>JAKOOJ010000005.1:71186117-71376117 GCA_022577455.1 Arizona elegans
TAACAGAACAATTCCAGTCTTTAGGCAATTGGAATGTGTTATTAGTATCTGTGAACAAAAGGCCAAAGGAGGACCCTATAAATTGTTTAATAATTTGCCAGGCATTAGATCACTTGGAGGCATTCCTGTTTTTTTAACTGATTATTTTGACAATTTGCAAATGGGAAACTGATGACCAGGGAGGAACACTGTTTAAAATGGAGGTTGAGGCAAAAGGTTGGTAAGAGAGCTTGTACAGCTTACTATGAAACTCTTCTCATCTCTTGGGATCTTAATTTCTAGCAGGTCCCCCCTATTGTTTTGGAAGATGCTTGCACTTATCTTCCTACAGAGAAAGATTCTTCTATCGTTTGTGGCTTAAAACAATCATTCCTAATTGGTTTGTAAAAATGTTTTTAACATTAGTTTTATAATACAGGTAGTCCTCAAGTTATGGCCATAATTGAATCCAACACTTCTGTTGTTAAGTGAGACATTTTGCCCCATTTTACGACATTTCTTGCCACAGTTGTTAAGTGAATCACTGCAGTTGATAAGTTAGTAACCTGGTTGTTAAGTGAATCTGGCTTCCCCAATGATTTTGCTTGCCAGAAGGTTGCAAAAGATGACCACATGATCCCCGGGACACAGCAAAGATCATAAATATGAACCAGTTGCCAAGCATTTGAATTTTGATCACATGATCATCGGGATGCTGCAAAGGTCATAACTGTGAAAGACGGTCATAAGTCACTTTCTTCAGTGCCGTGGTAACTTTGAATGGTTACTAAATGAACAGTTGCAAGTCGAAGACTACCTATATAAAATAGCTAATTATTAATAATGGAATAATTGCTAGATTTTGAAAGTCATCACTAAATGTGACCTGGCTTGCATACAATCCTGGTCAAACTAGGGTTTTTACCTGAGATGGGAGTCTTTGCTTATAGGATGTTGATAATTGAAAGTTGTTTATCAGAGTAGTGTATGTGGCTAAAACTTCTGGAGGGTTATAGTGCTCAGTCTGGAGTTCACGAACCTTAAGAGACTTCTCTGGGGCAAGAAATAATTGCTTTGTTCTAGTGGCCTTTTCAGACCATTTAATCATAGAAATGGATAAACCTATATTATTGGCCCTAACTTAGGTTGCACTGTCCAAAGAGGTCAGCTGGTGAGTGGCTGTTATCCAACTTTAAATTCAGCTACCAGACTAAAAAGGTCATATAACGTTGAGACACAATAGCTTTTCACTGACTGCCCCATAGGTGAGTTCATTGTTAAGGTCACTGTTTGCTACTCCAATTAATACACAGACTCTACATTTTCCAGTGCTGTACATTAAGGTCCAACCTCCTAGGTTAACACCCTGATCCTTGCAGTAATGTGGGTAACCTTGAAGATGATTTTTAAGAAGGGAAATATGACTGTTGGAATCAGAAGAAGAAAGCCGTATTGCTCGTTTCAAGTCTGATATTAAATTTGCCAGCTGGTATAAGACCAAAATTTGGGATAGACAATCCTCCAATTTATTCCATTCAACATTAATTAAAGAAAGCAACCTGCAAAGGGGAAGGTGGAGATTTATAATTAAAACATTAGTCTGGCTAAATTGTGCCTGGAAACGAATCCTGTGGGCTCACATGGCTTCAGCCGTGTGATTATGAACAGCAGATTATTTGATATGAATGTATAAATAATGCCTCCTTCAGTGCCATTTCTGGTAGTGCAAAGACAGCATAATGGGAGTGACATTTTTACCTAACCCAATGTTTCTCAACCTTGGCAGCTTTCAGATGTGTGGAATTCAAGTCCATGCTCTTGCCATGCTTCAGTCTTGCAAGAGTCTCTTAATCATAAAATCTCTTTCTGCATGTGTATTCAACAAACAATTAACACAAGCCTAATGCCCAGGCATCATTCCAGAAATCCTAAGGACTAGCATCATGAAGCAAATATTTGCAACTGCAATAGCTGGAAAGACCAAGAAAAAAGATCTCTTTGGATCCCAGAGGAGTTGCTGATCTGGCACAGCTCCTATGCCTTTGTATAATTTAAGCATTTCTAAATAATTTTGAGAGATGTGCAAAATGTTCTATTCCAGAGAAAGTGGGTGTAATACCATAGACCAGGGTTTCTCAAGCACGGCTGGCTACGGAATTTTGGGAATTGAAGTTTACACATCTGAAAGTTGTCAAGATTGAAAAACATTGATCTAATAACGTTTCAGTGATGTGATTTCATGTTAGATCTAATACTTCTCATACCAACCAAAATGCAATTGCAAATTCTAGCATCTGCTATCATAAACTGAATTATGTTGCTTTGAAAATAAAATGAATTTAGAGTCCTGGATCTATAATTACCTAATACTCTGAAAATTTCAAAACAGAATTCTCTATACAATTGTTTTGGTTGAGAATATTAGGCTCTGAAAATAATTTAAACTAGGCTTTACTATTAGTCAGCTAAAATGCCCAGAATGATTGTGAAATGGAGAACACATCTATAGGAGAAAGTAATTAATGATTTCAATTGTTACATGTAGATTGAATAAATGCACATAATTTCCATGACAAAATAGTAAAATCTTTAGCTACTTTTATAATTTAGGACAGTCATTTAGGTCATAGAGCTGACCCAAGGAGAGTGACTGCAATTTAATTTTAGGTAGCACCTAAAATGTGTGTGCAGTTAACTCAATTAGAAACAAAATACCCAAACATTGATGATATACAGGACTAATAAAGTGGAAGGTAAAATGAAAAGTAAAAATGGCCATGACATCAAAAAAGATTTATTCACCTTTATGGCTAATAAACAGTGAAAAGGAAACTGCTGGAGAAATAAAAACAAAATCCAATGCATTGAAACAATTGAAGATTTTGATAGCATAATTAATAATACTAAGAACAACATAAATAATTATTTTATAAATACATTTTTAAGTAAGAAGCCCACCAGGAATGACAGGGTAATTAGCTAAAGAGACTGCAGGAGAGATAAATAAATTATTTGAATTCTGCGCCTGAAGGAAATTTTAAAGACCTAAGGTAAATAGAAAATAAAATGACTGGACCTAGATAATCTGGAAATTCTTACTCAAATTTAACTTCATCTAAACTCAGCCTCTTCCAAAGGCCAATACACTTTCAAAGGCCAATACAATGGCAAGGGGTCCGGGATATAACAGATTAGTTAGCTGAATTCTGGTTCTAGAAAATTGAAGGAAAGTGTTCCTAAATAAGTTTCAAAGATACAGAAAGGCAAGGTAGCTTTATTAAAGCAAATCTAGTAGGCAAATAAATTAAAATGTTAGAGTAGGGCTGAGAAGGCCCACGTTCAAATCTATCCTTACCTATAGAATTTTCTGGAAATCTCAAGACCAACTAATGTTATAGCATTGCCGTTAATGGAATAAAAAAGGGTTTCCCATATTTACTGCCTTGAACTCCTGGAGAAAGACAAGATGTAATTTTAACAAATCTAATTTACATTTTAGAACATTCCAAGGAAAGTTTTGAGAAAGAAAAACAAGAAGACCTGTATCACCTTAGACCAGGGGTCCCCAACTGGTGGTCCGTGGACCACTGGTGGTCCATGAGGAAATTTTGGTGGTCAGCAGAATTTTTTTTGCATTTTTTATATTGCACTAAATCAGGGTCCTCAAACTGGGCATGTATCCAGCCCAGGGCAATGGAGAGAGTCTCCCCCTTTGGAGTCTTTTTGTGGGGCAGAGAGGGGCAGAAATTCCAACTTGGGGTCTGCTTCAGCCTCCTGGTGTAGGGCTTTGGACGAAGGCTGGAGGGAAGCGCCACTGGTGGCAAAGAGCCGGAGGGCTTGTTCCAGTGGAACTGTATCATGGCTTGGAACTGGCTGACCATCTCAGCCTGCTGAGACTCCAGGTGTCGGTACTTGGCCTTGCACTCCTGCAGGTCTTCCCTCTGCTTGGAAAGCCTATGCTTGTAGTCTTCCGTGAGGTGCTTCTGCTGAGCCTCCTTCTCGGCCAGATCCAATTTGAACTGAACCAGCTGTTTTGCCAACTCTTTCTCATGGTGCCTGCTTAGCTCCAACAACTGCTTCCTGTTGGGGCCCTAAGGAGCCCAGGTGGACAGGCGAGGAGTGGAGGGGTGAGTAGAGGCCGGAGAGGCACCCCTCAATGTGAATGACATCAAGTTGGCCATGCCCATCCAATCACATGACCACCTAGCCACGCCCACACAGCCATTAGGCAGATCATAATAGTGGTCCCTGGGATTTAAAATTATGAATTTAGTGGTCCCTGAGGTCCAAAAGGTTGGACCACTGGTGCTGAACCTTGGCAACTTGAGGAGCAGTGGTGGGTTGCTCCCGGTTTGCACCGGTTCACAAGAACCGGTAATAAAAATTTGTAGTAGTTCGGAGAACCGGTAATAACATTGGCTGCCCATGCCCCCGAACCGATAGCCGGCCCGATTGCCGCTCGCTTACCCCGCCCATCTCATCAGAGGCTTTTTTAAAAAAAACTTTTAAAAGCATTTTTTCTAAAACCTCATCGGCCGAAAAAATGATTTTAAAAGTAAAAAAAAAGCCTCTGATGATTGAGCGGCTCAGCTGGGATCGTCAGAGGCTTTTAAAAGCATTTTCTTCTGCAACCTCTTAAGGTTGTAGAAAAAATGCTTTTAAAAGTTAAAAAAATGGCCACGCCCACCCAGTCACATTACCCCCCACCAAGCCACACCCACAAAATAAGCCACACCCACAGAACTGGTAGTAAAAAATTTTAGAACCCACCCCTGTTGAGGAGGTGTGGACTTCAACACCTAAAATACCCCTGCCAGCCATCCTGGCTGGGCAATTCTGGGAGTTGAAGTCCACGCCTATTCAAATTGCAAGATTGAGAAACCCTGCCTTAAGCTAATTTTATTATAACATAACCTTTTTGGATCACAGTCCATTTCATTGAATATATGGAATATACCCTGAAGGAAGAATACTGGTAAACTGTAAATACAAAGTTATTAGAAGAGAATGGAAAAGCAGAACGTTTAGGAGAAAAGTCAAAAGACACAATTACTTTAACGATGGGAAATCAACTTGAACAGTGACCACAAATGAACAATAATAAAAATCTTGTTTTCTGGGAAATAGCCATGTCAGCCTATTGCAGCAAAAACCAAGAATCCTATGGCATTTCAGAGATCAATAAATCTTTTTTTACTTAAGCATAACATCTGAAGAAACAAATACATTTTTGCTACAAAAGAAGAATGGAAATGGTAAAACGAAAAACATAAACATCTGATGTCATATAGATGGTCTTGAATAATCTACAGGTGTAGTTTTAATAAGGAGTCTGGTTCTATGTCAAATCCATGAAAAACAATTTTGAAACTTTTAATGAATTTCTGCTTAATCATTAAGTGAATTAATTCATCTTTGTAATTTTTCCAAATAATGCCATCTTATTTATTAAATTTCTATTCTGTCTTTTCTCTATTCCCCTGATTTTGCAGATGATGCTGAACATTTATAGAAGCCGTTTAAAAAAGAAACAATAAATACACAGGAGCATATACATCATTCTAGACATTATTATGTGGAACTTCAAAATACACAGGACAGAATACTTAACACCACAGGGAAAATAAAGTGGTAAACTTCAGCAGAAAATGTTTCCTGTGAAGTTACTGGGCTAATGCTTGTGTTAATGAAGAAGCAGTTTCATTTCCATTAAGGAACTTGGAGTCATGAACTTCAAGAAACAAAAAGAAATTGGGGAGGAAAAGCACACCAGCTACTAGAGGTCTACAAAAACGAGTAATAAAGCAATTGCTGTTAGCCTCAGGCTGTCTTCTACCTGGTACACAGAAAATGATAGATTAAAAAGCAATGCTATGGAAGGTTAACATAAACTGTAAGTATATTAAATAGTTGGCAAGTGATATATCTAGATAGGCGTTTAAAAAAAGATTATTTTCCCATGGCTGGAATTACCTTTTTCTAATTCCTATTTCTAATAACTTTAGTAGAAAATTCTCTGATCAAAGCACAGTATGGCTTTGAGCTGTATTTCCTCATTCTTTCTGCCACCTTTCTCAAAATGCCTATGTGTACGCAAAGTTATGCAGCCAACTCCTTACAACATGCGCATATATATTGGCTTATTTCAAAACAAATAATAAAAATCAAACCATTATCGTAATTGTTTGAACATGGAATTTCCTTTATATTAATATCATTCTAAGGTTCGCAAGGTAAGACCAAGTTGAATTGGGGAGGACCCAGGCAAGGGAGGCGTGGCCAAGAAAAAATTCCTCTAATATTCTAATAAAGCTAAACCCAGGAGATTAAATCCTGTAAATGATATCTGTTTTCAGAGTGTTGGCTATTACCATGTTCCTGCAGTCACATGATCATGATTTCTGACAGTCCCTGCTGGCTTCCCATAAGAAAGGTCAGTGGAGAACCTGGCAGGAAGTCAAAAGCTACCATCATGTGAGGTCCTCACTTGATGACCTATGTTAGGATGGCAATTGGGATTGCTGGAGTTGACATCTCTAAGTCATGTGGTCCTGTGCCATTGTACTTTAGGTTGTTCCTTAGCGATGGAAACTCCAGCCGAATGGTAGTCATAACCTGAGGATACCAGTATCGTTTCCTTTTGGTTTTCATATGTAACCTCTCATATGTAGGCAACAGTATAATTATAGCACAGGGAGTTCTTGATTTACAACAGTTTTTATAGACCATCATTTAGATCATACTCCACAGAGTTGTTAAGGGGTCCTAACAATCATGGCAATAATATACAGTATAGGTGATGTATTTGTTACAACAGCACTGAAAACAGTGACTTATGACCATTTTTCACACTTACGACCATGGCAGCATCCCCTTGATCACATGATCAAAATTCAGATGCTTGGCAGCTGATTCATCTTTATGACGATTGCACTATCTGGGGGGGTCACATGGTCCCTTTTTGTAATCTTCTGACAAGCAAAGTCAATGGCGAAGTCGGATTCACTTAACAACCATGTGAGTAATTTAGCAAGTGCAGTAATTCACTTAACAACTGTGACAAGTAAGTTTGTAAAATGGAGCAAAATTCACTTAACAAATGTTTCATTTAGCATCATAAATTTTGGGCTCAATTGTGGTTGTAAGTTGAGGACTACCTGTACAGCAGAGTCTTTACCAATTTGAGTTCATTGAGATCATTACCTACAATCCCAGACAGCATAATTAGTGGTCAGGGATGGTACTATTCTAGGCGATTCTTAGATGTTTGTAAACTAGAGAAAGCAAAATTGGCATCCATTTCCCCTGGAAGAAATTGCCCAAACTCAACTATTCAGCATATCCTCAAAATGAAGTCCTTGAATTCTCAGAGGTACATACTTTTTTTACTTGGATGATTTGCTGACCATCTTCTAGTTAAACATATTGGCTTTCTCAATTATAATGATTAGAAATGGCTTTTTGTCTAGTAAAGAGGGATAAAATGTCTAGACAAAATCAGGTGGAACACTGCTAATTTGAAAATTAGTCATAGATATTTTGATCCTTTTTTGTAAGTATTTCCAGTCTAATAAGCAAAATGAACAGATGGATAAGAGGATATATAAAACAAAATAAAATTTATATCTGGTGTAATTATGTGGGTGCATTTCTCTCTTTGACAGCAAGATGCTTTACCCTGAAATAATATAAAGCTCATTGTTTCAGTTTACAGATTCTAATTTTCTGCTTACTATCTATTCTCTACTACAATTAAAATGAACAGATGTGTACATATGATAGAAAGGTTATTTTTATAACCACTGTGGGTATAAACTCTGGCAGAGTTTACTTTAGTCATTAATATGGCTACAGGTTTTAGTAACATTATATACATAATTCGATTTGGAATATGTTAAGTGTAGAAAGTTTTTAAGATGCATTAGAAAATAATATTCCAGAACTCAGCCTCTTGAAAGCAATGAAAAGAAACCTATTTCTGCTGCCAGTAAATCACATTTAAAAGTATGCCTAACTCTTAGTTTAGTTTAGTTTTATTAAATTTGTATACCGCCCTACTCCCGAAGGACTCAGGGCGGTGAACAGGCACAGGATAAAATACAGAAATACAAAAGTTAAAAACAATTTAAAACCAAATTAAATAATTTAGCCCGCGGCAATTAAAATCCCAATAAATTTAAAACAAATTAAAATTTCAATTTAAAATTTAAAAGAAAGGGGAGAAAAATTAGGCCAGGCCGGCTTGCTGGAATAAGAGGGTCTTAAGAACACGCCGGAAAGTGCGCAGATCCGGGATCCTCCGTATCTCCGGGGGGAGCTCGTTCCAGATAGTGGGTGCCCCCACAGAAAAGGCCCTCCCCCTGGGGGCCGCCAGTTGACACTGCTTGGCTGACGGCACCCGGAGGAGCCCCTCTCTATGAGACCGTACCGGCTGGTGGGAGGCTATTTGTGGTAGTAGGTGGTCCTACTTTTTTAGAAGAAGAACTCTCTTCTTTTTTAAAATTATTTTTCTTACTCACATTTTCAAAAGAATCAAAAAATATTATTTGCAGACTTAACTATTGAACTTGGCAATTATGCTTATAAATCATGACAGTAAAACGCGAGAGACCTGATTTTATGACCTTTTTTGTGGTAGTCAGTTAGTGAATCCACTGTTTGCTATGGGATGTTTTTGCTGGAAACCAGAAGTAAATGCTGGTTTGCAGCAAAAACATCATAATTTGTAGTTATGCGACCACAGGATGCAGCCAATGGCTGTAAAAATGTGGGCTGATTGCAGCCATGTGACTGCAGGGGAGGGGCCCTGTTGTCAGAACATCAGGCCCAGGTTGTAAGCACCTTGGCTTGCAGATGTTTTGTTACTATTACCACAGAAAATGGGTTTGTTATAACTTCAAATGGTTGCTAAGTAAGCAGCCGTAAGTAGAGGACTATCTGTATAGTGACCTGTTTTGGCAAACTGAGATGACAGTTACATAGTTCAGCAATAACAACAACAACAACAACAACAACAACAACAACAAATTGCAGCTTCCTGCAATAACACCAGCGGAACTGCAAAAAACTGCACTACTTGGAACATCATACATCTTAAGAAGGGACTTGGTTGATACCTAGGACGCTGGCAGCAACCCATATCAACCATTAGCACCAATCAATGTGATGCATTTTTGAATGTTCACTTGACTGAGTTTCATGTTTAATGAATAAAGTAAACAACAACAACAACAACAACAATAACAACAACAACAATCTTATTAATATTATTAGTTAAGAAGATACTTGGTTGATACTTAGGATGCTGGCAGCAACCCGTATCAACCATCAGCGCCAGTCAATGATATTTGTGATACATTTTTAAATGTTCAGTTGACTGAGTTTCATGTTTAATGAATAAAAGAGATAATAATAACGTGAGTTCAAAAATAGAAGGATTGATATTGGTTCTCAGCTACTTTAGTTTTCAACATGATTCCTACAATCCAGACTTCTTTAAGCCCAAAGGTGAAGCCAGCATAGTACTGTTGACCTGACCCATCTTTATTACTTGGTGATTGATGGACACTTCACTCCTTTCTCTAATGAGATCCATAGACTATTGGCAAACCTTTACATTTATGCTCCATGAAATTGCTTGGAATAACATTTCTTTCTTAAACTAGACTTGATGTTTCCACAGAGATTTTGCTGATTGGATTTTTCTCTGAAGAGAAGTCTTGTCTATCAGTCATCTGTCAGCTTTAACTGACTAAGATTAAGTAGTTGCTGAGTTGCTGATACATACCACATAGAGTGCAACTGAATGGACAAGAGGATACATGGGATTTTAAAAATAAAATCCAAATATTTTTGATACCATGCCATTAGCCATAAAACTCTCTACTGGAGGAAAACATGAAGGAAGGACTAGGAGTTTTGTGTTGAGTTGCTTTAAGTGGCATATGGCCCAATCCATCAATAGAATATATAATTATTTTTTAAAGTATGCAAACAATGAAAGCACTGTGAATCATTATCTATAGCTTATATTGTACATGGTGTTATGAAAATGAGATGCATGATATTGAAGAAAAGTTTTTAACACATTTTTACTGGCTCAGTTCACATATTGTACAAGTAGAAAAATGTGGGTTAGACAGCATCACCACCAGATGGATTCATAACTGGCTGACCAACCGCACTCAACGTGTAGTCCTCAATGGAACTGCATTTACATGGAGGGAAGTATGCAGTGGAGTACCCCACGACTCTGTTTTAGGCCCAGTGCTCTTCAACATCTCCATCAATGACTTGGACGAGGGGATAGATGGGGAACTCATCAAATTTGCAGATGACACCAAGCTGGCAGGAATAGCCAACACTCCAGAAGATAGGCTCAAGATACAGAAGGATCTTAACAGACTTGAACATTGGGCGCTATCTAACAAAATGAAATTCAACAGTGAAAAAAGCAAGGTTCTAAATTTAGGGAAGAAAAACAAAATGCACAGGTACCATATATGTGGTACCTTGCTCAATAGTAGTAACTGTGAGAGGGATCTTGGAGTCCTAGTGGACAACCATTTAGATATGAGCCAGCAGTGTGCAGCAGCTGCCAAAAAAGCCAACACAGTTCTGGGCTGCATAAACAGAGAGATAGAATCAAGATCACATGAAGTGTTAATACCACTTTATAATGCCTTGGTAAGGCCACACTTGGAATATTGCATTTAGTTTTGGTCGCCACGATGTAAAAAAGATGTTGAGACTCTAGAAAGAGTGCAGAGAAGAGCAACAAAGATGATTAAGGGACTGGAGGCTAAAATATATGAAGAATGGTTGCAGGAACTGGGTATGTCTAGTTTAATGAAGAGAAGGACTAGGGGAGACATGATAGCAGTGTTCCAGTATCTCAGGAGTTGCCACAAAGAAGAGGGAGTCCTAACTATTCTTCAAAGAACAAGAAGCAATGGATGGAAACTAATCAAGGAGAGAAGCAATTTAGAACTAAGGAGAAATTTCCTGACAGTTAGAACAATTAATAAGTGGAACAACTTGCCTGCAGAAGTTGTGAATGCTCCAACACTGGAATTTTTTAAGAAGATGTTGGATAACCATTTCTCTGAAGTGATATAGGGTTTCCTGCCTGGCCAGGGGGTTAGACTAGAAGACCTCCAAGGTCCCTTCCAACTCTGTTGTTCTATTCTAACATCAGTGTAGTTCTTCAACTTAACTGGATTCAGTCTAATGCAGGGGTGTCAAACTTGGGTCGTCATGTCGTTGTCACATGACGTATCACAATTTTTTTCCCCTTCACTAAACCGGGGTGGTCATAGCCAGCGTGTGACGCATCTGGCCTGTGGGCCTTGAGTTTGATGCCCCTGGTCTAATGTATAAATTAGGTCAACATGGTTTCTTGAACAGATCACAAATAGAGAATATACAGTATTGTTATTGCCAGACTATGCAACATCTTCAGTGGAGATGAGTATGTATGTATGTATGTATGTAGCGTATGGCATATCATACATGGATTAGCAATATAAATTAACATTTTAACTAGATTAGTAGAACCCAATAAAATATAATATTAATGTCTAGGCAATCTAACCATTGAAGTGCAGCATTGTTTATATTTAAAAAAAAATCAGATACCGGACTGGTATATGCCCTCAGTTTACAGCTCGTCACAATGTGATCTACAGTTTGACCGAAATCACACTGAGGGGAGGATACTATGTTCAGGCAGATGCTTTGTGAGGTGCAAATCCTATTCAGGATTGTCTATTGTTGCTGCTGATGGTAACAAATGTCTACAGCAAACAACCAAGTTCAGAGAGCACCAAGAACTCTGTAAAATGGTATGGATTAGAATATTAAATTTTAATTTAAGCATTTTATAATTTCTGTTAATGGTATTCAACCATTAAAAACTGTGGTCATATTTGTATGCCCTTTAAATGTAAGATACCAAATGCTTAATTTCTCAGAATATTCATGTTAAAATGCAAAACTGGTTCTGAGAGAAATGAAGTATGATGCCAAGCTTTCAAAAATAATGCT
The DNA here is from genome assembly GCA_022577455.1 of Arizona elegans. Classification (NCBI taxonomy): domain Eukaryota; kingdom Metazoa; phylum Chordata; class Lepidosauria; order Squamata; family Colubridae; genus Arizona; species Arizona elegans. The sequence goes on from JAKOOJ010000005.1 coordinate 71,198,142, forward strand.
AAAAAGCAATTCCTCTAATGTGGCACATTCCCAATGTGTTGATCTACAAGTTCTAAAACCTACATGATCGTTGTCTGAGAATGACATGAATTGGAATCCAACGTATATGGAAAGTTGCTACACTGGAAAAATGTATGTTAAGAGAAAAAAAACCCATCCGATTCTGTAATTAGTTACACATGAATTTATAGACATTGTAGGAATAGAGCAAATTCTATTAAAAGGCATAGGCTTTCATGAACTGCAACCCCCTTCATCAGCTGTTTACATAAAATGTAATCTGTCTAGCTACTTTATGCATTGCATGAAGCTCATGAAAGCATAGGACTTTTAATAAAATGTGTTACTTGGAAAAGGTGCTAGCAGATTCTTTATGATTTATACTAGAATAGTACCCCGTTTTCCCCAAAATAAAATATCCCCTGATAATAAGCCCAATTGGGCTTTTGAGTGCATGGCATTAAGGGCAAGCGCTTATTTCAGGGTTCAAAAAATAATAAGACAGGGTCTTATTTTCGGGGAAACACAGTATGTCTTGTACTTTCTTACATCTTAAGTGGCATAGGCCAAAAGAGCAGCTAGTTTTTTTTTTAAGCAGTTGATAAGATGCTATAAATGAACAATAATTAATGCATCTAGGAAATGATGTTCAGTAACATATGGTGGGGTTTTTTTTTTGTGCTAAACTGAGAGAACAGTGCAATCTGCCAGGCACTGTGCCAAACTAGATCAACCTTTTAAATGAGAGAAAATGTATGCGACAATAATGTTAGAGTGGTTGCGTTGATACCTCACAGTAAATACTATTGGGCAAAAGCTCTTCTAGCCACAACTGTCACCTGATCTTCCAATGGTGCTTTTTTGGGACAACCATGACCTGGATGATTGAGAATCTTAATGGACATCTATCACCTGATCTTCAAGCAGGTTGTCTGGATCTAGGAGAACTCCCATCCCATCTCTTGAGCAGGAGAGTATAACCCCATTCCAAACCAAGGATAATGTTTTCCTGGAATTGACCAGCCCACAAGCCCTTGTCACTCTCTCCTGGAGCAATTCTGTCAGTCTGCTCTGTTTTCTAGGTTGTTAAATCAAGTGAGGGCTTCTTGAGTGGGGCCAGTACCACAACCTTCTTCAGAGGCTCAAGGAAGTGCTGATAATTACTCATATCCATCTTCCTGTAACTTTATGAATGAAAAGGAAACTATATTTTGAAAGTGTGATATGTCTTTAGGATAGGCTTGAGTTGTGCAAATCACATTATTCATCTTCAGCAAATCTTAGAAAAATATATGAAAGTGGGAAAGTTTATTCATGTTTTCAAGTATTCAAGTTAGATAACACTAATAGACTTCAATTTGACATGCTTTGTATGACTATGGAATTGGTTGCTAAATATGTAAGAATATATGATGGAAGTAGAGCAGGGGTGTTGAACTCGATTTCATTGAGGGCCACATCAGGGTTGTGTTTGACCTCAGGGGGCCAGGGTGGACATGGCCAACTCAACGACACTCATGTCAGCGCCTGTGGTGGTCCAAGCGCTCTGCCAGAGAAAACGGGCTCCCAAGCTCCATTTTCACTGGCAGAAGGTTGCAGGAGGCCATCACAGCCAAAAACGGAGCTCAGGAGCCCATTTTCTCTGGCAGAAACACCGCGGGCTGACCCTTCACTGTTTCCAGGGCAGCCCCATGGGCCAGATCTAAGCACCCCATGGGCCGCATCCAGCCCACAGGCCTTGAGTTTGACACTCTGAAGTAGAGCATGCATGAGATTTTTAGCAAACAGTTCAACATTGACCAGGGAGTAAGACAAAAATATTTATATTCCTCTGTTTAATATTATTCATGAATAAATGTATATTATGCTTCTATTTATATTAAGAAGTTTTGTTTGGTAATGTAAATGCCAGTGTAATTTTGTATGCAAATCTGCTGTATTGTTGATTGAACTTCCCTACAATTGGCAGCAAATATTATATAGATATTGTAATGCAACAAGGAATATAGAACTGAATATTACCAAAGGCCAATTCTGTGTATGTTTGGGATACGCTTGCAAATTAAATATAAATAGCAAAACAAAACAATAAGACACCCCCCCCCCCCCGAACAGTTAGACAAAATTGCATACTATGGTAGAATATTTACTAAATATGTGGTAATGAAAGGCAAAATGGCTGAGAGTAAGCTCTGTTCACTTTATTATACAGAAGTAAGAACTGGATACAACAAAAGAAATATAAGTTGAATGCAGTGAAAATTGGTTACTTAAGAAATGAGTATGAAATAAACAGGATCAAGAATGGATGGGGGGATGAATGAATTTTGATTAAATATACAACTCAGTAAAAAGAACAAAAGTAATTAAAGTGCTTTAGTTATAAAAAGATAATGCAGGATTAAATGTTGAGCAAATAAATGATTTAAGAGTGAGTGTTGTGAGGGATGAAAAAAAATCACACTTGAATGGAGCAGATAAAATCCACAAAAATAAAGACCTGGAAAGCTTAGAAAACTAAAGGCCATTGTTGTATGGACACAATAACAATGGTTTTGATAAAAGAAAATACTTGTAGCTGTGGGGGTCCTTAGTTACCAAGGCTTGGTGGTTTTCTTGCAGAAGTTTCATTACTAAACTAAGTAACATCTTCCATGGAGTTATCAGAGTCATCATTCATCAGTGAATTCCTGGAAGCCTGGCACTCAGACAAATCGACCATCAACAGATATATAGACATAAACAACATCTATATACCATTTAAAAGAAGAAATCCAAAATCCAAAAAGGAAACAAAAAGACCAAACCCCTCCTCACCAGCAGTCAATACCCAGATGAGAAGAGATTAACACCAAGATTAACACGAGACTAACAAAAAAGAAGCACACAATAGTCCAATAAAGGAACTGCCAAACACGCTAATAGTAAAAAATACCCCAATCAAGAAACCATCAAGACCACCCCTACCAATGCTGATAGGACAAACTACTAGCATATAAAATGAAATTAAACCCCTCTCTCTACTGGTACTGATTATGTTACCTAGTTTGGTAATGAAACATCTGCAAGAAAACCACCAAGCTCAGAATGGTTTGTATGGAGGATAAAAAGAGCAGAGAGCTATAAATCAGGGGTTCCCAACCCCCGGACCACTACTGGACCTTGAGCCATTGGGAAGTGGCCGCAGAAGCTGTGGGTGAGTGCACATGCAGGCATCTCCACTTGTGTGAACAGCGGGCGAGCATGTGTTCATTTGTATGAGTGGCCGGTGCACATGCCTGCTGTGCATGCAAATGGAGCTGCATGCATGCACATTCTTGCCGGGCGCTTGTATGGAACCCCACCCCCCGCCGCTGGTCCACAAAACTGAAAAGGTTGGTGAACTCTGGTATAGAGAATTATTTTGGTGTTAATGAGATTTAGTTAGATTTCATTCTCTTCTCTCTTTAATTTTTAATGCTAAATACCATGTATTCCTGTGAAATGTGTTCATTTCTTTGGTTGGGAAGAAATATAGTTAGACCCTCTAGCTAGTAGTCTATCTGTACTAGCTGGCAAAGTTGTGGAACACAAATTTTTTACAGCTAATCTTTCCATGTGCAATACATATGCTTTATCCAATGAGCTACAGTAGTAAACCAAAATTCTAAAATTTGTTTGTTATATAGCACATATAGCACATAGATTTTTTTTTGTAACTCATGTATACAAAGAATAAATACACTTTAGGAAGAGCAATAAAAAGAACCACAATATGTCCATGTCACACAGGAACCATCATGTAGTCAATTCCAGTTTGTTGCTTCACCTTAAGGGACATTAAAGGTTCCTGCATCAACCTTCTACAGAGGATACTGGGAAAAGGTCAGAGAGAGCCGTGGTGGCGCAGTGGTTAGAATGCAGTATTGCAGGCTAATTGTGCCAACTGCCAGCAGTTCGATTCTTACTGTTTTAAGATTGACTCAGCCTTCCATCCTTCTAAGGTCTATAAAATGAGGACCCAGATTATTGGAGCAATATCCTGACTGTAAACCACTTAGAGACGGCTTCAAAGCATTATGAAGTGGTATATAAGTCTAAGCGCTATTACTAGTTCTCCCAACTTCTGGACTGCATTGGAATTGGAAATGCTGAACAAGATTTATTTCTTGCACTTTTCAATTGAATTGGACATCAGATTTTTTTTCTCTCCTCAAATTAAAACCAAATGCTTGCATGAGATAATGAGATAGTCTGCTTTTGTCTACAGCAATCTTACAAATTATTCTACAGATGTCATCATCCATCAAAAACTGGTTATGAGTTGATGCCAACCACCTGGAGGTAGTTCCTATTTGCTATGGAAGAGCAATACATGATTGTTTACGACACACCACAGATATAGCATGTCCTTGTTTCTCAGGAAGGTATTTGTATCTATTTTAGGATAATAAACAGCTGAAGGATGAAAACTTGCTAGTTCCCCCTCTGCTGTTTTTATCCTCCCACCTTTAAATCTGTTGTGCATGAACAAGCTAATACACAGACACTGCTCCTTCGTGCAGGGAATCATTTATCTCAAGTGACTTGCCATGTCATTTCCTCTTGTCACTGCCACCTTCATTGGGATTATATTATCCATTAAACCCCTTTTAGGATGTAAAGGTCTTTACAAAATTCCACATTCATCTTCACAAAATCCTGTCTTCTCAGTATTTAAACCCCCCCCCCCCAAAAAAAAACAATTGCAAGCTTTCATCATATAAGAAAGGTTTTTAAGCATGTAAAAAGGGTAGCTGTAGATTTATTTGCCATACCTCCCTCTACAAAGAAAGAATAATTCACGAGAAACAGGACCTTCCTATCTGAAATCCAAGAGACGGATTCAGGCATCTTTCTACTGTGAATACAAAAAAATGTCACAATGATCTTTATCCATGTATATGTTGAACGTTGCATTTGCATTTAAATAATTGATTTATTTAAAGATACATTAAGATCTGACCTCTCTTGGGAGTTAAGGCAGATTAGCTTGGAATAATTTTGAATTAAAGCAGATCTCCCTCGAGAGATTTTTGTTTTCAAAATAATCTGGTGCAGGGGAACAACCATAAAAGCATCTCTCTCTCTTCTCCCTCTCCCGCCTCCCCCCTCTCTCGTAGTAAGACTGAACTGCTCCACATCAGGTCCTGCTGTGCCGCCTCAAGTGTATGCCGAGACTATATAATACTATATAATACTTTGCAACACTCAAGGCTTGAAACCCATTATGGCTGCTCAGCTAAAGAAAGAAAAATTATTGGGTAGCAAGACATTGAATGAGGACAATCAGCAAAAGCTTCATTTCATTCTACATGGTAAATCATTCTTGTATTGATACAACTATAAAATATGGTAATAGTATAAGGTCAGGTCAGGGGACCCTCAAAAATTGGATAACATTCAACATCCTACTGAGAAAAAGCTGAGGCTCTTTTGGAGCACTAATTGTATTTTCTGGTGGGTCTAGATTGAACTAGATGTTTAGTTGCTGATGTTGCTGTGCAGAAAATGAAACACCAAAGCTGCAATTACAGTGGGAACAGAGAATATAAAAAATATGGACTAGAAGACCTCCAAAGTCCCTTCCAACATGGAAAAGCTCATTGTAGTGAAAGAGGAAATGAATCGACTATACATTGACATCTTGGGTAGCAGCAGATTGAAACATATGTAGAATGAATTAAAATGATACAATCCAGGCACTTGATGTACAGTATATGGAATATTTTCTGAATTCTAGGAAACTCCATAAACTATACAAGTAGTTCTCAGTTGACAACAGAAATTGGGACCAGAATTACCATTGCTAAGTGACATAGTCAAAAACGGCGCTATCAAATGACCATCTTACTTAGCAATGGCAATTCCAGCAAATGCTGCTGTTGAAGCAAGGACTGCACGGATTATTAAGCAAGGACCTCATGTGATCAGAACTTCTGACTTTCTGCTGGCTTCCCCATTGATTTTGTTGTGGGAAGCTTACCATGAATGAGTGACTATTAGAGTAAGTTTACTCTGTTCTTGATAAAGAAGAGGGAAAACAGTTACTTTACTCTGGGAAAGTCAAATTACGAGAAAGAGAATAGTTCTGCTTTGAGTTTGTTGTCTTCACAATGGCGAGTGAAGATTTTGGAAAGATTTTCAAAATTCTGTTCATGTACCTTAAATCAATAACATAGCATTCTTGGAATACCTGGTGTGTCTGTTTCTTGACTTGGCCTAGTCTGAAGGGCCAACCTTGGCTCAGGTAGAGCAACATTTGAGCATTAACTGCAATTGTGCAAGTGTACTTGAGCTGCCAATGACATCTGGATGTCAAAGAGCTCTCCCAAACTGCAAATATGCTTCTTCTTGGGGAAATATCACCCCACCAAAACAGGCTTCACTCTTTATTGTTTTCTCTTGAGTATTGGATGAAATAGAAAGGAAGTGAATATATTAACTAATGAATAAAACATACCCTACTCTCTGCTTTTCTGTATTTACTTTTCTTTTTCACAACCTGCCTTATGCCCCATTATGATTCCTGCCCCTTCCCTCAATCCTTCCTCTTTTTAAAATTTCTGGGTAGCCATTTTGGTAACATGAGAAATAACTGTTAAGAGCTCCTTTGAAACATCTTCAGTAGGAAGCCTCCAGAGAGGAACTTTATGGGCTGGTAGGAGACTAGATTAGTGAAAACACTACAAGACAAACTGAGATGTAATACAAGCCACACCTGGCGTTTGGTTGGTACGTTTTATGATACGGGTCTCTCAATTCCACTGGAAAAGGCTGAAAACTGAATTTGGACACACCTATATGTGAAACATGCACCATATCTTCTGGGCTACAGTCTTCCCTCGTTTTTCTTGTTTTTCCCTCTGCTACTTGTCCATTCCAGCCATCTTACTTTCATTTTGCTAAAAGGGTTGAAATATTTCCATTCATTTACTGAAATGAATATAATGAACATTATGCTCTGATTGGTAGAAGATTACTTCGGTTGGTTTCTAATTTAGTTTTGACCCAGAACCTTCCCAGTCAGTAATAGTGTCCAGATCAGTGCAAGGACACACAATGTTTCATTTGGCATGTAATAATATCACTTTGATGCTTATTTCTTAAACATCATCAAGTATGGAAAAAAACCCCTGCAAAATGGGACAAAAAGTAGGCAAAATTAGGGAAGGAGGGAGGAAGACAAGAACAGAGAAAAAGGGCAGAGAACTTAAATAATCCATCAAAAGGCAGAGAAGGAACGTTGGCTTACCTGAACGTTCATTTTCTTGGCGATGCGCAGCAATTCATCTATGGGATTCTATCATTCTTCAGATATAGGGACTGAGGGAGTACTGTGCCTTTAAATCTTTCTTGTGGCCACTCCCCTCTGCTCTGTTATCACCTCAGTTATTTCTCGAAGGGATTCCATGTGATACCTAACCTGAAAAGAGAGGAAGACACCAGAGACCACCTCCCCATCCCAGACAGCCTGAGAGGTGGGATGAATTGCTGCGCATCGCCAAGAAAATGAACGTTCAGGTAAGCCAACGTTCCTTTTCCATGGCGATGCTACGCAATTCATCTATGGGATATGCCCAAGCACCCAACTACTGGGAGGGAGGCTGGCTGGGCTCGTGGACCCCAGGGGAGTGGACAGACTGCAGAACCCGTCGGCCAAAGGAAGCTTCAGCTGAAGCCAGAAAGTCGATCCTGTAATGGCGGACGAATGGGGAAAATGACGTCCACGTAGCAGCGTGACAAACGTCCAGAATGGATGCCTGAGTTGACCAGGCGGCCGACGTGGCAGCGCTGCGGGTTGAGTGAGCCAAGATCCTTCCCGGAGAAGATCTGCCCTGTGAGCTATAAGCAGAGGCGATGCAAGCCTTAATCCATCTAGCTACAGTCTGAGAAGAGACCTTCTGTCCCATGGATGCCGGGTGGAATGAAACGAAAAGCGCTTCGGTTTTGCGAAAGCATGAAGTTCTGGCAATGTAGCGACGCAGGGCCCTTCTGACATCTAGTGTGTGCCACTGGATCTCCAGGGGATGACGAGGTAAGGGGCAAAAATCAGGTAAAACAATCTCTTGTTGTCTATGGAAAACGGAATTGACTTTGGGCACAAAGGAAGGGTCAAGCCTAAGAACAACTACGTTGGGCTTAAATATACAAAGGTCACTGCGGATGGAAAGGGCAGCAAGTTCAGACACCCTTCGTGCTGATGTAATGGCAAGAAGAAATGCCACTTTCAGGGACAAAAATCTAAGGCTGACAGAAGCCAGAGGCTCAAAGGGGGCAGCCGTGAGGGCCTTCAAGACTAGGGGCAAGTCCCACGATGGATATCTATGAATGGGAGGGGGACGGAGATTAGTAGCCCCCCGTAAAAAACCCCTAATGCGTGGATCGAGGGTCAGGGACCTAGCGTCACCCGATCCCAGGACTGTCGCTAATGCAGCTACCTGACGCCTAAGAGTGGAGGGGGCTAGCCCTTTAGCAAACCCTGCTTGAAGGAAGTCTATAACCTCTGGTACTGTTGCAGAAGTAGGGTCAACGTGATGAGCGGCACACCACTGACAGAATGCTTTCCAAGAGGCATCGTAAATCCTAGTGGTTGATGGACGCCTAGCCACCTGGATTATTAGGATGGCTTCCCCTGATATATTGTCCTTCCTCAGGCGGACCCGCTCAAGCGCCACACGGCTAATTGTAGCCACTGGGGATTTGGATGGAGTACAGTCCCTTGGCTGAGCGAAACCGTGTCCTGAGGAATACGCCATGGGGGTTGAACGGAAAGGTTCACGAGGTCCGCGAACCAGGCGCGTCGGGGCCAGTGTGGAGCCACCAGAAGGATCTCTGCGCGTTCCCAAAGCAATTTGCGGATCACCCCCGGAATCAGAGGGATGGGGGGAAAGGCATAAAGGAGCCCCTGGGGCCACGGGCACCGAAGGGCATTGACGTTCTCGGCTCCCGGACAAGGAAAATGAGTCATGAACCTGGGAAGCTGTGCGTTGTCCCGATGGGCGAACAGGTCCACCAGCGGAAGTCCGAATCGGCGAGTCAGCTCCCGAAACAATCGGATCCAATTTCCACTCTGAAGGATCTAGCTGTTTTCTGCTGAGCCAGTCCGCTGTTACATTTGCGGACCCGGAGATATGTTCCGCCCTCAGGGACAATAGGTGAAGTTCCGCCCAGTCCAACAAAGTCTCCGACTCCCGCATGAGAGCCTGAGATAGGGTGCCCCCTTCCCGATTTATGTGGGCTTTTGCCGACATGTTGTCCGTGAGGACCAAGACATGCCGGTAGTGCACCCGCTGTAGAAAGTGGGCTAGGGCCAGTCGCACCGCTCTCAGTTCCAGTACATTGATATTGTCCCGAGAGTCCAACTGAGTCCAAAGACCCTGAATCACCTGTGACTCTAGGTGACCCCCCCAACCAGAAAGACTCGCGTCTGTGGTGAGGACTATCTTGGATGGCTCGTGAAATTGGCAACCCAGTGCCAGGGTCCCCGACACCCACCACCGGAGGGATACACGTACCTGCAGTGGAAGCGATACAGTGGTTCTGGATGACCCCTGGCCCAGTCTCTGAAACGGCAGGAGGAACCACTGGAGTGGTCTTGAGTGACGCCGTGCCCACGGAACAATTCCTAAACAGGAGATAAATTTGCCAAGCAACCGAGACAAGGTCATGAGAGACACTCGCCTCAAGTCCAAGACATGAAGAACCAGGTCTTTGATGTTCTGTTGATGCTCCTCCGAAAGGAAGACCTTCAGGTTCACTGAGTCGATTCGAGCTCCAAGGTGGATGATGGACGTGGCAGGAAGAAGATGGCTCTTCTGACGGTTGATAGAAAAGCCGTGGAGCTCCATGATCTGGCACACTGTCAACATGTCCTGCTGCGCTTGGGTGTGGGAACTGGACAAAATCAAAATGTCGTCTAGGTAACACAAAATGCGGATAGGGATCAAACGAATGGAGGCCGCCACGGCCGCCAACAGTTTGGTGAAGACCCTCGGGGCCGACGAGAGACCGAACGGCATTGCCCGGTACTGGTAATGCCGTCCGGCAAAAGCGAAACGAAGAAACTTGCGGTGTCGGGGGTGGATCGGAACATGGAGGTAAGCCTCCTGAAGATCGATTGACAATTCAGGATGGTTTTGAGAGATTGCATCTTGAATCTCTTGTACCTGATAAATTTGTTGAGGTACTTGAGATTCAAGATAGCTCTCCAGTCCCCCGAGGACTTGGGGACCAGAAACAAAATTGAATATACCCCTTTCCCTTGATGAGAAAGTGGTACCGGCTCTATAGCCCCTATGGTTAATAGATGCTGAATTTCCACCCCGAGATTGTCCCTCCTGACCTTGTTGGTGGGTACTGGGGATTGAATGAAAAAATTTTTGGGAAGAGTTTGAAATTCCAATGACAGGCCTAGGCCCACCGTGCGATGGACCCAGGGATCGGACGTGGTGGCCTCCCACTGGGATAGGAAATGAAGAAGCTGCCCCCCTATGGGAACAGGGGGAAGAGGGTCATTTGCCCCTTCTAGCTGAGCGGGAGGACGAACCCCTGTAGGTACGTCTGGAAGATGGCTGGAAACGCCCTCTGTCACTGTTAACCTGTCTGCTAGGGAAACGGTCGTATCCCTGGGAAAAGGGTCTGTTGTAGTAGTAGGGCCCCCTGGGGCCCAGCTCAGTCCGAAAGGGCTGTCGCTGGGCATAAGGGACATATCTACGTTCCTGCCTATTGTATGTGACCGGCAAGACCTTCCGCTTATCTTTCCCCTCTACCAAAATAGGGTCCAGAGCTGCCCCAAAAAGAGAGGAGCCTTGGCAAGGGGCGGAAGCAAGCTTCCACTTTGATTTAGTGTCCGCCTTCCAGGGTTTGAGCCAAAGGAGCCTGCGTGATGAGACAGAAGACGCCATTGCTCTGGCCGCAAATCTAGCTGCATCTAGGGAGGCGTCAGCAGAGTACTCTGTTGCGGCCACCAGTTTACTAAAGTCCTGATTAATCCTGGTGTCCCCTGGGGGTAATCGATCTTGCAACTGGCGAAGCCAAATTAACGTAGCCCTATTAAAGAATGATGCAGATGTCGCGGCCTTCACAGCCCAGGCAGCTGCTTGATGTGTCTTCCTGAAGGAGACCTCCGCTTTACGTTCGTCAGATTTTAAGATTTCCACGGCGTCCGAGGACAACACCGCAGAGGACGAGAGGGAAACCACTGGGGGTTCTACAGAAGGTAAGCCAAGCAAATTTTCCAAGACTGGGTCAGCACAATAAAGTTTTTTGTCATGGCCACTTGGGGCAGATGGAACACCTGGGGTCTCCCATTGTCTCTTAATGACATCCTGGAACAGTTCAGGGCATGGAATGAAATCTTGGTCAGGAACAGCGAACAGGTCGCCATGTGGCTGGACGGCCGATGGACCTGGATCATTTGGATTAACTATCCTGCCCATATTTGTTGCCGCCTTTGCCTTCCTAAGTAAGGTCTTGAATACAGCCGGTCTAAACAGGGTGGTAAAGGCTGGCCTATCAGGGATTACCTCATCATCATCCGAAAACTCGGGGTCTGGCTGATCCCCGTCACCTGATTCTGCCTCCTCACTAGGAGAAACCTCCAAGGGCGCCGGAGGTAGCGGGGCTGGAATGACAGCAGACAGTGGTAGCTGAGGTGGCAAGGGAGGCTGAACCACCGTCTGGGGCAAAGGTATCTGCCAAGGCGGTATCCCTTGTTGTAGGCCGGAGGAGATAGCTTTGGCTAAGGCATCTGTAAAGAGAGACTGAAAGTCAAGATGAGGAGGCCAACCCATCCCTTCCTGCGGACGTAAGCCAGCTGCTGTGGGCGTAAAGGTAGCCGAAGACCCCGGTCTACCAGGAGAAACGGTTTCTCGAGGGTCAGCAGGCCTGTCCCCCCCTTGAACCGGATCTGCAGCAGGAACAACATGAGGAGGAAAATCAGAGTCATGATCGTCCCCAGGTTGCTGAACAGAAGGGATATCCACAATCACTTCACCCCTGACTTGAGCCTGCTTTTGAGCTTTGGTAAACTGTCTCTCAAGGGCTTTGTGCCTCCTTTGTTCCTCCCTGCCTCTGGTAGATGAGGCAACCGAAGGCTGGGCTGAATGAGATGTATTGCCAGTATAATGGGCCGTAGACCTCTTCTTGGAGGCTTTCTTGGGCCTTGGAATAATTGGAGCCTGCTCAGGGTCTGAGGAAAACTCCTGGTCAGCCATAGTGTTATTGGAGACCAGGTGGCAGCAGAGTACTAGAGGAAAGAAAAGGGAACCCTTTGTCAGGAAACCAGGCCCACAGTGGAGAAGAAAAAAAATAAAATAAAAAAAAAATTAATTTCCTCAAAATGGCTGCCAGTTCCCAATCGCAGTTTTAAGGCCCAAATTCCCTGAATAATGGCAATACTCACAATCCAGAAGACAGCGGTGATCCTTCCTACTCACAAGTAGGCAGCTTCACAGGTGGCCCAGTTGGATAAGCGCTAGGGAGTGACCGTCCCCTGAAAGCGCTGCCTCGCTGAAGGAGCCAGAAAATGGCGGCCGAAAAATGGCGCGAAATTGCAAATGGCTCTCTTTTGATGCAAATGGCCTGAAATGAGGTGGCAGAGAGGGCGCAGGAGAATGGAAGATCCCTAGAGCGCCGCGAGGAAATTATGGGAAAGGCAGAGTTTGAACTCGGGTCCCCGAGCAGGTACTCTGCAACCGCCACTAAACAGGGAGCGAATGAGGCGGCGAGGGAATAGCCAGCGGACCAGCAACTCCACTTCGCTCGCCGGCGGCCTGGAATTTACGGCTCTAAGGCTGTGCGGCCTCTCCAACGCAAGGAAAGGCCACCCGTTGTTAAAGGAGGCAATGGACAGTCCGGATGGCTTACCCACTGACGTCCACGCCCGCAGCCGATGGCCAGCCGCCTCCGCGGCAGCCGCACACTGTTTGGATATTTTTATTTTTATTTTTGTATAAAACGCTCCCTTGCCTACTCAAAAGAAAAAAATTTATACTATATACAAAAACACTATATACACTATCTACAAAACGCTAAGGCACTAGCTAGAAAAAGGAGAAAATCACCTCAGAATGAGGAGAAAACTAAACTCATGTCCCTACACGAAGACTGAGAGAAATAACTGAGGTGATAACAGAGCAGAGGGGAGTGGCCACAAGAAAGATTTAAAGGCACAGTACTCCCTCAGTCCCTATATCTGAAGAATGATAGAATCCCATAGATGAATTGCGTAGCATCGCCATGGAAAAGAAGAATTGAGCCACTGGAAAGGATACTGTGGATAATTAGCACAGATAGTCCCCAAGAGAGAAGCCTTTGGTTATTCCACCCTTAACCCCTTTTTGTACATAATGATGGCAGCACAGAGGCAGAAAGTAGGACACCAACTGATCCTGCCTCTATTCTGCACAAGGGAAACAAATTGGTATCCAACACTTATTTCATATTTTAGACCACAGACTAGACATCAAATCTTGATTTGACATTGGACGGCATTTAATTTCAATAGATAGGAAGAAAACCTCTTAAGGTTTTCTGCTTGGTGGCATCTGCTTATGTGTTCCTTTGGTAAAACAAAGGGCAGAATGTGGTAGAATGTTTCATCTAGCCCATTAGTGTAATCTTAATATACCTCCCATAAAAATCCAAACACCAAGATGAACAAAAATCAACAATGAAAACTTAATTCTTAAGGAAGACATCAAAAAATAAAAACCTTCCTATCTCCCTTGGACTCTATCTGCAATTCCCCAACAGAGGTACACTTCATGGTTTGATTCAAACCATGGATCAAACACCCTGAATTAGAGGCTATAAAAGAGTTGAAAATTATTGAGGTCAGACAAAAATGTATTTTCATCGCTTTTCATTCAAGAAGTTCCTTAAGTTTAGAACTGAAGAAGCTTCTTGAACAAGAAGAGAAACATCTTCAAAGGAAAACAAAAAGAAAGTCCAGTTGTCTTTTGAAAAGCACTTTTGGGACAACCTGGATGACTGAGAATCTCCGTAGAAATGAACCATGCTATCCATCCATAAATCCTACCTGACCTGAACAGCACCTCTTGCATACCTCTAGACCAGTGGTCGCCAACCTTTTGAGCCGCAAAGGTTGGGGAGTGCAGCTGCACACGTGACCCTGTTCCAAATAAGGCTGCAGCCCTGGAGTTGGGGACCCCTGCTCTAGACTACTCTTCTCCCCCTATGCTACCCTTCCACATAATTGTCTTGACTTGTGCAGCATCTCTGGTGCACACCTAAACCCTTTTTCCAACTCATGCAGCTCCTCTTAGCATCCCCAAATAACATTCCTGACCTGTACCTTCTGCATCCCCTTACTCTTCGAACCTGGCATCAACCTACCTTGCCTGCAAACTTAAGAAGCAAACTAAATGGCAGGAATTTGAGGGAGGAAGGAAGATTTCGGATGCTCCCTGCCAACTTTCCACAAGGAAACTCAATCTGGAAGCCAGGAATTCAGAAGTTGTTCTCACTGCTGTTTTGCTCACTTGTGGTCGTTCTGTTTCTCAGAGATAAAGAAATCTGAACTGATGACCCAATAGGGTATGAGTTGTCTATTGTTAATTAAGAATGGGTCAAAGGTCAGAAGGCTTCTCTGCATTTCAAGAAGTTTGAAATTTTTACTAAATAAAGATTGATGCCCTAAAAAGCAACTTTAATGATCTCCTCATAGCTACTTGTTTATGCTTATCAAACTTTTAATTAGCAAAATGAACTCTCTGGAAATGAATAAACTATAGCAACAATCTAATGCAACAGAACAAGTCAAAATGATTTAGTATCTCTCTCGAAGTGGGCAACTCAACACTTATACCAATGTATGTGGCTACTTACATAATAGTGCAATAAATAAAGACCAAATAAAAACCACAAAATAAGCAAGTTAATCAGAGATGGTGCCCATACCATTTGTTGGCTCAAAGTCAAACAAAATGACAAGATGAAATTAAAAAAAAAAAAAGAACACTGACAGGGATATTGCTGGAACTGTTAGGCAGGCTATCAAATTTGATTTCTATTGACTTCAAATTTAATTGTCATCTAACGTTAACTTACAATGTTGCTGATTGCTATAAAACTAGAATAGATTTCTGCTTTCTGATCGTTGGATACATGTGTTCTACTTAACCCAAGACATGTATCAGAATGTTTCTAATACAGAAATATCAATGAGAGAATGAGAGATTTTTTCCTTCAACAACTCTTCAAAGAAATTCTAACTATGACTAGAGCAATACTGATTCCTGTTTGATCTTCTCTAATCCTCAGGTAATATGAGCAGAGTGTCATGTCAAGGTATTGCTCCTTTTGCTAAAAAGTTGCAAGAGGATACCACACACTTCCTTTTCTTCCACTTTCATTAGAATTCCTCCCCAATATTAGGAGTATACAGGTAGTTCTCGACTTACAACCAATCATTCAGTGACCATATGAAGTTACAAAAAAAAAAAAGGTGGCTTTTGACCACTTTTCACACTTATGACCACCATCATAGCACCACAGCATCCACACCATCAAGTGATCAAAATTCAGGTGCTTGGCAACTAGCGTGTATTTCTGAGACCTGCTCAGTGCTCGGGTTACTATTTGCAACCTTCCCAGCTGAGAAGCAAAGTCAATGGGGGAAGTCAGATTCTCTTAATGACCACATGATTCATTTAATAACTGCAGTAATTTCCTTAACTATGGCAAAAAAAGGTTGTAAAAGTAGGTACAATTTACTCAACAACTGCCTTATTTAGCAACAAAAATTTTGGGCTCGGTAGTGGTTGCACGTCAAGGACTACAGTAGTATGAAATATTTTTAAAATGATGAACTGATGACTTGAATTTGGCATGGTTGTGGGGCTTTTTCCAAGAAGATAAGGTATCTTCCCCCTTTTCATACTGATCATTTTAAATATGGCTTTTAAATCAATTTACTTGTTTTAAATTTGCTGTAGTATCTTCTCTAAGAAAAGTACTTTACTTCTCGACCAATGACTACAGTTAGGATTGGCAGCTTTGTCACTAAACAATGTGGTAGTTAAACAAGATATCAAGTGACCGTGAAGGATTGCCTCATTTCCGCTGTGGTCATTAAGCACATCACCTGCAGTTCTTAAGTGAGACATCATGTGACCACAACTCGTAATTTAACTGCCAGTTTCTCCATTGACTCTGTTTATTGAAGCCAGTTGTAAAGCATCTAAAAGGCAATCACGTTACTGCAGGAGACTGCAACAGTTGTAAGGGCTGGTCAGTTGAGAAGTGCCCTAATCGTGATCCCGTGACACCAAAAATCCTGGAACAATTGTAACCCTGAGTACCGATTGTTCAAGTTAGTTTTTTTGGTGCCATTATAACTTTGAATAGTTGCTAAAAAGGAGAGCCATTAGGTGAGAACAACCTGTTCTTATGTTTTTGAAGGTAAAAATATAAAGATTAGAAAGATTAATGTAGATTTTTCTTCTTAGTTGGTTGAAATCCAATTTGGTTGAGTTTCTATCAAGATATATTAATAAGACTGCATAAGGAACTATAATTATAGGATTTTAATACAAATAATTATTTCAATTACAGTTGGGTATTTGTGAATTACAACGTACACCTTTGTAGGGTTGTGGAGGCAACAGCATCCAAAGGTACTTTATTTAGTAAGTAATTACTATATTTTGAAAATCAACTATACAGAGGCCATAGCAGTATTGATCCTATATTTAGGATCCAAGCAAAGGAAAGATTTTCATGAGCATATAAAAGATATCATGCCTCATATCAAACTGTGAATGAGGAAATAATACTTGCATGATTAGAGTTCCCTACAGAGGCAAAAACAATTAAATGTATTTGGGGTTGAAATTCAATTTTCCATATTGTACCAGGTTTCTGTACCAACAGTGCAAACATATTGACCACTGGCAGCAGTACATAAACTGTATATAGTTAAACTCGTTTTATATCTAAAAGATTTACATTACACATCTCTGTATACTATGCCTCCTACTTGTTATACATTCTTAAACTGTCATCTCTTTCTTCTCTTCTCTGTTAAATTCTTTAATCTCTGTAGTTTAAATGCTTGATTTGGTATCTTTTTTAATGTAAAACACAACATAGGTTCTTTGCTGTAGATAAACTTAAATAATTTTCTTTTCTTCTTTTTTATCAACTTTATTAGGTTTGAAAGAAAGATAAAATACGAAGTAACAAAAACATAAAAGATTAAACAGGGAGAGGATCAAAGGGGAAGAAGTTAAAAAGTGTCAAGAAAAAAGAGAGAAAAAGGAAAGAGAACACAAAAAGAATTGACTTCCGACTTTCTTCAGTACAGATACAAAAATGTAATAAAACTAGGCTAAATTAAAATAAAAAGATCACATAAACAATACACAAACGAAGCATTCCAAAGAATCCTAAAAATATATAATAAAATGGAAAATCTTACCCACCCCACCCCAGGTGAGATTGGCTCCCACCTTCTGACTTTATTCAGGAACCTGAGGACCTGGTTTTTCCACATGGCTTGGGACCCCTAACGGGGGAACCTCACATTGGAGATGGTTGTTGAATTAAGGAGAAATCCCACCTCTCACCCCACCTCCCCATGCATCCTGTTCCCCCCTTCCCCATCTATTAACTATATCTTGATTGGGATTTCTATTTTTTCCTCTTTTAAAGATATTTATTTGTTAGGATTTAATGTTTCAATGCTGTAAGCCTCCCAGGGTCATTTTGTTACGAGATGGGTGGCAAATAAATTCAACAGACAAATAAATAAAAAATGGCCACTTATTCTAAGATTAAACATAAATCTGAACAGTATATAATATATGTATCTAGTAATATGTAACACACAATATTTCTATAATGATAAGAAATCTAATTATCAAATCCTAAAACCAAAACCTCATTTTTATCTTTCTCAAGAAAGGAGTTGATTTAAATAATTCTCTTGCCAGCATGTTATTTCTTTATTTCCTAAATAAAGTTTTGTTTTCTTTCCTGCGAGCACCAATCTTAACAGAATAACACAGTTGGAATGGACCTTAGAGGTCTTCTAGTCCAACCCCCTGTTCAAACAGGAAGTACCATTTCAGACAAGTGGTTGTCCAATGTCAAGGATCTTTTTTTTTAGAAAGTAACTTTAAATAACTGCTAACTTTAAAATTTCTCTGTCCAAATTTTCTACTTTACAAAGCTGTCTGCCCCCAATTTGAAACCATTTTCCAATCATAACTTTCATTGTGGTTTTTCAGCATTTCATTTCATACAGTGAGGCAAAAGTCAAGGGTTTCTATTTGGCCCAGCAAGGCTAAATGCTGAATCAGAGAAGGGGAAAAGAAAGATCATTAAGGCACTCTGCTTTAGAAATCCAAGTAATTCTTTTTTTTTTTTTTAAATAATCTTTATTTACATTTTTCATTAAAAACAGAAGACAACACACCATATAAATAACATACAGGACAACACAACAAAAAACAAGCATACCTATAAGTAGTACCTTAATAACCTAGTATTCGGTACAGTATATCTATATTATATTCCGGAGAAGACAGAACAACTTGTATACCTTTATAAATCAATTAGGTCTATCCGACCTCACTTTACTTGTATAGTATAAGTTTCTCAATAGATATAATTCCTCATCTAGTTTGGGTTATAATTTCCTCTTCTCTAGCGAAACATATAATTTTTCCCAGGATAAACATGTTTGTGTTTGGTCTCTATCTTTTAGTTTTTTAGTCAATTTATCTGCTTCCACACATTCTAAAATCTTCTTTATAATTCTCATTGATTTTGTCCAGTCTTTATATAGGCTGGGGGTGGGAGAAGTCCACCAAGTGTGCTGACATCCAGCGTTTTGTTCTCTTTTCCCTGACCTTATTTTTCAGCCCTTATGGTGCCTTTCTGCACCCTTTAGAGCAGTGGTCCCCAACCTTTCCAGCTCTGCAGACTAGTGATAACAATGGAGGTAGGAGAAAGGATGGTTTCATGCTTGCACAAATGGAGCTTTGCGTGCTCATGTGCTTGTCCACCTCTTGCGCTCACCTCACCTGGTTCCCCACAGGCTGTGGCCCGGTACTGGGCCATGATTCAGGAATTGGGGACCCCTGCTTTAGAGCCAGATGGATTTTGCTGCTATATCAGTTGAAATTAGACCTTCCAGTGAGTAGAGCTTGTGTCACTTATTTTTTACATGTATATTTGAAAACTGCATTAATGAGGCCTAGGGATGCTATATGCATAGCACTTTCATTCACTAAAGTGGCTTCTTTGCTTTATTGTCCTAGAGCACGGGTGTCAAATTCAAGGCCCGGGACCCGACCCATGGGTGCTTAGGTCTGGCCAATGGGGCCACCTTGGAAGCAGCAAAGGACTGGCCCTTGGTGCCTCTACTAGCATGCCTGGGGGCATGTGTGGCCCACCTGAGCTCTGTTTTCACTGCAGAGAGCTGCAGGAGGCAAAAACAGGAGCCCATTTTTGCTGCCAGAGTGCTTCCTCACCCCCAACACGAGTGATGTTGAGCTGGCCACGCCCACCCTGGCCCCCGAGGTCAAACACAACCATGATGTGGCCCTTAATTAAATCGAGTTTGACATCCCTGCCTTAGAGCTTCTTCTCAGTTGACTTTTAGATACTTATTGGTATTTTACTTTACAGATACAGCATAAAGTTTACAAATTATTTTATTTCAATATTGTAAAATGGAACATTTTATACATGTACTACACACCGATATTTCTCCGTATTGTTGGAATCACAGAGCGAGAGTTTGTTACCAAATGGATAAATGTAAATGTTCCGTTTTCATATATGTATCTAAAAAACATTTAAATATAGTCCTCAATTTACGGCCATTTGTTTAGTGATAATTCAGTTAGAATGACACTGAAAAAAGGGACTTACAGCTGGCCCTTATACTTATGATTGTCAGTATCTTCATGTCACATAATCAAAATTTGGATACTTGGCAGCTGGCATGTATTTATGATGGTTGCAGTGTCCGTGGGTGGGGTGGGGGGCTAGCTTTCCCAGATGGTGCCTGAGAAGCAAAGGCAATGGGTGAAGCCAGATTTGCTTAAGAATAATGTGGTTCATTTAATGATTTCAGCAAAAAAAAAAAAAAAGTTGTAAAATTGGGCATGACTCACTTAATAACCTTGTGGCTTAGCAATGAAAGTTTTCCAATTGTGGTCTTAAGTCAAGGAATACTTGTAGTGCTTCACATTTTATTCAGCAGTGTTTCCTTCCCTTTGATCCTTTAAAAGCAGCTAATATTATTTATTAATTAATGTTTCTGTCCTGCCTTTATTACAAATATGATTTTTCAATCCCTTCTAGAATGAGTTTCTGAATGAAGCCCAATCATTATAAGTAACTCAAAGTGGCAAACATACCTACTACTCCTGCTTCCTCCTATTTTTTTTCCCCACAACAACAATCCTGTGAGTGGATTGGGCAGAGGGAGGGAGGGAGGGAGGGAGGGAGGGAGGGAGGGAGGGAGGGAGGGAGAGAGAGACACGGAGGGAGGGAGGGAGGGAGGGGGAGAGAGAGAGAGAGAGAGAGAGAAAATGACTGGTCTAAAGTTACCCAGCCGACTTTCATATCTAAGAAAAGACTAGAACTCACCGTCTCCTGGTTTCGAGGCCAGGTAACTACTACACCAAATTGGCTCTATTAAAAATATACCTGTATTAAAAAATACTTTATGAAGAGAATGCACACCAATAATGATCAGGGTTCATTTTTAGCCATAGCACGTTCCCAGCTGGAGCTCTGCAGATGTATTGGACTTCAATAAATACAATTTCCAGCCAATATTGCAATGTGAAAAGAAGCAGTGCAGAAAGAAGGCTGTATTTTAGTTCAAGGCATTTTCACTACTAATTTTCCATATACAATAAAACAATTATTAGCATCTCACTGGAGTTGAACTATTTTTTTTTTCAGTTTCATCAAGTGACCTCAACACTTGATGAAACTGAAAAAAAAATATAATATATTTAATTTAAATTTCACTATTCTGAAAAATACATAATGAGCTTTTCTTTATTAAATTAAGTCAGAATTAAACAAGCTTGACAGAGTTGCTGAAAACATGAACATTTTGGGTATCAGCATTATTAATGCAAATTTACTTAAATAGCTACTTTTCAGCAAAAATGTCAACTGGAGTTTTACCCTTTCCCAAATGCCAGCAATGCATTTTGTAGAATTGCTACACTGTAACCACATGTGCAGTGGTACACATGCCAATTATATTACTCTAGAATAAAATCCCAAATATAAGCCAAATGAAATGAATTCAGTTTTCAAATATACTGTTCAAAATACAGCAAAGCTGTATATTTAGTATTCAAAACCAGACACAAAAATTAGATCAGAGTTGAGTTTCAGAATATATTAATATGTAATTGTGCCAATGGGTTCATGCAGATGGCTTTTAATTCAAGAAATAGAACAGAATTATCAAGCATATTGAATAAATATTCTAGTTATTTGCTCCTTCAAATACCAGAGGATTTTTCTCCCCAATTACACCAGTATAATTGTTTTGATTTTTCTATCCCTTCTGGATTAACTTTCTGCATGAAACCCAATCATTCTGTTTCAAATATAGAATTTTACTGTTTGAAAAATCAGAACAATATCCTAACTCTAATAGTGTTTTAATTATATGCTGTCAGTATGCAAGATAACGGTTTATATTTACCATTCAGGCTGAAGAAAACAGGTCATGTGAAATACTTGTACAGCTGAAAATATTTATTTTCTTCCTAAGTAATTATAAATGTTCAAAGAATATAAAACAAATAATGTACAATTACTGAAATTAAACTGCAATCATAAACCAGATGTCTCTCAGCACTAGTCACAGCCTTATCAACCGGCCAGCACCCATATATACTTCTCTCTTTGGAAAATAGCAACTGCTATAATTTATATATGGGAAATTGTTTATTCTAATTTATTTATTGAATTTATACCCTATCATTTCTTCTGTAATATATGAGCAGCAATAATAAAAATAAAAAATAAGAAAAAAAAACCAGCTGCACCAAATTATATCCATTCTCTGCAGCCAAATCAGCTTACATGTCAAAATTGTGCCTGACTTGTGATTGAAGGATAACATGCTGTAAAAGGTTAGCCAAACTTCTCTTGCTGCAGGGAACATTTGCTCAGCAAAACAGCTTCAGTATGGAACATTTAAAAAAAACACCACTTTATTTGCTACTTTCCTTGAGCACATTGTTTTTCCTCATTTAAAATGTATTCTTAGATTCTGTTTTACATCCAGAGTGATTTATGGTTAAAAGGCTCCAAACAATAGAAGGAAACAGACGCACAATGACAAGAAACACAAGTCTGATAAAAGAATTTAACTGAAACAACAAATACAGTCTAAATGGAATGATCAACCAAATATTGTCAATAATGTTAACTCGAAGGCCACCATATTTTTAGATAGATCTTTTTCTGAAACTATCCTATATTTTACCCTTAAAAACATAGTTGTACATGAACATATTCAAATATGAGATACAATCTATCATTGTCATACAAGCAAATCTTTTTCTGCTAAAATGGATTTAAATATAAAATGGATTTAAAATATATTAAGTCCTTGGCTGCCCAAGTGTTTGGCAACACGCTTGCCCATAACAAGAAAAAATGTTATTTCTGTAACATTTATAAAGATTCATGCACTTCCTTCCATGCTTAGCAGTTTCACAAAATTTTGTGTAAGAGCCTGGAGAAAACAGCAGTATATTAAATCAAAGACCCAATGGGAATTCCCTGTTGTAAACAAAGAAGGGTCATGCCCTTATTTCCAATTTGCTCCTGCAACTCTCGGTTATGTTCAACAAAGCTTATTACATGTTATGATAATATTCCACAATAAAAGCAAAACAAACTTTGAGTTTTAATGAGAGTAAAAGATGCTTGTAATTTAACTCATGCTCCAAAACTCACAGAAAACTGCACTTATTAAATATCTGCCTGCACAGTTCTTACAATATCTGGAATATGGGGAAAATACAAGAGTTTGCCTCGCACACAAATTTTTTGGAACTTTTTTTATGGGACAGACTGTTAGGGCTTGTGAAACAAGAGTGATCATTGGTAAACAATAAGAGTAAGGTGGCAGTGAGGGGATGGTGGTTAGGGCAATGGTGGGCAGTGAAAGTGGGAGTGTGGCAGTGGCAGAAACAGTGGTTCGGCCTTCCACAACAATCTCAGTTTTGTATATGGTCCCTGTATGTTACCCACTGTATGTCACCCCTTTCAAATGGGCTTTTTGTTCTTATCAGTTTAAACACAATCATTATTCAGTAGGTTTTAGCAACAGCTTCTGGATTTTCAGAACTAGTTCCAACTTCAAGAAATGAAAAGCAAATAAAGTAAAAGCAATTCTTGTAAAAAGGGGCTGTCAACCTATGATGTCTGAAACTGAAGTGGGAGAATGACCGTGATAAGTTGAATAATAAAATGGAAATTGATGGTAATAAATGTTATCACCCAAGAAAAACAACTCATGGAAAGTATGTCATATGGTAGAGGATTGAAAAGATCCAGTATTGAATTCCTGTGGACAGCCAGGAAAACAAGCAATGAATAATGAACAAATTAACCCAGAGTTCTCACTCAAGGCACAAATTATCCTAAATCTCTTTCTCTTTCCTTCACAACAACAACCCTGTGAGGTGGGTTGAACTGAGAGAGAGTGACTGGCCCACCCAATTTGGCCAGTCCTGCCTCATGCCTGAGGAGACTCACCGTCTCTGATGCCTTAACCACCAGACCAAACTGTTTCTAACTCAAGGTGACAAACATATCTAATACTCCTTTCTCCTCTTTTCCCCAACAACAATTGTTATATCCCTGTTAGGGACGAACAGACTGAGGCAAGACAAGTTGAGGTAAAAGTTAACAGGATTTATTTCACTAACATTGTTCTAACAGATTTGCTAGCATTGCGACCAGCAATGGCTGCTCGGCTAACAAGAGCAGCAGCTATCAGCCTTTGACAGCTCCTTATATATATCGTGGCTGAATATAAACAGCCAATCAGAGCACGGCTGCATTTGTAAACTGGAGGGGAGCCTAAATACAGCAACAATCATATGGTTGTTGCAAATCCAGCACTTCCAACAGGCATTTTGTCCCTTCAGAAGCTGCCAAGATACATTACAAATCATGATCATGTTGTAAATGTGAGCTGGTTGCGAAGCACCCAAAATATGATCACATGACTGGGGTGTGTATATAGCACTCATAACTTCCAAGGATGGGTCGTAAGAAGCTTTTTAAAAGGCTGTTGTAACATCGACTGGTTATTAAACAATTGATCGTAAATTAAGAACTACAAAACAAAAAGGGCTCAACAGCTTCTAAGTCTTTACTGTACCAACACACAGCACTGAAAGGGTTTAAACATGTTTAATCTTGAATTTTAATGGGTGTCCTGTTTTTTTGTGTTTATTTAAATTATATATATATATAATACACACACACAATATTAAATTATATATTTTAACTAGTATTACCTGAATTGTATCCTAACTCTGTAATAAATTTAGGAATGTTATGATATTGTTAGGCAAACAAATATTCATTTCAAGCCTTTGATGTTTTCTTTGGATACACAAAGCAAAGTGTTTCAAAAGCTGCTGTTAATATTAGTTTCCTTCAGAGATCAAAGTTAGAAGAAAATGTAAAAAGCATAAGAGCATCCTGTGATTGCATTTTAATACTTGTATACATTATTCATAGAACTATTCATAGATATTCTAAGAAATGTTGTTATTTTGCTTTAGATATTGCACAATGCTATGTGACTGCATATTAGTAAATTAAATGTATATTTCACAGGTATAAATGTAGCAGATTGCTATAGAGCCTTACTTAAATTCATTAAGGACAGTTAAGGCATATAACGTTAAAAAAAAATATATAACCTCCCTCCCTTCCTCCCACTCCTCCCTTCCCTTCCCTTCCCTTCCCTCCTTCCCTCCCTCCATCAAGAACAGTTAAGGCATATAATGTCATGAAAAATACATTTCCTTCCTTCCTCTTCCAGTTCTTTCTCTCTTCCCAAATTGAAGGCCGACAAATCTTCCATTGCCAAATTTCCTTCCTTTTTGGACATTTGCTTGCCCTGTGATTCATTAAATATTTATATATAAACCGCCATCCAACTCCATAAATCCAATTCCCAGTTGCAACTGATCACATGTGGTGGGAGATTCTTAATTTTGAGGCTGCTGTTGGTAAACTAATGTATCTGAGAAGTTTTTCATATGTTACATAGAGAACATGTTATTTCAAATTTCTTTATTTCTAAGCATAAAAGAAGATAGCAAGTGGAAAAAATATCAATGGAATATTCTAAAGCATATATTATCATTTGCTAATGGTTAATCTCTCTCTCTCCTGGCCATCTGGGCACAATAAAGCACTAATACCTGAAATCCAGGTATTTGTAACCTTTGTTGCCATGATTAAGTGAGTCATTGCATTTGTTAAGTAAATTATACAGTTGCTGTCAGAATCTAGTTGGGAAGGTCACAAATAGTGATTACATGGTGCTGGTTACCAAGTGCCCAAATTTTGATCATGGGCCATGGGGGTGCTGTCACAGTCATAAATGAGTGGACTGGTCGTAAGTAATTTTTTCAATGCTGTAGATCTGAACCATTAGCTGTGTTTCGCTGAAAATAGGACCCTGTCTTATATTTCTTTGAAGCCTGAAATAAGCACTTGGCCTTATTTTCTGGGAGGTCTTGTTATTTTGGGGGCCATGGATCAAGATGGGGCTCCTCTTACCATCTTACCTGATTTCCAGCTCTATATTTTCGGGGAGGGCTTATTTTCGGGGGGGGCTTATTTTAGCGCATGTGCTCAAAAGCCCGATTGGGCTTATCAGGGGATGCCTTCTTTTTGGGGAAATAGGGAACTAAATTAATGGATGTAAGTCAAATACTACCTGTAAGATGGGATGCACATCTTCTAAACTCATTTAAGAAATTCCTTCTAAATTCAATTACTGGTAGTTGAATTAAATTATTGTCCTAGAGCAGGGGTGTCATACTCTATTTCATTGAGGGTTGTGTTTGACCTCGGGGGGGGCTGGTGGGTGTGGCCAGGGTGGGTGTGGCCAGCTCATCACTCATGTTGGGGGCACCTGTGGGGGCCCAAGCACTCTGCCAGCAAAAACGGGCTCCCAAGCTCCATTTTTGGCTGTGACAGCCTCCTGCAACCCTCTGCCAGCAAAAACAAGTTACCTTTTCACTGGCAGAGGCACCATGGGCGGGTCCTTCACTGTTTCCAGGGCGGCCCTGTGCGCCAGATCTAAGCACTTGACTTTAACACCACTGTCCTAGAGTGTTCAAGGGTTTTAATGCCATTGCCAGAGTAGATAATAGACGTAAAACCAGGATCAGTGGTTTTCCTTTGCCCTCCATAATTCCAATGGGCAGCCAATCACACTGGTTATAATAACTATAATAAAAACCATAAGGTATTACCTTAACTTTCACTTTCTAGCATTTCAAGAATAGCCATAAAGTGGGGAAGGGGGCAGGTATGGGGACCCTGGTTTACTCAGGGTCCAAATGATATCATAGTAAAGGCTTCCCTGTCCAGTGATATCAGACTCTATGGCGTGGTGCTCATCTCCATTTCTTGGCTGAGGGAGCCAGCGTTGCGTGAAGATACTTTTTGTGGTTATAGGGCCAGCATGGCCATATATGCTAAAGGCTCACGGAATGTTATTACTTTCCCACCAAAGTGGCACCTATTAATCTACTTGCATTTGCATACCTTTAAACTGTCAGGTGGGCAGAAGCTGGGGCATGAATGGGAACTCACCCTATTGCATGGTGCCTAGGTCTCGAACCCAGGCTGTCCAGTTGACAAGCTCAGTGTCTTTAACCACTGAGCCATTATGCTCTCTCCAAATGATATAACCAACTGCAATTTTATGGATTTCCCTTAAAATTGTAGACCTAAATGTATTGTATATATGCACTTATAATCATAGCAAAGAAAACTACAATATTCAGAATTCAGTTCTCTAATGAAATATTCATATCCTTAAAAGAGACTGGGATGTTATTACTGCTTTAGCTAAAGAGATGGCTGAGTAGTAGATACCAAATTTCATGGTCCTGGTTCCCCTAAAGGAAAATGAAAGGTCAGAGTTAGCATAATTCTTAATGGTGGCAACAAATTAACTATCTGCAGCCTTGCCAGCCAACTAATCAAAGATTAGTAGTGCCTTTTCTAAAGGAGAATTTTATCTCTTTCATAATTTGTCCACTATCCAGGTAAGACTATTGCAGGCGTCAGTTCTTAAAGCAGGAATTGACAATTTCCTTTAAAAAATCCTGCAGCTTTGAATGAACTCTTGCCAGCCGATACACAATAATTAGGAAGTTGTGTTTCATGCTGTTCAGGTCAAAAGTGCATTTTTTATGTCTTCACATGTGAATGGAAGCCCTCCATATCCTGAATAGCAAAGTAATACTATGTTTAAAATGTTCCTCTGTTTCATTTGTTATTCTGTACACCAAAGAGAAGATACATAACAATTAACAATACTAATTAACTCTGCATAATAAGAACTTCCCTTTTGCAAGGGGCAGCTTGTTCCATGAAATTATTCTTGAGAATTTTCATTGTATTTCAGGATAAGCTGAGAGATAATTCCTTTTCTTGAATATATATTTATCAGCCATCTTTTCAATTTGTTGTATATAAAGCAGTAACGATCTCTCTTTGGAGCAGTAGCTGATATTTGAAAGATTTGCAAAGAGACAGAACTGAAAGAGGGATTAAATAGGAATGCACAATACAATGTGGGTTGCTGAAAAGAAAAACCTTAAAGAGGTTTTTTAAAGGGATAAAAAGAAACTACCTTAAACAGATATGCTTAACATAATCAAATGTTAGGTGAGAGACACAGAAACAGTAAGAATGTATAGAAGTATGATTTTTCTTCAAAAAGAAGATCTGGCAATTACCACAAAGATGAAAGAATATACTGTGGAACATCAACGAATATTTATATACTATAGTATCCGTAGTATATTGTATTTTATAATAGTTTTATATTATGAGTATAATATTTATATACTACTTGATGAAGTGGAAACCATACCAATAGTAAGCAGATAAAATTTACATGACAATAAGAAGGCTGTGATATATAAACTGAAGCTGCAAGCAGTTTACAATGAGAGAAAATCAATTTGTATGAACAAAGAATCACAATAATGCAAAGTGAAGTTTAATATTATTTCATATTTGTAGTTGAAAAGACCTTCAGAGTAAGATTTTAGTGCAAGTTCTTATTTCTGGGAGCTTCACTTTATTTCATTATTCCCTGTTCTCAATGGGTCAAAAAGGTATAATCTAGGTTAACAATAAAAGCCATTAAAAATTGCTAGCTCATTTGGTGAATATGTGGAATCACTGGTGTTTATTTTACCACTTGTACTACCTGACTGAAACCTTTTTCATATTTAACCCGCTTTTTTCCCCCTCACACCTGCCTCATTTGAACTACCTAATCCTTGCTTAAAGAGAGGCTTTCTGTGGGCCAGAACTGATAGAACAATTTAAGATTGAATCCCTGCCCCTTACGGATTGCAGGCAGCAAAGTGCAAATGAGAGAGCTAATGGAAGATGCAGCTGACTAACCTGGAATTTGGATGAGAAAAAAAAAATGAAGGTCATGTAGATGAATGTGATTGCTGTGTAGTTTGTGATGGCTCAAACAGGTCTAATGCTTTTATTAAAAAGAATTAGCGCTATGCCAGGCTTATGACAGTTGGTAGTGGTAAATCGAAAGAGATGGAAATCTTAACACACTCGTAAATCAGGAACTATCAAGAATTTGATAATTTCTTATGTTTCAATGATTTATAGGGAAGGCTAGGCGATAGGCATTTAGAGAATGCTAAATAGACGGTGCTATAGTAACGATGGTAATTTTTAGGGGCAGATACTTGATCATGCTGCTATACTGTAAACAGCTGAATAGATTTGCATTAACTTTATCCTGAGATTATTGTGGGCAAAGGCTTGATATGAAATCCAGTACTTAGAATAAGTAGCTATATTTGCCTTCATTCGTGAGAGTAAGCACCTTTCTGAACTGAAGGGCTTATAGTATCACTGATGTTATGATTGAAATTTGCAGGAAGGGCCTTCCTCAGCTCCAGTGATTCTAAGAAAGCTGGAGACTGATTAAATTTGTGCATGGTCCATCCAAATAAGCCCAAGTCCCTCATTTATTTTAATTATCAGAGATTTTGCACACAAAGCCTATGGACTGTACTGTCTGTTTCTATTGAAATGTCTTTTTGATCAATACTTCTCTGTTTTTGGTAAACTCTGTGGTATGTCAGGCTCCTTGGTTGAAAACCTGTCTGACTTAATGGAACTGGATTTTATGTTAAAAACTCTTTGATTTAAATGTTTTTTTTTAAAAAAATCCAATTTCATTAAGATTTTGGGGCAAATGTATTAGTTTTTCTGTTGTCTTCTGTAGTTTTTCTTATTGAAACTATTTGCAATTATATTTTTAGTATCTCCTTTCTCCAACTTGATCTTTTTTGAATGAGCTTCTTTAGCCATTGAATTTTATTAATGATTGTTCTGAGATCAACAAAATACACTTTCTTGAACTCCAAACCATTCATTAAATGTTGCAGAAGGGATCTTGGAGTCTTAGTGGATGATCACTTAAATATGAGCCAGCGGTGTGCTATAACCGCCAAAAAAGCCAATGCAATCCTAGGCTGCATTAACAAAGGAATAGAATCAAGATCACATGAAGTGTTAGTACCACTTTATAATGCCTTGGTAAGACCAAGAAACTGTTTTGCTCACCAAGAAAGACCAAGATTAGTTTTGCTCACTACCATATAAATAAGTTCTTGAAATTCTGGAAAGAGAAGCGCAACAAAGATAATTAGGGGCTGGAAGTTAAAACCTATGTAAAACAGTTGCAGAATTTGGGTATTTCTAATCTAGTGAAAAGAAGGATTAGGGGTGACTTGATAGCAATGTTTCAATATTTGAGGGGCTGCCACAAAGAAGGCTGCCACAACCTATTCACCAAAGAACCAGAAGGAAGGACAAGAAGCAAAGGATGGAAACTAATTAAGGAAAGAACCAACCTAGAAGAACCAACCTAGAACTAAGAGAAAATTCCTGATAGTTAGAACTGTTTTTTTTTCAGAAGCTGTGGGTGCTCCATCACTGGAAGTTTTTAAGAAGAGATTGGACAGCCATTTGTCCAGAATGGTGTAGGGTCTCCTGCTTGAACTAGAAGACATCCAAAGGTCTCTTCCAACTCTATTGTTCTGTTAAAGAATATAAGAACCTTAGTGACACATTGGTTAGAATGTAGTACTGCAGCCTACTTCTGCTGACTTCCAGCTGATTGATCTTGACTGGCTCAAAGTTGACTCAGTCTTCCATCCTTCTGAGGTCAGTAAAATGAGGACCCAGATTATTGGGAAGCAATATGTTGATTCTGTAAATCACTTAAGAGAGGGCTGTCAAACACTGTGAAGCAGTATACAAGTCTAAGTGCTATTGCTATTGCTATTACATTCAACAATACTTAAGTTTCCCTTCAGGTGAAGAAAACAAGCTTTGTACTCATCCTATTCATTTGATTTCTCTCATTGTTGTGAATAGGTGATAGCCAGGAATTTCCTAGAAGGACTACACTTGGCAGAACTTGCTCTTACAGATGTTAGGGTAATTAAAGTTCTCCATCATTACTATTTTATGTCTCTCTCTCTCTCTGAAATATCTGTAATTTACTTCTGAAAAGCATAATCTATATCTTCCTTTTGGCTGAGCAACATTGCTTTTATTATTTCCTCCTCGTATTTTAGCAAAAAGTTTGTAACCTTGCCAGGATAATTCACTAGGATTTCTGAACAAGTGTTGCATCGTTTAACATGGAATGCAATTCTTTTTCCCATTGCTTCTGCTAGATTGCTACACTCCAATCAACTGAATAATCCCACATGGATTTAGCAAGACGGGATTCAGCTTTCAAGTTATTATAGTTTGTATTTTTATTTGTTATAGTTCAATGTTAAGTTATTGACCAGAGTGGATGACATAAAGTTTCTAAATAAAATGTTTAGAACTCCCTAGAGTCGGGAACAACTAGCACATATGTGCGAGGGGAACCTTTACCTTTTTAAAGGATTATCTACCTCTAGGATTATTAGTTCATTTGAAGAGGAAATGAAATCAGCTGTTTCAATCATTGGGTTGATAATCAGGTATGGATGTGGGAGCCCCTGCTTTATTTAAAGAACAGAATTCTGAGTATGTGTCAAGTGCCGGAAAATCCAGGCAGTTCAAATGGGTATAAAGATTTATTGAAAACCTGAGCTCTCTGCAAGAATCTGAACTATTAATGGTCCAAGCAAACTGGTAGTAGACAATTGTCCCAAGAATTTAAGATGAGATAGACTTAGATCTCTTGTGGGCAAGAAGTGACTCATGACTGATGATGTGTTTGACCCCTCCCTTGGGCTCAGCCTGCTCATCTCCAACATATGCACTTCTTCACAAAACAAGTATGTGGAAATGGGTCAGGGCTCAAACAAAGGAGATTTCTGAGACTTATGAAAAATACAGGTAGTCCTTGACTTACAACCATTTGTTTAGTGACTGAAGTCATAACGACACTGAAAAAAAGTGAGTCATGACTGTTTTTCATACTTACAACTGCTGCAGCATCCACGATAGTCACGTGATCAAAATTTCTATGCATGGCAACTGGCTCGTATTTATGACGGTTGCAGTGTCACGGGGTCATGTGATCAACTCTTGCGACCTTCTGACAAGCAAAGACAATGGGGAAGCCAAATTCATTTTACAACTGTGTTATTAATTTAACAATTGCAGTGATTCACTTAACAACTGCGGCAAGAAAAGGCACAAAATGGGGAAATTTTCACTTAACAACTGCTTTGCTTAGCAGCAGAAATTTTGGGGTTCAGCTGTGGTTGTAAGCATGCGTGAAATCTAAAATTTGTTACTACCGGTTCTGTGGGCATGGCTTGGTGGTGGTGGGGTAATGTGACTGGGTGGGCGTGGCCAATTTTTTTTTTTATACTTTTAAAAGCATTTTTTCTACAACCTTAAGAGGTTGCAGAAAAAAATGCTTTTAGAAGCCTCTGACGATCAGGCAAGTCTGCTGGGATCACCAGAGGCTTTTAAAGGCATTTTTTTTCCTACAACCTCTTCGACTGAAGAGGTTGCAGAAAAAAATGCTTTGAAAAGCCTCTGACAATCCCAGCTGAGCCATGCAATCATCAGAGGCTTTTTTTTTTTTTTTTTTTACTTTTAAAAGCATTTTTTCGGCTGAAGAGGTTGTAGAATAAATTTTAAAAGTAAAAAAAACAGCCTCTGATGATCATGCGGCTCAGCACGGCATGGGGGGGGTGCACAGGGATTTTTGCTACCGCTTCTCCGAACCACCCACTGCCATCGCTACCAAATTGGGCGATCTGGTCTGAACCGGGAGCATTTCACCCCTGGTTGTAAATCAAGGATTATCTGTAGTTCTTGATGCTGACCAGCTGGAAAAAATTACAAAACTATATCCAAAGAGTTTGAACTCCATCAGTCCACTGTCAGGCAGATTGTACACAAATGAAGGCAATTCAACACCAAGGATACGTTCCCTGGGAGTGACTGATCACCAAGATTACACCAAGACCAAGGCAATGTAATACTCTGGGAGGTCTCCAAGAACCCCAGAGTAATGTCTAAGGAACTAAAGGCCTTTTTTGCACTGGAGAATGTCAGTGTTCATAAGACCATCAGAGCACACTGGACAATAATGGGATGCGTGGCTGAGTTGCAAGGAGAAAAACTATTCTTCAAAAAAGAACATTGCTACCTATTTACATTTTGAAAAAGATTTATGTGGAAAAGACAAAAGGAAGAATGTTCTGTGGATGGATGAAACCAAAATAGAGGTTTTTGAATTGAATGAAAAGTGTTATGTTTGGCATAAAGGTAAATATTGTACAGGTAGTCCTCAGTTTATGACCTCAGTTGAGCCCAAAATGTATGTTGCTAAGTGAGAAATTTGTTAAGTGAGTTTTGACCCATTTTATGACTTTTCTTGCCACATTTGTTAAGTGAATTATTAATCACATGGTCGTTAAGTGAATCTGGCTTCCCCATTGACTTTGCTTGCCGGAAGGTTGCAAAAAGGGATCACATGACTCCGGGGCACTGCAACCATCATAAATGTGAGTCAGCTGTCAAGCATACAAATGTAAATCACGTGACCATGAGGATGTTGCAATGGTTGTAAGTGTGAAAAATGGTCGAAAGTCCATTTTTTTCAGTACCGTTCTAACTTCTAAGGGTCACTAAATGAACTGTTTTAAGTCGAGGACTACCTGTATTTCAATACAACAACCTATCTCATATGGAAAATATGATGATGGCAGTATCATAGTTTGGGCCTACTTTGGACCAGGACAGCTTGCCATCATTGATGGACCTATGAATTTTGAATTGTGCCAGCAAATTCTAAAGGAAAATATCAGGGAATCTATCTGGGACTTGAAGTTAAGAGAA
Source organism: Arizona elegans (assembly GCA_022577455.1). Classification (NCBI taxonomy): domain Eukaryota; kingdom Metazoa; phylum Chordata; class Lepidosauria; order Squamata; family Colubridae; genus Arizona; species Arizona elegans. Next base: position 71,231,805 of record JAKOOJ010000005.1, read on the forward strand.
AATGGATCACATAGAGAGATGATGACCCAAGAACACCCAAATTGTACAATCAAAGGATGGTGAAAGCAGAACCAAAGATATTGTTTTGGAATGGCCCAGTCAAAGTCCTAACTCTAATCTTATAAAAAGGCTGTGGAAGTACACCTGAGACAGGCAATTCATACATGGAAGGCCACCATCATCCCTGACTTGAAACTGTTCTTTGAGAAGGTATGTAAAGTTCCTTCAAGCCACTGAGCAAGACTGAACAAGACTGAGCAAGATTGTAATTATTACAATCATTTAGTTTGCAGTTACAGTGTGCCCCAAGGGACTTTATTGAAAGCAAAGATTTTTATACTTTTGCCAAACATAAATATATAGCTTTGGATCATTTTTTTAATTATTTATTTATTTATTTATTTATTTATTTTTTATTTATTTATTGATTGATTGATTGATTGGTTCGATTTATATGCCGCCCTTCTCCGGAAACTCAGGGCGGCTTACAATGTGTTAAGCAATAGCCTTCATACTTTTGTATATACCTGCTTAGTAGGGCTTCCCCCCCCACCCACCCAAGAGGTGTTCTTTTTTATACAAAGTCAGCTTATTATCCCCACAATCCGGGTCCTCATTTTACCTACCTCGAAAGGATGGAAGGCTGAGTCAATCTTGAGCCTGGTGAGATTTGAACTTGCAGTAATTGCAGGTAGCTGGCTTTACTTTAACAGCACTTTAGCCACTGCACCACCAAGGCTCCTATTTTCCTTAATAACTCAATGAGCAAATATAATTTTTGACTCATTTGCTTAATTGGGTTCTCTATTTTTAGGACTTGTGTGGAGAACAGATCGTGCTTTAGGTCATACTTATGCAGACATATTTAAAATCCGAAAGTCTTACAAACTTTTAAGCATCACTGTACATAGACGAGAGTTCTTTTTAGGTAGGTACAAAATCACACAATAAAAAAGATGCCAGCAGTAGATAACTTTTATTCTTCTCACGTTAGCTGAATATATATTGTCAACTTAAATGTAAGGACTCTCTTTTGAATTCCCCAAATGAGCTATCCATAATTACACATTTTTTTGTAGCTCAGGGTTGCTTAGTTATTTTCTTGCAGATGTTTCACTACCAAACTAGGTGGTATTATCAAGGCATGTTATCTAGTTTGATAATGAAACATCTGCAAGAAGACAACCAAGCTCAGAGTATAGTAAGCAATAGCACTTAGACTTACGGTATATACCACTTCTTAGTGCTCTACAGCCCTCTCTAAGCGGTTTACAGAGTCGGCATATTGCCCCCAACAATCTGGGTCCTCATTTTACCGACCCTGGTTTACATTTTACTGATCTTGGAAGGATGGAAGACTGAGTCAACCTTGAGCATGTCAGGATCAAACGAATCAAAAACTCCGTTTTTGGCTGTGATAGCCTCCGGCACCCTCTGCCACAAGGATGAAATCTACTTACCTTCCTTACCAGTTCGCGCACATTAAAACCAGGAAGTAATGACGTCTGGGTGGGTGGGTGGAGCCTCATGCTGCCACTGCTACAGGTTCTCCAAACTATGCGCCGCTGCCGCTACTTATTCGGCCAAACCAGTCCGAACAGTAGCATTTCACCCCTGCTCTGCCAGTGAAAATAGAGCTCGGGAGGGCCACACACAGCCCTCCTGAGGCACTGCGGGCCAGTCATTCGCTGTTTCCAAGGCGGCCCCGGAGGCCAGTTCTAAGCACTCTGCAGGCCAGATCTGGTCCCCAGGCCTTGCGTTTGACATCCCTGATGTACAAGATTTTTATTTTTTAATTATTGTTTGCAATTCCTATTAAAGATCTCTTTAAAGCACTCTTCCTGCCACCTATTCAGTCCAAATGTGATTTTTTTCTCCTCAGGGCTACCATAATTTGTACGGAGTTTTCCCTACTGAAACTCTAGACATTCTTGTACATCAAATTACCATTCTACACTTGTCTGAATTGGCTAGATATGCATTCAGATAACATACAGCTTTCCTAGACATTAGAAAGGGCAAGCACAGCTGAAAGGGTCTGGCTATATTAAATAGAGAAAAAGAAGCATACCACAAATGGCCTGATAGGATAAAAGCTTTTAATGACTTCTGGGGCTTCTGCCAATTCTACTTCGTCCCTGCCTGCACTTGGCATATTCTGCTTCCATCCCTAAACCTGTATCATTTTTACATGAGTATCATAGGTCATTTCTGCTTCATCTTTCCAGAGAAAATATTATCTGAATAAGCTGCTTTATTACATCATTTATCTGAGAACTGAAGAGCTTGTGACAGATTTCTGCCAGACCGGTTCCTCTGGAGATGTAGATGCCTTAGTAATATACACTTAAAATACTGAAGTTCAACAGGTGAAGGAACCAGGTGATGCTAATCTTGAAACTTAAGTTTAGAAAAGTAGCTCATTCAGAATCCTGCTTTTTGTTAGCTCCAAAACAACGGAGGGAGGGGTCCTTAACAAGCTGCATGGATGGAAAAGTGGCAACTTGTGTGTCATCATACCATTGTGCAAAACTTGTATAACTTGGAATTTACATCATGCTATCTGATGTACGTATTTAGGCCATGTCACGATGTCATTTGTCCCTTTGCTTCGCCCAGAGACGCCCTTCAACATAACTCATTTTGATCAAAGTTGAAACGCTAAACTTTTCAGCTTCCTGATGGATGTTCTAATGAATCCCAGTATAAGAGGACAGCCATATTAGTTTTTGATAGCCCAAAATCCGAAAAATTCAGTGGCAATTTTTCAAATGAACACATGTTATTTATAAGCAGTGGTGGGTTTCAAATATTTTTACTACCGGTTCTGTGGGTGTGGCCTGGTGGGTGTGGCATGACTTGGTGGGAATGGCTTGGTGGGCCTGGCAGGAGAAGGATACTGTAAAATCTCCATTCCATCCCCAATCCAGGGGAAGAATACTGCAAAATCCCCATTTCCTCCCAATCAGCTGGGACTCGGGAGGCAGAGAATAGATGGGGGTGGGGCCAGTCAGAATTTTTACTACCGGTTCTCCGAACTACTCAAAATTTTTGCTACCGGTTCTTCAGAATTGGTCAGAAGCTGCTGAAACCCACCTCTGTTTATAAGGTGTATACATTTATGACAACAAGAAGAAAATTCCCTGGGGGGCAGATTATAAGTGTTGATTAAAGAATTATATTGTGTTAAAAACTTACTAAGTTTGTTCAGACTTTCTGAGAAGACCTAAAACCTACTGAAGTACATAAACTCAATACAGGTAGTCCCTGACTTACAATAGTTCGCTTAGTGACCATTCAAAGTTACAATAGTACTGAGAAAAGTGTGACCATTTTTCACACTTAAATGACCATGTCAGCATCCCTATGGTCACATGATTTGCATTCAGATGCTTGACAGCTAACTCACATTTATGACGGTTGCCATGTCCCATGGTCATGTGATCCCCTTTTGCGACCTTCTGACAAGCAAAGTCAGTGGAGAAGCCAGATTCACTTAACAACCATTTTTCTAATTTAAGAACTATAAAATAGGGCAAAAATTCATTTAACAAGTTTCTCACTTGGCGACATTTTGGGCTCAATTGTGGTTGTAGGTTGAGGATTACCTGTAGTCTCATGCTCAAATTTTCTTCTTCTGGAACAGCTTCTTTGAGATCAGTAATAGAATGTCCAGACAACTTAAATACTTATTAATTATGCCAATCCATTACTTATTTTGAATTCCGATATCAATTTTGTGCCCACTGATTCTTTTGTGCAAAATATGGCCTGTTTGTCCTATCTGGAATCCAAAAAGGATGGTTGACAGATAATGGCATAGATCACTTTAGAGGAAGAGGAGGTGAAGGTATCTCTAGCATTTGGGGGGTGGAGGGGTAACATTGCTGGGGCTATTGATGGCACTATTGGTGTAAATATGAGGGGGGAGGGAGAGTAGATCTGGTTCTCATGTTAATGTCCATGTCCTATTTGTTCTTGCGGTCTGTCAGAATCTGCTCAGGTTGGGTGGCTGTCTGTATGCAAGTATTGGGCTGCCACCAAGTGCCTGAAAAAGTGCATTGCTATTGTCCAGTATGGGCTGCAGTTTATCCCTACTGTGCTGGAGCTGGAGTGGCTGCAGCTGTAAGCTGTAAATAGCAATTTGTTCTGTTCTCATGGTCTGCCTTTTTGTCTAGCAAATCACTCAAATGTGGAAGTAGCCATTGAAGGTAATATTCAGAAGGGTATTTTGAGGTGTACAAAATAAAAAGAGATGCATTTCTGTAATCAATATGAATTACATTTATCTAGATCCTGGCCTGGTTTATTATCTAAAACTGTTAACATCAAAATACCCAGATCCTACATTAATTCCATTTTGTATAATGGCTTTGTGCTACTTGTTTCTTCTCTGCCTAACTTTTTGATAATGATGAACACAGATTCCAGACTGAGGTTACTAGAGATTTGCCTGGGTGTGCAAGGATAATTAGCTCCTGACTGGACTGTGATTTAATCAAGTTGCAAATCTGGTGGGGAAATTAGTAGTCTATAAAACATGAAATGAAAACAACAGAAACTTTGATCTGAATGAAGTGCAGGTCTACCCAAAATATAAAATTTCAGCATATTATATTATTGGGAAAAATGAGATGAAGAGAATTTTATAGACATCCCTAACTTTATATATTGGAAAAGTTATAACCTATAAACCAGCTGCTTATTGTAATAAAATAGTTATTGTTATTTTATTACTTTATAACTACACATGCTTATGGAATTTGTATTTTGTGATTTCCAATGTAAATGGAAGTGGTGTGCATCTCTGAACATAGTTAACCTTTGGATTTTCTCTGTGCAGGTTTCCTTTAAAATTGATATTTTTAAAGAAAAAAAAAGAAAAAGAGAAATTAGAAATATGTATTACCATATGATACATCCAAAAATATCCTTATTAAAGTGAATTTTCCTAGAACAAATTTAGAAATATACATACAAATGTGACCTGATTTAAACTAATGATACACATCATAGAAAAAAAGTTCATATAGATAATATGCATTAGACATGATACATGCCACCTAACAAGACATTAATGACATGCAACTTAATTAATACATTATTAAATGTCTCAATTTTATCCTAAATACAATCAGAGTGTATAATAAGGCTATGGTGCAATCTTATATATGCCTCTAATGAATTCAGGGCATCTTAATCCCACATTTGAAGCCTTTCAAAAGGAGTATAATTCTGTCAGAAGACAAATCGGCTTAACTCTATTGCTAGTTTGTTGTATTTCAATATGTCTTCCCTTCAGCATGGAAGCCACTTTGGTGACTTCAGGCTAGCTGCTCTCTGAAACTGCACCCCAAAGTGTGTTGTTGTGGGGAAAATAGGGGGAGAGACCACTATCACCTTGAGTTGGAAGGAAAAAGGCATGATACAAATAAAATAAATAAATATCCAATCTGTTCTATTTCTTGTGGTTGTTACATTGATGATTCCTGATTTTATAGAGTAACATAAATTGCTTTGAAAATAATGCAGAACCAAAGCAAATGGTCCGTATGTGGTTCTTAATATTCTTAAGAGCTTTTCTCAAGTTACGCCATTCTTGGCAGATCATATTGGAAGTGGTAGTTATCTAGTATCCTATTTTTCACAAGGACCAACCAGTTCCCTATGGGAACAGACAAAGAAGACTTTGTCCTTCTCGGTCATCCAGCTATTTGTATTCAGAGGTATGCAGGAATGGTTTTGGAGAAAAAAAATGAAACCATTGTAATTATTAAACAAAGATACTCTCATCCTCTTTCCTGAATTCAGTCAAATTAGTCAACAAGATGAAAGGCACAGGAACCATGCATAATAAGTGTTCAGCAAAGTCAACCGTCAGCTAATTAAAATAAATTACTCTTAACAGCAATGTTCAACCCGCTCTATGAATAAGAGACTGAATGTTTATCCTCACTGTCATTAAGTTATTGTGTTGTTCTTTTATCAAGCTCTTAATAGCCTTCTCCTAGTCATTTCTAATACCTTTCAATTAAGTATGTATTTCATATTTAATCTTTAGCCCAAACAACTACACCTGTCAGCTATTTCTGAACTTAAGTTCTTTAACTCAAAACGTGACTGCATCATTCTTTCTAATTTAGTACAATTTGCAATCAGTAATTTTTAATACTCATCTAAATTTCAGAGTCCTCAGACTTGAATACTGAAAAATCTGTGGGGATCTCAAACATGCTGGGCACGAAATGAGAGTTAAAGGTATTTTTGAACTAGAAGAGTTCTGTAAGAAAAAGTACAAAAAAGATTCGAAAAGCAAGAATAGAAAGACTTAGAAAGTTACAAGAAATATTTGGAAGTTGTTATTTTTGCCAAAGATGCTATCACAGAGAACTGAATGAAAGCGTGTTCAAACTTCAGCACTTGCCATATTCCAGGTTTCTTGTTTTGAATTTATAATAGCATGTATGGACAACATTGGCTAGGAAATGGAAATGAGCACTGCCCCCTAGAGTCAGACATGGCAGGTCAGGGAAACCTTTAATTCAAATTTGCAGAAATATATTCTAGTTAACTTTGCACCTGGTTAGATTAAATTCTCTACCTGGTTGTGCCAGTTTCATTGCAGAGATTCATTGAAACATATTGTCTTACCAAGGCTGCAAAAATTTTGCACATAAAACACCAACCTCTTTTATGGTTCTTGAACCTTCAAATTTGGTGCTTGAAGAAATAAGGAATAAAAAAGCAGAAGTGCATCTGGAAGTGATATCGACAAGATGCAGCAGCAAGTCAGAGCAATAACTGGAAATCCTGGCAAAAATGATGAGTTAAAAAGCACACTTTGATAATCATTGATAAGACAGGAGCAGAGTGTATGGAAGAGAAGAGCAGTACCAAATTTAGGATTCAAACCTGGAACAAAGCAGACTGCTAGGTACAACTAAAATCCAGGGTAGGCCAATGGATTACTCGCTGCAAAGTATTATTGATAGTCCTCAATTTACAGACATTAATTTAGTGACCATCTGAATTTACAATGGTGCTAAAAAAGACACTTACAATTGGCCCTCACACTTACAATGTTGCAGATTCCCCACAATGACATGATTAAGATTCAAGCACTTGAGTGACCTTCCCAGCCGGCGTCCAACAAGAAAAATTATGGGGGGAAGCTGGATTCAGGTAATGATTGGGGCAAAAAAGGTCAGAAAAATGGGTACAACTCACTTAATAACTCACTTGCTTAGTGTCAGACGTTCGAGTCCTAATTGTGGTTGTTGAGGTAGATAGTAGAAGGAAGAGGAAAATTGTGATATGAAACAAAATTATGAGTTGTGATCACCACCAGCCTTACAATTCAGGAGGAAGCAAAATATAACTTTACTAGGAGGAAAATATAACTAATCTATAATCTGTGGAAGAAATTCATATTGTGACAGAGAATAAACCTGAACTGTCCCAGAATGTATGGAATAGCAGTACGCCTCAGGGAAACATGGGACTTGGACTGAATTTTTATCTTTCTTTAGGTTTTTCCTCACAGTCACATTTGCTGCTTTTCTTCTCGTTTCAGAAAAAAGAGGAACTCCTGTTAACCTAAATCTTCCTGTGGCCAAAGTATACACTTACTATAGTGGCACAGCACAGCCATTCTGTCAATACACAGTGCTATAAAGGCAGGGGTAGCTGGTGTTTCCTGCCTGAAATTTGAATATAATCAACAACAGAAAAAGCTGTCACCAAATGCTACACATTTGCAGTACCTTGATCATGTGAGGTGAGCCAATCAAAAATGGCCACCGGATGGCAGCAGAGAGTTTCAGTCTCCCTCCCACAATGGCAGTGTAGGAATTTTGATTTGTGCTGCCAAAATATAGTTTCTGTATTGCTGTATGTGAGAGATGAATTGTGGGATTCCCCCAGATATCAGTCATAAACTCTTCCTGGACAATTCCCTGTGTTAGTCAGAGCAGAGCATATAAAATTATCGATGACTCATCTGCTTACCTTGAAATGTCTTTTGTTAACTACCTGTTTAGAAATGATTTGGCACAATTGTTCTCTTGTTTGCTTGAGCCCCCATACTTCCAAGATAGGATCTCTTGGCTTCAGGACCAAATGACTAGGAAATCCTCACTTCTATGGTTATTTTTTTACTAGTTTGGTTAACCTAGGGAGTTTTGCTCTTGCTATGCTGCTCTTTTCATCTCTACTCGGAGCTGAAGTCTTGAAGTCATTCAGAAGAAATGCCGATTTTCCTTCCAACTGCAGGAGGAACCATCTAACATCAATATTTTAGTATCAGAAATCCTTGCACAAGCTGCAATAGTGGCCCTGGTTTTTCTCTGTGTTATCCAGAAATATTCTATTTATTTTTCCTTAAATGATATTTCTGCATAACATGTGGCCCCTTAACTCATGTAGGTTTGTGAATGTTACTTCTTTTAAATCTCTCTCACTCTGTTTATAGCAGGAAATTTCAAAAATCCTTCACTGAACAAGAATCTCCATGTTTCTCTTCCTTCCTTCTTCTACAGTTGAACACTGTATAAAGTGAACCACTTCTATGAATTTCCCTATTTTATGCTTCTATCTTTGAAAATCCAATGCCTTACTCTCAAAACTACATGTCTTTTTTAGCCATTAAATGAAATGTTACTCTAAAAACATTCTGCTTCTCCCCCATTGAAACAACTCTTTGAACTAGTTCCAATGTTCTAGTCCTAATTCTAATTTTGGTCCCACTTTAGGCATGAAAGCCATCTGGGTCATTTTGGGCCAGTCACTCACTCTCAATCCAATCCACCTCACAGGATTGTTGTAATGGGGAAAATAGAAGGAAAAAGGAATATTGGTATGTTCACTGTCTTAAGTTGTTTATGAAAAAACAGAATAAAAATCTAACTTCCCCTTCGTCTATTTCTCAATGAACAATGTCCTTAATTCTTATAGAATATTACAGCTTCTTGTCTGATTGCATTGCATCTTAAGTAATTAAGTTTATCCTTAATTATTATTTGTGTAATATTCCCTCCAAATTGTTAATTATTATTACTTGTTTCCACTTTTGTGAGCCACCAAGCGTGCCATAATTGTGGCAGGATAGAAATTTGATAAATGTCTTTATTGGTCTTAAATATAAACTGTTTGATTATTAATTGCAGTTTTATACTTTTGGACCTCTGGACACATAAACCTCTTTAATAACTCATAGTGTAAAGATCCCAACAGAAATGGCATTCTGGTAGGCTTTAGTGTGAAATTAGCTATTGGATAGGATGCTAGTATGACTTGAGTTTGTAATTAATTGCATTTCAGCAATTAAAATAGTAAAGTAAAAATAAAGCTACACGCTTTCAAAATTCACAACTGTCCTATTGATACAACATAATTATGAAATATTTACATAGCTTTAGATAAGTCGAATGAATCTGTTATTCACTTAATGGTCTCTGTGGTATGTTCATAGCACTGTAGTATATAAATATGTGACAAGACTGCAAAAGAATAATGGAGAAGGATTCCAAATTTGATTTACATTTTTATTCTCCTTAATATAAAAGTATATCTTTCCCCTTCACCCCTGAGGTATATATTTAAGTGCTGCTAGGTAAGTCCATTAGACTGCCTTGAGTTTAGCATTCTTATAACAAAGTTGTACTTTTATAACTTAGCAACAGCAAGAATATGTTAACATCTTATTATCATAGGTTACCTTTTAAAAATAGACTACTTGAATTTCTGGAAGGGATTCAGTGAAGTCTTTATAATATATTATACTGTTTTTTTAATCAAATCTTTTTACTAGATTTCCTAGCACCACATGATAAAGATAATGCAATATATACCCATCTCCACTTCCCTGGACAAAATAAAACTGTGTTAGATACTTTCAAACCCGACTGACTTTCATTTGATTAAAGGAAACAGCTTCATTAGAGGAACAAAGTAGATCAATTCCCTGCAGATTTGAAAATTTTCCAAGTGTATCACTATGCAGGTATGAAGAAAATGCAGTATCATTTTATAACTGTTCAGAAAACAAAGTTGTATTACGCTTATTTTCTGATGAGATTTAAAATTGTTAGCTCATCAAGAAAAAGTCAGAAACAAATTTTTAAAAAATCAGTTTCTGCATTCTGATCATTTCATCACTCTCTTTTTCTTAAGTCAGGAGTATACAGCTTTGAAGTTTTCTTATGCTATCAATGGCGTATCATTAAATTATTTCTATTGAAGATATGCTAAACACGCACGAATATAGCAAGTAATATTCAAGTATTTGTATTAGGTTCTTTGAGTGATTTGATTGTATTGGATGCCACATTGCTAAGATGACATTCAGGGACTATGGAGTATTTTCCTAACACAACATCCCAAAATGGGATTCAAACTGAATTAGAAAAGAACAACCTTTTTTCCTCACTGAGTATTAAATCTGTAATAAAATGTAAGTACACTTGCCAATATTTTCTGAGATACAGTGAATAATAAGATTTATCCCAATGGGAAAACAAACAAACAAACAAACAAACAAACAAAAGAAATACACATTCGTACCCATCACAATATTTCCTTTGGGGGAAAGGACTATAATACACATTGAACAAGAAAGAAATAGTGAAACAAAGAAATTAAAGAACTGAGATATGAGAAAGTTAAGGAAACATACCTAAAACTAGTTACCACCAAGACCACACAAGACTGCTTCATAAATTTCTATCCTGGGAAAATATCCTGCCACTATACCCATATATTGCTGCTTTAGATACAGCCTTCTAGTCTCTCACCTCTTTCTTTCTGAGGATCTCATTAAATCCATCCAATCACCACTTTCCTGATCCTTCCCTTTCTCTTGACCTATTCAAGCTTTCTTCATATATTGTTCTGAAATCTGATTCCATTTTTTGGGTGTTATCTGACTTCAGCAAATGACTGTATGCTGGCTGCTTATTTCTGTATTTAACCTACATTCTGTTAGCCTGCCCTTCCTTCCTTCCTTCCCTCCCTCCCTCTTTCACACACACACACACACACACACACCCCTTTACTGCCCCATTCTACCTTTTTTTTTATATTTACCAGCAACTCTCACTTTCATTTAAAATGTGGATGGGGACAAATTCTTACATATCACCATTTTCATTATTTTTACATTCTTGGTCTGGTGGTTAAGGTACTGATCTAGGTACCGGGAGACTATGAGTTTTAGTCTTGCCTTAGGTATGAAAGCCAGCTGAATGAGTTTGAGCTAGTCAGCTCAACCTACCTCATTGGGTTATTGTTGTGGGGAAAATAGGAGGAGAAAGGAGTATTTTTGTTGCCTTGAGTTATTTATAAACAACAATAAAGGCAAGATAAAAACCAAATAAATTTTCAGATCCATACCCTTTATTGCTTCATGTAACTTATCTAACATCACTGCAAATCATTTGGGTTTTCTGCCAAGAAAATGGCATTAGTGCATACAAAAATGCATGCAACATGGGTACTCTTAACACCCACACAAGCATTCTGGAACAAGCAGGGAGCCATCATAGAACAGCCCAGTCCATCCATGGAGAGAGAGAAATTTCCTAAGGATGGGCTCTAGCACAAGTCCAACAGCTTGGAAGACTAAACCTCTGGTCCCGGTGACCAACTCAGATTGGATTCTGCAAAATCACCCAGCTGGCTTTCATGGCTAAGGCGGGATTTGAATTCATGGCTTCCCAGTTTCTAGCCTGAATCACTAGACCAAACTGGCTCCATTTTTCTGCATCTTTCAGTTTTAACCATTCTTTATTCTTTGGTAATATTCTATTTTTCTTCTTGTTTTAGTGGTTAAGGTGCATTATATAATGTATTTTTCTTATCCTTACTTTTTTCATAGAAATCATTCTCTTCAATACCTTTTTATACTTCCATAGTCTCTTTCATCATTCCGCCATTTTCCATTCCCTTTTTTTTTGTAACTCCACAGATTTCTGTGACATTCTGATTGTTTTTTTTATATTTCAAGCAGCTTCCATATCCTTTCCCTTATATCCCAATTATCCTACCTTCTAGTACTGTTCATACAGTATTTGAACCTTTTCACTTTTTACAATAATTCTAATTTCACTGTATTTTCTTACATTTCTTACCTTTTTCTTTCATGTTATTTCCCCCTACCCCAAGAAGAAATGGTCTTCTGCATATTCAGAACTTCTCATTACCCTCATCACTAACTTCTCATTAGGTTTTAACTAATTATCTCAATATTTCATCATAAACAATAAAACCACTCATGCTTTTAAATTTATATTCATTCTTTTAAAGGTTAAATATGGGTATGTTTTTACTTAAAATACGCATTTGAAATACATAGGGGATTTTTTTGTAAATGGAGCTATTCTCTAGTTATCCTCTTAATTTTAAGTTTGTGAATGACCTAATCAATTTTCTTTTTTGTAATATCTCATCACCATCCTTCAGTTCATGTCACCTAGCAGAATAATTACCTCCTGGGATCACATTTATTCAGAATCTTGCATAATTTTTCTAAAAACTCATCGCTAGTTCTTCCATTATCACCATTCAATCAAGCATATCATGTACCTATCACTAGCCTATGAGTTCTTACTTCTGTATGTACACATAGTAATCATGATTATGGTAATTCACATTTTCTGACATATTTCAGCCTTTCATTCATAATTAAATTTACCCCTTCAATTCCCCAACCACAAGATCAAGTCATTTTCATTTAGATCTAATAGAAGAGAATATATATATGGCTCATGGGTGAACTGTGGAGTCCTTGATGCCCTTTGAGCTTGGTTGTTTGCTTGCATGTGTTTCATTACTCATTAGATCAGTCCTAATGAGTAAAAGGTTTGCTCCCTGTTTATGTAGAAGCTTGTCATGCCAGGATTGGTGAGGGTGTGGTTTTTCTCTTTGGTACTTCCTTGATTACTGTTTTCTGCTTGGCTGATTGTCTAGTTTTAATTCCTGCTTAGCTGGGCGCTGGTTTCTGGAAAGGAAGTGTTCTGATATTTTGTTTCCTCCTTAGCTAACGCCATATTCATTTAGATCTACTACATTACTTCCCTTCTTCATACTTTCACAGAAAATGTATTATACATTATCTTTCCCTAATGTATTATTTCATATTCTCTTACATTCCTAATTGCAATCTTTGTTATGCCATGGTTATCACTAGATGAGCCCATATCTATTAATCTCCAGGGCCCATCATATTTTGGGTCATTTGAGACTTTCATATTAATTTTTTTTAGTAAAATGGAGAACTTGAAGGTTATGTATCAGCCTGTACATGATATTACCAGCCTTAGTTGCACCTGAATCACACCCAACATTCCCTGATAATGGTAAGGACATTTGGGGCAATTTTACTTCAAGAATACTCATGTAAGATATCATCCTAAATGTAAGGATTCTTTTGCAAGCCAATATGATGTTCATGTTCCATAACCTAGGAGATATATGCTCTGTGCTGATACAAACTCAGAATGCTAACTCAGGAAAATAAAAATGCTTATGGAGTAGAACATATTAATAAGTTTAATATGAATAAGTGAAATAAGGTTTTTTCTTCCAAATTGTGGAAAATCTGATGGCTGCATAGAAATTTCGAAAGTTAATATCCCTTTAGAATAGTGCTGCTTAAAATTGAAAGTCAACTGTCCCCAAAATGCCAATATTCTTGTTTGTACTTTTACTCATCACTTCTATAACGTAATGCCTATTACATACATATGAATAATAGGTCAACAAAGGTAGAAGATTCATATTTTATTTAATTAAAATTATAAAACACCCATCCACATGCTAAATACTTGTAAAAATATACAATTCATAGATAATAATATCAATCATAAGGATTTATGAATGAAAACAATGAGGCAAAAATAATAAATAGCGAATTGCATTGAAATGAGAAAGCAGAGATTATTTAGTACCATTAAAATCCCAATCATTCCATCATTTCTAAAGCAAAAGAGAAAGTTAATCTGATCTCTTTGGGTTGCAGTTTCTTAATTGGGATGCCACTAAAAAAAAGCTCCTCTGACTTTCTACCATACTAGCCTTTCTCACTCTTCCTGGTTATTCCCTCTGACCAATGTTTTTTCATTTGTGTATGTCCTTTTTTCAGAGCTGGACAATTCAAGTGAATTATGGAAGTAAAAAGCGGATAGAATATAAAATTCTTGTCCGAAAGATCATGAAGGTCGGACTTTTCTGCATGCTTATCTGTTTTTCCCCTCTTTCAGAGCTATCTTATTTTGTTAAAAAAAACCACACCAACTTTTAAAGTTCTATTTATGGACTAGGGTACTAGATACTGAATTTCCAACTCAGTGAGTTTCTGTATAATTTTGAACAAGATTCATGAGAATATCTGTAAAAGCTTCCATTTGATGTCTTCTCCTTTCAAATATCTGAACCTGGCTTTGTTGCTCCACTAGATCTCACTGCTTCACTTGCCAGGAATACAGACTGTAGTTCTCATAAATATGTCTGCATCTCAATGAGAAATAAATCTTTCCTTAAGCCTTCAAAATATGCCTGGGGGCCCCAAGATGGAAATTTCAAATGAGGCTGAGCTGAGCATCATTGATCTTTTACTTTTCCAGACACAGCAGGAATGCAAGAATTAACCAACTGATTCAGTTCCCCATAATGCCAACAATATTGTAAGCCTGCCACTGTTGTCTGCAATGAAAAGTTTTCACGCTCATAATTAAAGGCAAATGTGTTGCCTGTGTGATATACAACATATGAAAATGTTACATAACTTATTACTTACTCACTGACCAGGCACAGAGCAGAAATACAAACTGCTTCTTTTAAATTACTAGGTTAAGCATTTGTTCAAATTATATATTTACTTATGTAACATTCAAACGTACTGCTCTTGCAAAAGGTAACAAGTCAAGGGACTTGACAGTTTGGCTCAAACAACCAAGGGAAGTTCTATTTCAATGCATATATACCTCTACATCAGTATGTATGAGCCCATCTATTACCCTGGATCAGAATGCAACAGGTACAATAGCTGTGATGAGTAAACTCCTGCTCTCTGATGTAAGCAAAAGTTGATACTCTGTTAATCAGTATGATATAGTGGTTAGTGTTTTGAACTAAGAGTAAAAGGGCTGGGTTCAAGTTACCCTTGGTCATGGAAGCACAATGGGAACTTTGGACCAGTTGCTTTCTTTCAGGCCAACTTTTTCCAAAACAGGGGGAAACTGAGAAGCAATGTTTCTAAGTCACCTTAAGCTGTTAAAGATCGGATGAAAGTCTAATGGGCAAATTCTTCAAAGTTGCAAATGAGGGTAAGATAATATGTAAGATAAAATACATTATATATATATATATATATATATATATATATATATATATATATATATATATATATATATAATAAAATTAGTATAGTATATAGTATAGTATATATAGTATATATATACTATAAGTATAGTATACATATAGTATGGTATATAAATGGAAAAAGTACATACATAAGCCTGCCATACATACATACAGTCAGCCAGAAATCCACCCATCCATACATGTATGTATGTATGTCCAAATACCTCTAATCTTGTAATATTTGCCCACTTTCTAAAGGGTCTTCTATGATAAACGTCAAATCATCCGCAAAGGCTTGTGCTTTATATTCCTCCTTTTTAATTTTTAACCCCTTTATTTCCTGGTTTTGCCTAATTTGTAGCATTAACAACTCCGTTGAAAGAATAAATAGCAGGCGGGATAGGGGACATCCCTGTCTAACCCCTTTAGTTATATTGAAACCTTCTGTTAGTTCTCCATTTAATATTATTCTTGCCACCTGATTTGAGTAAATTGTTCTAATCATTCCTATAATTTTTTGTCCTAAGTTCATCACTACTAATTGGTTTATAAGAAAATCCCAATTCAGGTTATCGAACGCTTTTTGTGCACCGATGAATATCTATGCCGATTGTTTTCCTGGATGTGCCTCATAATACTCCAGCACATTCATTATTGTTCATATATTGTTTTTTATATGTCTATTAGGGAGAAATCCGTTTTGGTCCGAATGTATAATTTCATTAAGTATATTTTTAATTCTTTCTGCCATTATCGCCACGGATATTTTGTAACCGGTATTTAGCAGCGAGACTGGCCTGTAGTTTTGAATCTTTTGTGTATCAGCACTATCTATTCAATAAACAATGAAAAAAAGATACTGTGTTCTTTTTATCAAAAGGAGCATTGTCAAGATGCCTTCAAATGATTTTAAGAAGATTACACTTTTCTAGTTTGGCAAAATAAAGATAAAGATCAAAGAATAGCAATTACTTTGTTCTAAACTGTTAGGGATATTTCTATTCAGCCTTGATTGTCACTACTGACAACCACATAGCTATTTTCTCCAAAATTCTGAATGTTTCAAGGCTCCAAAGAGGCTTGTCTGCTATACAGAACAAACATTCTGAGGTTCTTTGTTCTTCCCAAAGGACAATCTATGCACCAGTTCCTTGCCATTTAAACATGAGGATTCTGATATAAAGAATTTAAGGATGTGCAAAATGTTCTGGGCCAAACTATTCCATGTACAGAATAGCAGCGTGCTCATAGGGTCCATGCCTAAACTCAAACTCAGCAGAACAAACAAAGTTGGATTTGTTCAACACACAGAATGAAAATGAGGCTATTTGTCACAGGCCAAATAAGAGGAAATTAAGAAAATCCAAATTCAGTAGCTGAAGGAGGGAAAAAAGAGGCTAGGGCAGTGGGGAAGTGATGGGATGAAATGGTGGAAGATGCTTTTCCCCACTGGGGAAAATGACTGAGTGTAGAAAGGGAGGGAATGGGCAGGTAAAAGAAATGGCTAAGGTATTATGTGGTAGGAGCTTGTAAAAGAAATGGGACAATGTCAGCCAGTTTTGACTTATTTTCTCCATCTATACTTTCTTTCAGCATTCTGGGTTTTTGTAGCTGGCCCAAAACAGTTTATGAGTTCCACTTAAATTTAGTGTTTTCTTTTAGAGTTATAAAGAAAACACATTGGTAGATGGATTCAATATCCCCTTTAAATTTATTCATGAATTTTTTTCATAGACTTTCATATATAATTTTTATTTTTAATTATTTTTGCTAGGTTTAGCTAGATCTTACTACTTTTCCTTCAGAAATGCAAGATAACATACATAATGCCTCTTCCTCCCATTTCTCCCCAAAACAGCATTCCAAAAATCACTTCAATGGATGATAACGGACTTGAACTTGGATTTTTCTGTCTGTCCAATTACCCCAACCACAAATCAAGGTGGGACTCAGTTTTCTTCTCATATTTTGACGAAGTAATAATCCATTGTAGGGGTAAATACACATACACTGTTTTTCTCAACACATTTGAATTGAGGCTAATGAAATCTTAAGCTTTCTTTCCAACAGGGTATCTTAGATGATTTCGTCAGAACCACAAGGACTCCCAGTTTACAAGAAACTCAGCCATGTTGGTCATAGCAATCTTCCATCTTCATTTTTTCAGACTACATCTGGATTCTTAAAATTGTTATGGAAGGCAAAGGTAAAAGGCAAAGGAGTCTCTGTGAGTTTTATTCTGTTAGTTGTTGCCAACTATAGGGGGCGGGATTCATTTTCATTTCAAAGCCATTGAGCCAGCACTGTTCAAAGACATTTCTGTGGTCATGTGGCCAGTATATCACGGAGCGCTTTTACCTTCCCACTGAAGTGGTGCCTATTTATCTACTTGCATTTGCATGCTTTCAAACTGCTAGTTTGGCAAGAGCTGAGACGAGGATGGGAGCTCACCCTATTTTGCGGCACTCAGGTCTCGAACCTGGGTTGCCGGCTTTCCAGCATCTTAACCACTGAGTCACCGTGCCACCCTAGGAAATATCAAGGCCCACCCATAATCCTTGAACAACTAGTGATTACCAAAAAAATTCACCAAGTAGTTGCCACTGATAGCAATTTTTGTTTGTTTTCTGCAATTTATGTTACATAAAAAAATAATATAAATATGTTATGCTTCCACTAAGGTTAACATTCCTATTTTCCCAGCCAAGAAAGAACCCAAAAGCTCAACCACACTATAACTATAAATTCACTGATGCATCTTGTACTATTCAGTCACAAAAACATTGTCAAGAAGGACAAGAAGAGGGAATTATTTTGGATTATCCTTCAAGGACTAGAAACAAATGAATCAATAGATGTTCTAGCTTGTTTTTTTAATTAGACTGGAACAGATTTACTTTATCTCATGCTTCCTGAAATGCAAAAGTCAACAACCCTCAGAATTTCCAGCCAGGATTTCAACTATCGAGAGTGTACCATGCTGGGTAAGGCTTCTTAAGAAATCCTAACTCTTTAGACTTTCATTTGAATAATTTGTTGATTTTCTTTTGCATAAATCTGTTATTATAACAGATTAATATAAAACAAATTCAGATTTTTAAAAAACATTTCTGAGATCCCAATTATAGTTCAATAAAAGACAAACTGAAATATATTAGAAGAGCCTTAACAATTACTACAATTCACAGGAATCTTTGAAAATAAATTTTAAATTTTAAAAGTTGGTATATTACAGTGAAGGTGTGAAAATTTTATACAAATACTCTGAGAGAAGGTGAAAGTAATGAGAACTCTAGCAAACATCTGCAAATAACATTTTTAGTATTTGGTTTTAAAAAATAAACTGAAGCAATATTTTAAATGAAAGGTTTTGATTCACTACTATGAAGATTCAAGTAAATGTTGTAGCTATAATTTTTAAAAAAGTAATGTGTCAACAACCCATAAACTATTCAACATTTATGGGGAACTCAAAGGCAATAGATACTTCTCCACCACCATTATATTTCTCTGTACAGACTGCAGGCCATTACACAGCATTTAAAGTTCACTAATTTCCTAGAATACTACAACATCTGTCCCTTTTTTTCCTAGGGACTCAAAATAAAAATTAATATAAGTTATTGCATTGCACTAATATTTGTTCACAAGTCTGTCAAAGTCATGACATGACTCCATGAAGACAACATTTTTGAAAACAGCTACTGAAACAGCTACTGAAAGAACAGTAGCAAACTTTTGGACATTGGTCTTGCTATCACTGAAAATTATTTTCATGGAACTAAGCAACTTGATAAATATTGTACAATATTTCTATAATAAATATCTTTTATCAATTTTACAGCAGTAAAAATGGCAAAAAAGAAAACATTCCACGATTCAGAATAATTTACTGCTGCCTTTTCTTCCTCTATTTTTCAGTGTTCTATTTTAAACCTTAACCTCATTACAGATCTCTCCTTATACATCTAACAAATATTTCTATTATACAATTTCCATTTTTTCCCCTTAACTTCAGCTGCTTTCATCCCTCCAAAATAAGTTTCAAAGGACCAATGAGTGGAACAAAAACTTCTACTGGACCATAGGATATCTGAACCAAAAGTGAAACCAATCCACTACCTTAGTGCTATTTTTAAATTTGCTCCTTTATTCATATTAATATTACAAGTAGTCTTTGATTTATGACTAGCAACTGTTTGAACTTGTGGAGTTCCCTGGAGGTATTTATGACCTGGTTCTAAAGTTCTGACACTGCCCCTTTCTGCAGTTATGTGACTGTATGTTGAGCAACCAGCCCATTGTTATCACATGATCACATTTTACAATGTTTTTTTCTGAACATGGGCAATTTCCTGACCCTGCTCAGACATTCCTACTCCTGGGTTACAGCCACTCCCATAGGTCTTACTGAGTGCCAATCATTTCCCTCTGTAACTGGATCAGTGTTTCTCTTCCGCTTTCCCAGCAGTCTTATTCACTCAGTCGAAGGTATCATACCTGAGTGCCTTCGCTGTGTTTAATTATCAATATTTTCCAATTAATCACCTTCGGCTGATGTGTTTTACAATCAGTAATATCCTCCCGAGGCCGGGCGATGGCTGCGGTCCCGCCCTGAGGAGTTGAGCTTGGGTATGTCCCAGGAGTAGGAATGTCTGAGCAGGGATCAGGAAATTTGACGTTATTTACCTGAACGTCCTATTTATGACCCCTGCAAAGACATTCCAGCCCGTCCATGATCTTGCCATCTCCGGGCCTTGGGCAGAGCTTTTCTTGTTCCCTCTGTAGCTGTTCTTCCTTTTATGTGATGGTGTCAGGGCTATCTCTGGTACCTTGGTCTGATGGTGGTTCAACTTCATGAAACAACTGCTGGGAAAGCGGAAGAGGGACACTGATCCAGTTACAGAGGGAAATGATTGGCACTCAGTATGAGCTATGGGAGTGGCTGTAACCCAGGAGTAGGAATGTCTTCGCAGGGGTCATAAATAGGATGTTCAGGTAAGCAACGTCAATTTACTTCCAGGTTTTTTTGATAAAACTGGCCCATAGTGAACCACTAGTTTGCTTAACAACTGCTGCAAAAGAGATTGTAAAATTGGGCTGGTCATGTGAGTGCTCCAATTTATGACCTTCACAACCTATAGCTTATGGTCATAAATCGAGAACTTCCTACTTTGATTCTCAGGATAGTATGCAGAGTTGCTGAAATCAGCATAAGATAAATTGTTTCAGTATTTGATTATTCTTAACAAAACATAAAAATAGGAAAAATGGCTATGTAAAATGTGTTTGTATTACTGAAAACCAACAAATTCTACTTCAAAAAGTGGATAAGAGTTTACAAACATTCTTAAATCAGTAATAAATCCAGAAAGTAACTGATCCAAGTCTCCAAATATAAAGGATCATACAGGAAGCCATAACAATGAAGGCCCATTTTGTCCTAAAAGATGGTATGGAGATGGAACCTATATGTCTTCAAAAGATGGTAGAATTTAAAAAGTTATGACAACTTATTTCTTCTGCTGTAACAAATTGGAATCAATATACTGTCCAGATAATGGGCCTAAAAATAATGAAGCTGTGTCTTACACATTGCACTATTAGCACTGATTATATTTTTATACTGTTCTCCTTCCAATACCATTGTCTCCTCCCAATTTGATACAACTTTTTCTATCAAATATTTATAAAAATTATTTTATATTAACAGGTGTCTAAATATATATTTTATGTTGTTAATTCAACTACATTGCAAGTTTCATGCTTTCCCTATTCCATGTACAAAGCCTACAAATAAACACTTTGTACAAGAAACATGGTCACAGATTTAATATATTTTGAAGGAAATGTCTGCCACGGCAACAAATTCACTTTGTTTCATGAGTTAAACCTCAGAGAAGAAGGTCATTAAAGAGCAAATAGCTCAGCTTAGCAAATATGAACTGTCAGATTTGTAGTCTGAAGATTGATAATGCTACCTAATAAGATTCTGTGCACACAATTCTTTAAAAATGTACAGTTGCAGTTTAAACCTTGATATATATATATATATATATATATATATATATATATATATATATATTTCTGATATCTTAATCTCTAAACACAGTATTGTATAATTTATGGTATCAAACATTGGTGAATAATATTCAATTGAATAAGAAGGTAAGAGAGTATATCCATACATTCAGAATCACTAATACGGGCCAGTAGTCATCAAATGAAAAATATCTAAATTTTAATATATTGTGCAATGTTGAAGACGCTTATGCCTGGCTCAGCTCCTTTTAAACCATGTGTCAGTAAGAATCATATAACACTGTGCTTTTAAGATTTACAGAGACAAACACTTCATCCTGTTACAAGAGCTAAAAAACCAGATGGGACTGTCTTGACTCACTTCATTAAGCAATGGGCACATTGAGTTACAGCAAAGTATTGGTACAGATTGAGCAATAAAATAAAAGGAATATATGTATCAAGAAACCCCTGACTAGCACAGTGAGAAAGCAGAAAAAAAGAAAAGAAGAATAAAAAACCACAAACACCTAAATTAGACAGCTTCACTTATGACACGGTAATGTAGAAAGTCAACTAATTAGTGTAACCAAATAAAATGATATACGCTACCAAAAGGATAATTCTAATAGGAATATGCACAGACCACAGAAATTTAGTTTGGGACCCAATTAGATAGTTTGCACAGTTGCCAATTTGAGTGGTCTGTGGGAAGAAAAAGAGGATATAAATTGGAATAATAAATGCCCCATTTCAAGTTAGATAGTTATTACCCACTTAAATCAAGATTCAAGCTTCCCCTTAATGAAAATGAGAAAATCATGAACAGTTGAAATGTCAAAAAAATAGAATAATATTTTAAGATACAGTAAGTACTTCTGAGGCTATGAAAACCATCAAATTGACAGAAACAAATCAGGATTTTTGGAATCAAACTTCTATGAGTTCTGCTTTTTATTTTAGAAAAATGTCTGCACTATTGCTTAGTTTGGGAAATAATTAGATGAAATATCCATGAATAGCTGTCCCACTTGTGGAGATAAGTCCTACTATATTTCATACAAATTCTGAGATAAAGCTAGCATTTGAAAGGATAAAATATTTAATTAAACCATTTTCTCTTCTACAAACACTGTTTAATCAAATATTTCAATGTAAATTGCACAAATTGGTTAATTTGGTAAGAAATCTGTAAATTATAAAACAATAGGAATAGAGATCTTGGGATACTTTTTTAGACAATTAAATTATATTTGTTGGATAACCAATGGTTTAAGAAAGCATTTTGATTTGAGCATGGTTCTTAACAACATAATACAGTGTTCATCTTAGCAATTATTATGATTTGGTGAAAATCTTCTAGCAGTTTGCTATAGCCATTTGAAATAAGAACTTCATCAAGTCTCTATGATTTGGAAGGAAATGTTGCCAGTGATGAGAAGGTCAACCTGTCAATCAACTGGCTCAATTTCTCTATGAAAATTTGAAGAGAGTATTGTCGTTTTTGCGTGAATCCATCCCCTTGAAGCTCAGTTCAATTTGGGGCATTTGATGTACCATTACATATTCCAAATTCAGTCCAAATTTCCGTCATTTTGAAGTTTTTATACTGTTTTCTGCATTGATATGAGTAACAAAATAATCAAAAGAACATGCCAATTTGTGGCAAATTTCTGTTACTTGAAAGGACTGAAGAAGGCCTGGAGGAACATGGTCACGATGGGTCGGACATGACTTCGCAACTAACAACAACAAATGCTTTCCTAAAAGGCAAGAAATGAATGACTTCTGATCTTTAAAAGAAAACAAAACAAACTGAACTGAACATATTGCATTCCAGATGCTAGGGCAGGGAGATCAGCAAAGAAAGGGAAGTTGTTAAAAAGCATAGGAAGAAAGGTACAATGCGATATATTCCAAGTACAATTCAACTTTTTCCAAGCATTTTCAAATATATAACATATATTTTTAACATAAATAGGAATCTAATGGAGTCACTCATATCGCATTTATTAGAATATGGTTTGTGTGTGTGTGTGAGGGGGATTGATCCATTCATAAGAAACCAAGAAATTGAGCAGACACAAAATGAAAACTGTGCCCTTGATGAGGGATCTGCCTCATTCTTTATGAACATAAAGGATGTGCCTTTGCAATAAATTTCTGACTCATTAAAAGTGTGAAATGCAATAATGCCAAACAAGACACATCATTAAAACTGACAAACCATAAATCTCATGCCTATTATATCTCATGTGCTCTGAATTATTGTGAAATGAAGTTGAGTGTTTATTAATAGTACACACCAAACTTTACAACAAAAATGTTTCCCTGGAAATACACTGATTGGCATATTCAGATGTTGGACTAAAACCTTTAGACTAATTGTGTTAGGTCATTCCTTATATTCTGAGGGAACACTGTGACATAGGTTCCATATAGAGGGTTTAACAGACGTCTAAAACAGGTTTCTCAGTTTTAAATCAAATTGTGTTATCTGGGTTATACTAATGCTAATTTTTTAGGATCTAAAAAGCAAATAACAAAACTATAGCAACCAACTAATAACACCTTAGAATGCTAGTAAAGAAGGCATTAACACTGTTTCAGGCTCCAATTATAGAGAAAGTCCATCTTCAAAACTTCCTTTCTAGTAGTAAAATTAAACATATAACTATGAAGTTAATAACCCTCATTTCCTATGATAGATTTTTATGGGCATGAATCAGAGCAAAGTACATAGAAACCTGGAGTAAACCAATATTCTAATGGCATGATTGTTCAAAGCCTGGAATCGGGGGGAATTGTGTACTCTTTTATTAGATGGATTCATTGTAAAATAACCTACAAACTGGGAAATCGGTAAAAGTACACAGAACCAAATTATAAGTTTTCTTACTGCTGGACTTAATATTAGCTATAGCAGATCCTTATTTGCACAATTCCTATTCTGACATAGAGTCCGGAAGAAAACAGTAAGAGTGTCATACTGTTTGGATTACATTAAAAGGCTATCAGGAATTCAGCAACGCTTCTGGAGACCAAGAGAGTCACAACCGGAAATTAACATGTAAGAATTCAAACAAGAAAAAAAAAATGGTGGTGGGAGTGGGTTGGGGAGAAGAACAGAGTTGCCATTTGCCCCTTTGAAATAAGTCTTAGGTGAATTTTAATTCAGAACAGAACAGAATCACAGAACTGAAGGGACGGAGGTCATCTAATCTAACCCCTGGTCAAGCAGGAGGACCTGGCTGTCCAGTCTCAATTCAATCAACAATACAACAACCACAAGTAGAGTACTCTATAGGTTCTGGGATTTTTTTTCATGGGAGATGGTAGGTTAAGCATATATTTTGCTATTATCATCAATGGCAACATAGAAACCACCAGCAAACTACACATGCCTTTGTAGCTGGAGCTATCTAAAAGACTGTCTGTTTGAGTCAAGCTTGACTCAGCAACTTCAGGAACAGGTCTGTGTAGTTTCCTCGTGAACAACATTTAAGTGGTTTGCCATTGCCTTATTCTGAAATGTTTTCTTCAACTTCCCAGTTTAGCCTACAGCCTTCAGATGCAACTATTAATCTTTCATGAAAGTTCTAATCAGATCTGGCCCTATTTAGCTGCTTAAGATCAGTTAAGGTTGGTTAGGATGCTGCTGCTAGGCAGCCACAAATTAAATGGAGGGTTTGTCACAGCACAATAAACACCGAATCCATTTAAATCCTTTCTATGTTTACTAATGATATGGTTCACAGAATTAAAAAAGTGCAACTGGTTATAGCACTAGTCTTCTAAATGTGAACAGCTTCCTGAAATTAGGAACAATTACATAAGCACAGTCTGGTAAATTTTAAACAGATTAATGCTTTATGGTTCTCTTTCAAGAATGATAAATCACTGCAACATAAAGTAATATATCATATTTTTTTAACTTAACGTGATAGGATGGTTTTTCTGTCCCACAAAGAACTGCTACCTTTCCTTCTCATTGATACGTTGATTTCATAACACAAAGAGAGAACTTTTAGTCACCAAATAAATAGTAGTCATTGCACATTAGACAAATAACTTGAACAATATTCGTTTTAGACAACTTTAAAGAACAAATTATTTAAAGGCTTTAAATTACTTTGAGGCATTTCAGATTTTGTGGGATCTGTTTTCCTGGATTCTAAAATCCAAGAATTAGCTGCAGAATGATAGTTCTGATTGACGATTTTCACCAAGCACTGTTCATTGCAACAGGTTCATTTAAAGGAAGAGGGAATTATTGTTAGTGTAGTTCCTGTTCAGGATTCAAGTACCCTCACTGACTGATTTAAAAACAGCACTTCCAAATCTATCAGATCCTATCTAGGGTGTTCACCCATACTACAATGCAGATTGCTCAGTTAAATAGATTATTCTTTTAAAATGTATCTTGGCTGATTTTTAATTCCATTCATTTCTCCCTTTCTCAATATTTGCATATTACAACACCGGGTTTTTATAAATGACGAAGTCAGAAAGCTAGATTTTTAAAAAAAAGTTCAGCTATTCTTAGTGTCCACACAAAGAAGATGAAATCAATTACAGTAATTTTAGCCCCACCACAAACTAAACTATCAAAAATGATTTTAAACATGCATTAAGGAATGTGACTTAGTACTGTATTTGTAGGATTGAGATATTGGGTCAAACCATATAGCTCTATTAAGTATTTCTAAATTTACCTCAAGTTGTTAGTCATTATACTTCCTAGAAAGGTTAAGGTTAAAAGCACGTATGAACTAAATAGTGGTGACCAATCTTTATTTTAAGATTAAACAAATGTTGGTCTAAGCATTTATGTAATATTGGCTAGTGTAATGAGTATTAGGGGGTTCATATGGACCTTGCTCAGTTACAGAATCTGTATAATGATGGACTCATCCCTGGAACAATTTGAAGCAACAAGCCGAGAGCAAATCTAAACACATGCAGAGTTTCTTTCTCTCAGATATACAAGTAATCAGTGGTACCAGCCAATCTTCCAGATCAGGACATGTGACTACTAGTCAAGTCTGGTCCAGGGGTAGTTGGCTTGTAAAAAAATGACGCCACAAGAACTGCATTATTTCAAAAGGCAGCCGCCCCCCCCATGCAATAAACAACTGCCACTCACTGTAAATTAAATTAGTGATCTTCCAGCTGATGACAATTTAAGTGACCCCCAGTTAAGTGACAACTGTTCATACCCTGTTCAGGTATGAACAGTTGAAATTTTAAAAAATAGAATAATATTTTAAGATACAGTAAGTACTTCCAAGGCTATGAAAACCATCAAACTGACAGAAAACAAATGCAAGATTTTTGGAATCAAGCTTCTATGGGCTCTGCTTGTTATTTCAGAAAAGATCCCCCAAGTCTTTTTCTCTAAGGCAAAAAGGGGAATGGGAAGAAAAGTGAATTTGGCACTGCTGTCTCCGTTCAAGTAGGCAAATTAATCCGCAAGTGTTCGTTTTTTGGGGGTTAAGAAAAACGACATCAATGCATTAGCCGCTTTTAATATTTCACAGGTCTCCCTCTCCCCGGCTTGCCAACGGCCTCTTATTTTAATTTTTGTTTAAGTCACAAATGTTTTCCTGAAGCATCCGCTGAGAGGAGTTCCAACTCAGCCTTGTAGGTCTTTGGCAGGAGAGGCGAAGGGGACCTTTGAGCTGCCGAGGAACTTCAGTGACACAACATTCAGACGCGCACCAGATTTACACGTGGACTTCACTTTCCAAGACCTAACAGCCTTCAAAAGCAAATCAGGCCGGATACCGGCACCCCAGGACGAGTATCCTTAAACCCCCCAAAGCCCCCTAATTTTAACACCCCAAGCTTTTTTTTTTTTTTTTTTGCTTTCTCCCGGAAGAGAGAAAGTGGCTCGGCTAGCCAAAACAAAATCACTTCGCAGGGGTTTTTGTTATTGGGTTACCTCTTTAGGAGCCATGGAAAGCCGCGGTTCTTTTGCTGCAGGACCCAAAGGGGTTGGCGGGCAGGGCTGGAAATTGGGGTCGGCGGCAGGTCCCGGAGCCAGCTGGAGAGAGAGGGGGGGGGTGTGGAGAGAAAAAGCAGGTCGCTCTCGCGCTCTCTCGCCCGCTTCACCCCACCGTGCGAAGAAGGCTGAAGGCTGCGGTACCGTCTGCCCCAGATAAACGCCTCACACCACCACCAGCGGCAGCAGCAGCAGCCGCCACCTCATGATTCATTCATTCAGTCATTCCCAGGGACCAGACCGGCGGTGAAGAAGAGAAACGTGGGAGGGGGTGCTTGGAGGAACGCCAGCCGGGCCGGCTTCCCCCCCGCCCCGCTCGCTGCAACTCCCGCGCGCGGAGTTCATTAATGGGTGCATGACTTCTCGCGCTCCTTTTTCTCCCCCCACCTCGCCAAGGCGCGCGGCGTGGAGGGAGGGAGGACAGAGTGGAGTGGGAGAAGAGCCTTGCCAGCCGGGAAAAACGTCCGTCTATATGCCAGAGGGCGACTCGCCGCTCTTCTCTCCTTTGCCCGCTTTTCCCTTCCCACCCCCCCACCCCCAAACGCTGGGTTGGGCTGCCAAAGGAGGGGGAGGAGCTTGGGGAGCAGGTGACTTCCTCGATAGCCCGCGCTCGAGCTGAAAGGCGGGCAGGTAAAAGCGCCCGCTCCTGCCCTCTTCGTTCAGTTTCGGGAAGCGTCCCCGGACAACGCCTGAGGAGGGAGGAGGAGGAAAGAGGAGGAGGAGGAAGGGGGATGGCGCCTCAGCTTCTTGCACGCGAGGTCGCCGTTTTTTCCACGGGCGGGGGGTGAGTGGGAGGGTCTCCACGGTTCACCCCAAACGGGGACGCGGTGGTGGTGGGGAGGGAGGGGAGGGAAGGGCGGTTCCAATCCCCGAGCTGCGTCTGCAAAGGGCGTCCTTTGGGAGAAAGAGCTGACGAGTTTGCCAAAGGAGTAGTGGTTGTAGGAGCTTGGAAAGCGCCGCGCCGAGAGAAAAGGGTGGAGAAGTGTGGGGGGTGGGGGCCGCGGGGGGGAGAGATAAATAGTTCTTAACGTGCGCAGCAGCCTTTTTGCACGAAAGCAAACTCACATCGTGGCGCAGGAAGTCGGTCCCGCTCTCTCCGCTTTCCTGTAGTCGTGGGTTTGCTCCCGGGTGGCGGCAGGCAAAACCCCCCCAAAAAACAAGAAACGTTTCGAGGTGGTGCCGGCTGCCTAAAGGGCATCCTTTGCAATGCGCGGGGGTCTTTCCGCGGTCTTCTCTTTTTGCAGTTTCGCTCGGAAATAAACGCTGCTCCGGTCAGTAGTTTCAGCGGCGAGCGAACAGTCGATAGTCGCGATCAATCCCTTATCGTTGCGATTCCGACCAAAGCAGCGTTTGACTTACACAATCGGTAGATCAGTTTCTGCATATCCAAAAGGAGATTTATATTATTATTATTATTATTATTATTATTATTATTATTATTATTATTATTATTATTATATTTATTATTATTATTATTATTATTATTATTATTATTATATTTATTATTATTATTATTATTATTATTATTATTATTCCACTTCCCTGTTCCGAGAACAAGCCGATAGGTGGATAAAAGTTAAGCCTCCTTTCAGTCCTACTAAACTGCCAGTGGCTTAATGACACACAAGCATCGTTCTTTTTTTTTTCTTGGCAACGATATATTCTAGGATTTTTCCCCCATTCTTCAGCCTACAGCTCTGGTCTGATTCTGCTTAACTTTTTTCCCCTTTGAGATCAGACAAGATCAGCTTTCAGAGGCTGTCATCCAGCTATGCTGTTAAGCGGTGAAGGACGAAAATGGGGCAAGGAGAGGTTTACTGGACAGTCCTTGGCTTTCTTTGTAGGTAGGGAATTAAGTAGGTAATGAACACTTGTGATGCTGCCAAGTTCAGGTGGCAGATTTGTTTCTTTGGTAGGTGGAATTAGGACCTTTCTCTGATCTTAAACTGGGCTTCAGAAGTAAAGGCAAATAACAAATGGCCTTGCTATTTTCTGAAATGGCCTTAAAATTGAGCATATGAGAGAAAAATGAACACCCACCTGGTATTTCTACCCTTTGTCCTAAGAATTTCAGAATGCCATTTGTTGCATCTCATCCATATTTTGTTTACCTGAGAGAGAAGGTGCTGTTACCTTTCAGTTCAGCCATGATCCCTTGAGAAACTGAATGTGGCTTCTTCTTTTTTTAGCCTATAAATTCTTAGCTTTCGGGTGTGGTATTAAAAGGGTAATTTTCTCTTGTCTTCAAAACCACTTTGATAGTTAAATCAGCATTCTCTTACAAAACAAACTACCTCTGAGTGCACAAGTGCTAGACTAAACATTGGAGAGAGGTACAAACACTACAGTATTGCAAAGTGGGTGAAACCATGTGCTGTATTTGAAGGGGTGGGCTTGGGTAATGGATTTTGCAGGAGTTTCCTTGGAATTTCATTGTGATGCTTAAGCTTAAAAATTTATTTCCACCCCAGAATAGTGAGAAATAGTGCCTTCAGTTGCAACAGTGTATAGAAACAGGTTGTGGATGCTGGCATCTCTGGCATTTCTTCTTCCCTTTCCTCCAACTACATATCTGGAAGACACCAGATCATAATAATGGTGAGGACAGCTGAAAAACATGGACTATTTGTCAATGACTTACATTCTTCCTAATTCAAAGCTAAACACTAGTCCCAGTCATACATTCTAAACTACATTTTGTGTGACATCATAATGGAGACAGGAAAGGCCCTTAGCAGATTCTTAAAGATTCCTAAATCCATTGGCTTTGATATTGTTAAAATATCATGCCATGTTAGCCACAGAGAAGAGTACTATATACTATATACTATATTTACGGGACCGCCTGCTACCACCAATAGCCTCCCACCGACCAGTACGCTCCCATAGAGAGGGGCTCCTCCGGGTGCCGTCGGCCAAACAATGTCGACTGGCGGCCCCCAGGGGGAGAGCCTTCTCTGTGGAGGCACCTACCATCTGGAACGAGCTCCCCACGGAGATATGGAGGATCCCGGATCTGCGTACCTTCCGTTGCGCGCTCAAGACATTCTTATTTCATCAAGCTGGCCTGACCTAAGTTTTTTCCCCTTTTTAAATGGAAATTTTAAATTTGGTTTTAAATTATTGGGGTTTTAAATTCAGCCAAATTATTTAATTTGTTTTATTCTATTTTAAATTTTGTATTTATATGTTTTATTCTATGGCTGTTCACCGCCCTGAGTCCTTCGGGAGTAGGGCGGTATACAAATTCAATAAAATAAATAAATACATACATACATACATACATACATACATACATACATACATAAATAAATATACTGTCATCTTTGCCCTACCTAGATTCAGTCTGAGCAGACTTTCAGCCTACTGTATGAGAATCTTCTATTCTCCCATACTCGGTCAATTTCTTTATTCCTATGATGTTCTAATAAACTTTAGAGAGTGCAAGAAAACTATTACCTCCCTTGGGCTAGTTCAGGGATCAGCAACCTTAAACACTCAAAGAGCCACAAAGGTCCTAACTGGAAGC
Organism: Arizona elegans; assembly: GCA_022577455.1. NCBI lineage: Eukaryota > Metazoa > Chordata > Lepidosauria > Squamata > Colubridae > Arizona > Arizona elegans. Next base: position 71,262,716 of record JAKOOJ010000005.1, read on the forward strand.
CCCCCATTCAATTCTGGAGCCGACCGGAAGTCTAGTTCCCCCACCATAGAGACGACTCCTAGTGTGGCATTCTTTTTCCTCTGCTGACCGGAAGTCTACTCCCCCCACCAAAGAGTCTCCTAGCACAGCGTCCTTTTTCCTCTACCTGTCCTAACTGAAAGCCCTATCAATTGTGGAGCCGACCAATAACGGAGCCGGAGCAGAGGGATTAAAGAGCCACATGAGGCTCCAGAGCCACAGGTTGCTGACCCCCTGGGCTAGTATCTTCAGTTATGGGACAATGACAACCTTTCTTTATAATTAAGCATAAAATGACATGTTTTAAGGATTGATTATTGAATAATAAACTTGAATGTATCTGAAGGGGGTAATGTCTCCAGTGTTGAAGCAAACCTATGATTTAAAGAATCTTAAGTGAGAGCAGTAGAGTAAGACATTCATAAACATCTTGCCCGCTCTAAAATACAACAAAACATTTTTTACCCAAATCTTTAGAGATGATTAAAAATGCATGAGAGTCAAATGATCTCATAGAAAATGTTGTATTTATGTGGGATTACTGATCCCCTGGTGAGATGTTCATGTTCTGGTGTAGACTTTTGGTAATCGTATGTGAGACCATAAGATTTCACTTACTTTAGGGAAGGGGTACATGCAGCTGTGAGGTTACATTGTGCAAAAAGAGATTGCTAGTCTCCTGTCTAAACATACATTTCTCTTCTTGGAGAAGTAATATTCTCTATGTAGAATAATAATGTCGTCATTTTTCATGGCCAGGTTATCTGCACTCAATGGGATTTAGGACTTTAAAGGGCAAAAGGTCCCTTGTTTGTGCAAATCGGATTTTTTAAAAAAGAAAAATCTTTTTGTCACAGCATAAAAGTGCATTTCTTTGGTAACCTATTTTGTTATAAAGAATCTTATCTATTCGTTTAGATGAGAACAAATCAAAATTACAACAAATTTTACATTCCCCCTTTTGGGGAACTTGAGGTTTTTGCCTATTAGATCACATTCAAAAGCTATTTATACAGCTATGGAAAAACAGTCTAAAAAAGGAGATACAGAACTAGGAAAATAACTTCAGGAAATTTGCTGTATGCTGCATGAACAAACTGAAATAAAGTGGTAGATTTTTCCCATGTCTGTTCAGAAATAAATCACACTTTGGTTCTTTTGGGAACTTCCTTTCCAAAAGTGGACTTAGAACTTCTGTTTCTCAAATGATGGAAATAAAACATTTGGATAAATAACATTTTCCTGGTTGATAACTATAAAATAAGAATGTTTTGCTGGCAGGCTTTAGATTTAATCCTTATAAGGAATGTCATCCATCACTTGTGAACAAATTAGATGAAAGCCATCTCCTCCAACTACAAATTTCACCATGAAAGAAATTTCCTATCAGAACAATGGCAGGATGCCACCAATTACATTTAGTTATTATCAGCAAAGAGGTCATTGGCAGAAATTACTTTCTCCACAATGCTATGATATTGGATAGAATATAGATAGCCAAAAGGGTTGTTCCTTCATCCATCACTACCCTAACAGATGAGACATAGCTGGCAACGAAAATGATGATTTTCCACTTCTACCCATGATCCTCTGTAGCCTTACTTCCGCCACAAAGGTTATGTATAATTGGACTCGAATTGGTTTGCCCCAGAATGTGATTTGTTCTGGTAGGCATAGATAGTGGTGACCAATTACTCCATATCACTCCATTTTTATTTGGGCTTGAGTTCTTATTTTCTGACCCACTAGTAAATTGTATTTCTGCCTGGTTTTGAGGATACACTGTTAAAATGTTAATGAGAGTTGTAAAGATTGTCACTTTTGGTGATTCAGCACCTTTCCCACGATCTAAAAGTTTAATCTATTTTAATCTATCTACTATTCTATTCCTCCTATGCTGCATTAACAGATTCAAGATCAAGTGAAGTGTTAATGCTACTTTACAATGCCTTGGTAAAACCCACTTCCATCCAGTTTTGATCACCACAATGTAGAAAAGATGCTGAATACAGAGAAAAGCCGCCAAAATAATTAGAGGACTGAAGGCTAAAACATAATGGTTTGCTGGAATTGGGTATGTCTAATGAAAAGGACTAGAGGTGACATGATAGCAGTGTTCCGATATCTCAGGGGCTGCCACAAAGAAGAGGTGGTCAAGCTATTCTCCAAAGGACCTGAGGGTAGAACACGAAGCAATGGGTGGAAACTAATCAAGGAGAGAAGCAACTTTACTAAGGAGAAGTTTCCTGACAGAACAATTCATCAGTGGAACAACTTGCCTCCAGAAGTTGTGAATGCTCCAACAGTGGAAGATTTTAAGAAGAGATTAGACAACTATTTGTCTGAAATGGTATGGGTCTCCCAACCTGAGGAGGTTGGACTAGAAAACTTCCAAGGTCCCATCCAATTCTGTTATGCTGTTATTCTCTGAGATAAACTGGATGTCTTTTGTCTCCAGTGCATCTGTTTATAAAATGTTCTGCAGAAGCTGATCTGTCATTTCATTTACTATTATTTTGAGTCTCTTTGGCTACAGTGGGGCATTCAATTAAAAAAATAAATGCTAATAACCTGGAGGAGGAAGCTCTATATATCTTACTTGCAATATTCCCGCATAGCCAAGCATTACAAGCTTTACCTTGCTAGGAGACCTAACCCATAATAATCATCTGCAGATTCCACAGACTAGTCTCTGATAAACTGTGAGATGCTCTGGCCTCGGAACTGATTTGTAGTTTTAATAACTTGTCACCGTAGTTCAAATTAGCAGGATCAGCCCTGTAGTTGCTGGTATTGCTTTGCACTACTGTCTCGAATCTTTGATCCAGCCGTGAATATTACAGTTCTTCCTGCCTTGGGATTTCTGCCTTGACCATAACCATCTCTTGCTATGTAAGAAAAATGAGCAAATCTCAGGTGACACGAAATGCATTTCTGACAAACTAGATTTTTTGTGACTTTAGCTATGCTCATCAAATGCAATTTTTTTAAAAATGGCACTCGACCTTTATCATATCATATAGGAACTTGAATACATAATTGTAATGACTACCTATTATCTGGGTATGCGCACTCCTTTCATAAGAGGCAGAAAAGCAAAGTGAAGTAACATATACAGGAACAAGTGCTCTCCGGGGATTTTTACCTATTTTTAATCTTTTATAGGTTTTTTTTTTTAAAAAAACTTGTCTAATATAAAAGAAATACATAACTAGATATCTTACAGCTCGGTGTTCTTTTTATTTATATTATTAAAGTTAGAACTTGGAGCTCAGTATTGTAACACTTGAATTGTTACATGTAATCCCACTTTGGGAAAGTTACTTTGAGGAAAATTAGAAGCACAGCAGTTTTTAAATTATTCAGTTTTACAATTTTAATCTATTTTGCTTATTTGTCTCTATTTCCTTTGAGTATTAACAATCAATATAACACAATTCTCTGATCTGTGCCATCCTGCTACAGAGAAGCCTAGTACAGCTAGTAACACAACATACACTAGCTGTGTCGTAAATAAAGCCTTGATTTGTAAATTTGGAATGTTAGCAAAACTGATTTCCCAGAAATCTAAATGATTGCCTCTTATACCTGTATCTTTTCAATTTAATTTAGTAGGGTTTAGTTCCAAGTCCTTAACTTTAAACCGTATTAAATTCAAAAGGAACTCATACTGTATATAACACATCTTAGACACCTTATGGGACATGGTGGTTCGGTGGCTAAGACACTGAGCTTGTCAATCGAAAGGTCGGCAGTTCAGCAGTTCGAATCCCTAGTGCCATGTAATGGAGTGAGCTCCTGTTACTTGTCCCAGCTTCCGCCAATCTAGCAGCTGCCAACCTAGCAGTTTGAAAGCACGTAAAAAATGCAAGTAGAAAAATAGGAACCACCTTTGGTGGGAAGGTAAGAGCATTCTGTGCGCCTTTGACATTTAATCATGCTGGCCACATGATCACGGAGACATCTTCAGACAGCGCTGGCTTTTTGGCTTTGAAATGGGGATGAGCACCGCCCCCTAGAGTCGGGAACGACTAGCGCCTACGTGCAAGGGGAACCTTTACCTTTTTATGCACCTTATAATTTTACATCAAAGAATGATTCACGTACCGTAGGTTAGAAATTCATGCATATTTTAAATAGAGTATGTTGTGGTTCAAGTAAAGACTTGAGAAACAATAAAAGGAGGGTTTCAGAATGCTGGAAGAAATAAATATTTGAAACAGTATGAAAAATCCAGAAAGTCAGTGCTTATTCTTAGGCTCCCTATTGATCCTTGGAGATCAGTCCAAATCTATCACAGGAAGAGAACTGGGAATGGGCATTGGGTTCAAATTAAACTCGGGTATGGAGCAGAATGATTTGGATCATTTGAATATTTACTCCCTCCAATTTACGGGCCAATTTACAATTCAACTTATTTCAAGTTGAGGGTCAACTTATTTTCCAAAGCACTAGAAGGCAAGACAAGAAACAATGGATAGAAACTAATCAAGGAGAGAAAGCAACCTGGAATTAAGGAGAAACTTCCAACAGTGAGAACAATTAACTACTGGAACAGCTTGCTTTCAGAAGTTGTGGGTGCTTCATCCCTGGAGTTTTTAAAGAAGAGACTGGGCAGCCACTTGTCTTAAATTGTATAGGGTCTCCTGTTTGAGTAGGGGATTGGGTTTAAAAACCTCCAAAGTCCCTTCCAGCTCTATTCTGATTGATTTATCCTTGTTTCACAAAACTCGGTCCTGACTGATTCAGAGATTTTCCAAAGTAACACTTCTGAAACTATCTCACCAGCAAGGGGATCAATATAGGTTTTCCCTTGTTCAGTCATATCCATTTCCCCTATATAAAAACACCCTAGGGGAACTCGAGGAAAATGGAGTATTTTAGCAATTGGTTTTAATCCATAAGGATTTTTTTCTTCAGGATATGTTATCTGGCCTTGAAGGTCATACTGCAGAACTACTGTATCTCCATGATGTTTAAGCTGCAAGGTTTCTGCAGGTGTTTGTTCTGTCCTGAATGCATTTTATCATCACTAAGTGAGCTCATCTGGGAATTTGAAGTGGCTAGTGACACCCAGCTGCGTTTGTCTTTTTGATACTTTCAGCTGAAGTGGAGGCAGAACAGTTCTTTAAAATACTGCTTCCAGCATTCTCACACTTAAGATGTATCCCAAATATTTCATCAGTTTTATTTTTAATCCCATTCCCTCTGCTGGAAGCCTCTTCTTTAGTCCACTTCAATCCCTACCTCAAACTTTTTTTTTTTAATCCATCAAAGGGCTCTGTATTTTTTTTTTTACTTCTTTTAATCTTAACTCTTCCTTGCTCTCTTGCAGTTTATTTTGTGCAACTATCTTTTCTGTTTTATATCTTTCACAGCAATCTTTCTTATATACCTTCTTTTTCTAATTCTCATCCCAGGCCATCCCACCCACCCCCTTTATTCTACTATTAGCATCAGGGTGGATTTGATTTAAATCGAGTTGATTTCAATCACAATTTCAATCATGATTTAAATCACTAGTAAAAAGGCTTGATTTAAATCAACTGGATTTAAATCATAATTTTTAAAGAGCAACTGTCATCTCTGCTACTCCTTTGACCCATTGTTGACTCACCTATAGTCCCAGTGTTGCAGAATATACAGCCTCATGCTACATAACTAAGCTCCATTTCATGTGAATAAACTAAATTATTTATGTATCTTATATAGAAAACTATCTTACGATAGATTTTTACCCCAAAAGTTTTTTATTAAAACAAATTTGATAAAAATAAAAAAAATCCGATTTAAATAAAAAAAATCCGATTTGTTTGATTTTTTAAAAAAATCATTGATTTTTATCCACCCTGATTAGCATAACTCCACCCACTTTTCACTCTGTTCAAATCAGTTCCTTCTGAGTAGAATCATTTTATTGATTATGTTGGAGGATGAACCCATCTTCCAATGTTTTGATACTTTCCACCCCAAGCAGAAAGAAGTTGGAAAGAAATTATGGGATGGAGTTGAGGATCAGCAAGGTAGCAGAAAACAGAAGAGAATGGAACCAATTTTCATACAGCAGGAGAAACCCTCAAAAGAAAGAAAGAGTTAAAAAATGGTCCAGATCTAGGCAATGAGGAAAAAGCAGGAACATGCACAGATAACAACACCTATGCTCCCACCTTAATTAGATTCTCATAATCACACTTATCCACACACACACAAGCAGATCACATGCAAAGGCAATGTGTATACAAATATCCTGGTTAGACACTTTGGAGAAAGTACGCATATATGCAGACACTTGCAGATAAAATATTGTATTTTACTGAAAAAATACAGATGCCTTCTATAGTTGTGGCTGGTAAACAGACTGGAAATAATTGAAGCTATGCTCTGTATGATTTTTTTTGTTATGTTTTAAAATCGTAAGATTTTCCTCAATTACCAAACATATGAACGTCATAATCCTTTTTGCTTATTTTTTCAAGAGTCACTTTGAAATTCTATCCTATGTTGGTTGCTCTAGTTTTTGGTTTATTCTTTAGATGTATATCTCAACCTTTGTTCAGGAGCTTATATAGATAGTGGTCCTTCCTCCCATTTTGACACACATAGCTACCCTCTGAGTTAAGTTGGGCCAATCAAAACTAACTGGCTCAATGTCATCCTTACATAGCTGAGGATAGACTCAGATTTCAATCTCTCTATGAATCCAGCTCCTTAACCCCTACATCACACTGGCTCTGAAAATAAAATTTCAAGGTATGCAGGTCCAAAACCATTTTAAGCATATATAGTAAGTAAACATTGGTATGCATTCTAATAGTCCTATAGCTTATCTGCAAATTTAATTCCATTTTTCTGATTTACCAAAAAACAAACAAATCCACCCTACAATGTCATTTAGTGTTTTCTCATGTTGCTTGTTGATTGTGCTCACTGTTAGGAAATTTCTCCTTGAGTTCTAGGTTGCTTCTCTTCTTATTTAATTTCAAAGTCTGAATTTTTCAAAGTCTGAATTATTTCAAATAAATCACATTGCAAATTTAGCTGAATTGTAAACCATAAATAAACTGGACAAAATGGCTAAATTCAAAAGGAAAAGTTTTTCCCAACAGAGAGAATTATCATGTTGTATTTGACTGTCATATGACTGTTGAAGAGGACGGACCCATCTGGAGGTGGAAAAAAATGACAATACTAATTCAGCCATACCAATATTATTCTCAATACATTCAATACAATGTATACCAATACATTCTCAAAAGATAGATTCAGTGACACACCAAACCATCATTTGTCATTTGTTTGGTTGAATATCAAACAAATGCAGTTACTGTAAGGCATTTCAATTTACTGTTAATTTTAGAGCAGTATGCTTGTTAGGGAATTTTGGGAGTTTGAATGCACACATCTTGAAATTGTCAAGTCTGAAAGACACTGACTTGGAGCCTTTGCACAATATGGAAATAGAATCAAAGCCTTCTCCCACTCAGTTTTTCCTTCTCCCACATTAAGAGTTTGGAAGTCTCAATTTTTTTTCTTGTACCTACTTACCAAGAAACTTGATTATTGCAAACTCGTATTAAAAAGAGGAACTCAGTGAAATTCATAAACATTCACAACCAGGCATGGAGTTTGATGGCAATATATATATATATAAATCAAATGTATCATACTAGAATTATAAAATTAAGTTCTGATGTAATCTAGATAAAACTAACACATTTAAAATAACTTTCGCCCATCTTTCTTATAATTATCTTTCTTATACAACTGACACCCCCGTACAGTATACACCCCCCAGTCTGATGTTTTCCATCCCAGGAAGGTTGTGCTAGCTGTAAATTTTAGGACTTCTAGTCCCTAACAGCTGGGTGGGATTTATATACTATAAATATATAAGGTAGGGAGCTAAAGACACAGAGCCATGTCAGTTCTGGTTTCCTGTTTGTGGGATACCTTTCCCAGAGAAACAATTATGGTGCCAATTTTTTTTTTTCAGTATAAGATTAAGATATTCTCTGATGTTTTTATAGCCACTTTTGAATTTTGGTATCTACATTATAGTAGGATTATTACTTTTATGCATTTTTTTTGTTCTACTTATTAATGCATGTGGATGTTCAGGTCATTTATTTGATTTGATTCATAAGGCTTTCTAAATGCAAGTGACTCAAAGCAGGAAACCATATGATTAAAAACATCGTATAAGAACTGGTAAAATAATAATAGTGCACTGAGGAACACAAATTGGAAATAATAACATTCACATGTGCTCTAATCACTCCAGCTCAGGACTTGCTGGGAAAGCCAAAATTTTAAAGCTTTACCGGAGGACAGCTTGCTCAAGGCCAAACAGAACTTGAGGGCAATGTTCTTTCGAAGAAAAGGAGCATCAGCGGAGAAGGCATGCTTCCAGGGTCCAATAACATGGGCAAAATTTGTTAATGGAAATTCAGATTATGTGCAGTCAATATTATTGGTAGGGCAGAATTATTTGGCCATTGGTGGGCTTGTAAAAATGCAAGCCCAGAACCATGAAGGATTTACAGCTGACCACTAACATCTTACATTATAGCTGAAAACCAACTGATGGTCAGTGCAGCTTGGAAGTAGAGATACCCCAAAGGTGGACCAAGGAGTGGCCATGACTTCTTATCCTGCTGCATTCTGGACCATCCATAGTTTCTGAGTAGTTTTCAAATGCAGGTCCCTGTATAATCTATTGTAGGATTCTAACTGGGAATTGACTAAGGCATGAATGAGAAACGTGTGTCGATCCAGGAAAGGGTGAAATTGGCCCACAAAACAAATCCATGCAGAATACTGGCAAAGCCATTTAGTTCTGCTTGTTGTGCACGTTGAAAGTATAAAAAATAGTTAAGAAAAAATGTTATAAATGTAGAATTCCGACATGATTTATATTATATTTCCATTTGTATGTACATAAATTCAATATTTAAAGATCAGTCAGTGGGGTTGTAGAATTGGGGGGTGGGGGTGGGGGGTATTGTTTAAAAGTCCAAATGCCACTTGTGTTATTTAATATAATAGATGATGGCTAGCTTTGCAGATAGCAATATTTTAGCATGATGCTTAAAATGCTATAAAACTGTCTCTGTAGTAATTATATCTACTATTATCCCTGACCTCTGATTTATAAAGAAATGCTTTTCACCAAACAAATGCAGCCAGTTAGAAAACTTATTAATATTAAAATGACAGACTGGAATAACTGGGAGCATGCCAGTGCAAACGTATTTGTTGAAATGATCTATGCTTGTCTCAAATGGTTAATGTTAATGATAAATAATCTGACAGTCCCTGTCAAATCAGGGACTGTTTTAGAAATGTCATATCATTTTTCAATTAGTCTGCTCCCATTCTGAAAACAAGTGTTTGTAAGGCCACCCCTGTCTGTCTTATGAGCAAAGTAATATGTTGAAGTTGTGCTTCTGTGCACAACTAGCTGAGGCTACCATTCACCATATAAAAAGAAATATAATTGTTTCAGTGAGTATGAAATTTGCAACACAATCTGCAATATATATTTAATGCATTAACCCAGTTTGTACAACATGTTGCCTTTGGTGGTATTGGAACTTATTCTATGGGTGGGCTTCAAAAATTTTAGCAAGGGGTTCTCTGCCTGGTTGCTGGGTGGCCGTGGCCTAGTCGGCCTCCTGCACCATGGTGGGTTTTTTTTTTTTTTCATTTTTGCCCTCCCCAGGCTCCGGAGGACTCTAGAGGCTTTTCATGAGCCTCCGGGAGGGCGAAAACAGCCTCCCCAGGCTCCCGAAGCTCTCTTCTCAAACTTCCAGGAGGCCTGTTTTTTGTCCTCCCTGAGCCTCCGCGCGCGCCCTGTACTTATTGCATCCAAAACAGGCCACATGAGAACTCTTGGGAGGGGCTGGGTGATCCTTGGGAGGGGCTGGGTGGGGCCAGCCAGGAGTGGGATTTGGGGGTTCTCTGAACTGCACAGAATCTTAACTAGAGGTTCTCCCAAACCCCTGCGAAACCCCAGCAGCCCATCCCTGGGCTTAGCTGCTACCTTTTTCTAACTACAGTTGGCTCAGGATGGCAGGACTTAGGGTCCAGCATATCTGGAGATGATCAGGAAAGCAGGTATAATTATAATGGTTAAGAAACCAGACCATGAATTTTAGTCTCACCATAGGCATGAAAGCCAACTGAATGATTTTAGGCCAGTCTTTCTCTCTTAGCTCAACCCAACTCACAACATTATTGTTGGGGAAAATAGGAGGAGGAAGGAGTATTATGTATGCTCTCTACCTTGAGTTATTTATAAAAATAATAAAAATGGGATAAACATTAATAAATTAATTAATTAAAAATAGATTTACTTGAAAAATGCCCTGCCTTATTTTGTAAATTGGCAGTCCTATTGGTGCTCAGTATGAAACATGTAGATGTGGAAAACAACATCCAAAATACAAACATGGCTTAGTTTCTCCCTGAACAATAGTTTTAGATATTTATTTGCAAAAAAAGAAAAAATGCAACAAGATACTGCCCCCATTGATTAACTTTATTTTACCATGCCCTACTTCTCACCACAGCAAATAGATTTCAGAGAGGCACATTCATGAGAAAGAATAGTTTTCAAAAAAAAAACAAAAAAAACAAAAAAAAAAACAAAGCAAAGCAAAATTAAATTGTGAAGAGATTTGAAAATGTTGAAATTATGCAGCATGATTGCTGTAGGACTGAAGGCATCCAGGATTAATTAATGAAAATCGCCTCAGCACCTTTATAGATTGACCACTGCATATTCACAATCTTTCCATTTCCTTGCACAACCTCTTCCTGACTGCTGAATGAATCAGAAAATTAGCAGAATTCTTGAATTATATTTCTTGTTTCCTGTGCTGCTGCTACTGACACCACCTTTGGATTCCCTGCCGATCGTAATTAACTTCATAACTTTATATCATGATTCTTGCTTTAATAATATCACATGTTCATGCTTAATCCACAAGTCCCCAAAATACTGCCCACATTAACATATAAATAACTATTGTGCAGCTTTCCCCCCTGGAAGAATTGCTCCTTCAAGAGTTATGCTGTTGTACGGCGTGAATATGAATCCTTTGCTCTACTAGGTAATGACAAGGAAAGGGCTTGTTTAAGGACCAAATGCCAGTGTTGCTGAACAGAACAGTTGACAGCTAGTGATATAGATAGCAATACTTTTAATGTGATTATACTATTAAAAATGCTACACAATTTTTCCCATCCAGTACCTTCAGAGAAGTTGGTGTACAACTGCCTCAATTCTCTGTCTGTGTTGTCAGCTGGAATTAGGGACAGCAGGCAAACATATCTGGAATGTCCTATATTATGCTATCAAAGTATGATAGGGCAGCCGGTAATTCACCTGTGGGGGTGGGGGTGATGGCTCAGTGGTTAAAGATACTGAGCTTGTCAGTGGGAAAGCTGACAGCCCGAATTAGACCCCTGAGTGCTGTGCGACAGGGTGAGCTCTTGTTACTTGCCCGCCTAGCAGTTCCAAAGCATGTAAATGCAACTACTGTAGATAAATAGGTACAGTGCAGTGTTGGGTTCCTCCCGGTTCAGTCCGGTTCGGCCGAGCTGGTAGAGGTGACGATATGATGTCACCGAACCGGTTCTCCCCCCCGCACTCCCATCCACATTATTCTTACTTCTTATTTGGTCCCACCCCCAATCTATTGCTGCCTCCTGAGTCCCAGCTGATGACTAGAGGGGAAAAAAACTGTTTAAACTCTTGCGGCGGGGCTTCAAAGGGCCATCCTACAGCTGATCAGTGTTAAAAGCAAACAAATGAGTTGGGTTGTAAGTGAGAGGGCTGGTCGTAAGTGCAAGGACCTTCCAGAAATGACTCTGACCAGCTAGCCATGCCCACCTAGTCACATGACCTCCAAGCCACACCGACAAAATAAGCCACGCCCACAGAACCGGTAGTAAAATAATTTAGAACCCACCCCTGGTATAGTACCACTTCAGTGAGAAGGTCACATGACCATGGAAGTGTTTTTGGACAACGCTGGTTCCCTTAGATAAGAAATGGAGATGAGCTCCACATCCTAGAGGCAGATACAACTGAACAAGGGGAAACCTTTACCTTTGCCTTTAGGGCAATATAAAAATATTGTTATGGTTGCCAATATACAATATAATCCCAGGCAATTCATGAGCGAGTCATACCAAAATACAAGAAAATTAACATCATTTCACACAACATTAAAGTGCAATAATAATCCAGTAACTAGTTTGTTTCACTGTTATTATTGACCCTTTACTAAGTCCTAAAAATGGTATACAAACCAGCATGGCATGGTTCATGGAATATGGTAGGTCAGAATTTGCTAAATCATATTATGGCTTAACAATGATAACATTTAGTAGTCATTATTTTAATAGAGCCTTGCAAACTTTCTTTATTCAAAATATGTACAATCCCTTAGGAGGAAATTTTATGCACATGGGAATAGTTTTTATTGTACGATGCCTGTAATTCTCAGGGTTGCAATAAATATTGTGATTGCCAATACTACCAAGAACTAAACATCAAGTACTGTTTTTATATTATGAATGAATACAAATACATTTTGCTTTATGTAGGTTCCACTGAGGCATTTTTTAGATTGATTAACATTTAACATTTCAAAGACTGAGATTTAGTGTAAAAAATACACAAAATGTATATGTATTTTTCTCATATGTTTTTGCGGGCAGCTGTTTACCCTTCATATATTGTGTGTAATCTTCACTAATTTACAATCACGATGTCCACTTTCCCTTAATATATGCATTTTTGCATTGCAACATTTGGGAAAGTGCCATTTTTTAATTACCACTGTGTTTCAGTTCACATATCAGTTTCAAAAGTGAAAATTGGGTAAGTAGCTCATAATATAATGAAACCAAACTGTGGTTTTTTTCCTCTTTTATATTTAGAACACATAATATTGTTTGCCCATCTATTGTCTATGTTTGACTTCAAACTTTAAACGAAGGGTGAAATGCTCCCGGTTGCAATGGCGGCAGGTGGTTTGGAGAACCGGTAGCAAAAATCCCTGCGCTCCCCCACCCATGCCCAGCTGAGCCGCACAATCATCAGAGGCTGTTTTTTAAAACTTTTAAAAGCATTTTTTCTACAACCTCTTCGGCCGAAAAACTGCTTTTAAAAGTAAAAAAAAAAGCCTCTGATGATAATGCGGCTTAGCTGGGATTGTCAGAGGCTTTTAAAAGCATTTTTTTCTGCAATATCTTCAGCCGAAGAGGTTGTAGGAAAAAAAATGCTTTTAAAAGCCTCTGGCGATCCCAGCTGAGTCAAGTTTCTGCAGTTTTCTTAGCAAAGTTTTTCAGAAGTATTTGCTCTTGCTTCTTTCTTAGGCCTGAGAGAGAATGACTGGCCCAAGGTTACCCAGCTGGTTTTGTGCCTCAGCCAGAACTAGAACTCACTGGCTCCTGGTTTCTAGTCTGATGCCTTAAACACTACACCAGACTCTTAATACTATTATCCCTCCTCCTAGTTCATAATAGTAGGATTCCAGTTTTGAACTTCTGACTACAGTCCTTATATCAATTATATGTTTCTGCTAGTCAGTATGAATCTTCAGCTCTATTCACATTATACAAAGACCCTGTTTTTGTGGATGACTTTCTATTGAATTACTTAGCTTAACCTTTGTTATTTGCAAGCTTTGAAAAGTTCATCAGGAGGAAGAAAAACAAAGTCCAGTTGCCTTTTGAAAAAAAGCACCTTTGGGACATCCATGACCTGCATGCCATAGACAAGGAAGGAAGGGGACGGACTTGAAGGAAGCAGGAGTTGCTTGCCAGGATTTAACATGTACGCATAATTAAAATTACATTTTTGTTGTGTTGCTTTTCTCCTGACAATTAAAAATAACAGAAACAAAACAAAGATTAATAGTGAAACTTGACAGCCGGCAAATTTAAATTGTAGGGAAGCTCCAGTGCTCCTATTAGCACTTCAAAAGAAAAATGCTATTTAAAAATCTAACTGCCTAACGGACGCAGCAGACAGAGAATAAAATGAAAGGCAGAACAGGAAGAATAGAAAAGTAAGAGGAAAAAGGAAGTTAAATTAAAAAAAAACTTAATAAAATTACTCAATTTACTGGTTTTAATCTGCCCTGTATATCAGAACTGCTATTTAAAAGTTGAAAGATTCTTTTACTGATGCTAATCATCAGGCAGTTTTGAATAAGGATATGTATAAATAAATTCCCATCTGTAACTGAGCTCTGACTGGGTTTTCTGTTCTATATGAAAAAAAGGAATGACAGCTTTCTTAGACTAGTAACCATTTCGTAAGAATCAGGGGAAAAATGGAATAGACTGTATAAAAGAATATTAGACTAGATGGTATCTGGTGCAAAAGTATGTGATTTAATTAAATGGCAAGGAATTAACATAATTATTAATTTATCATACGTACTAGCAAAGCAGGATATTTATAGAAAAAATATTGAAGCAGTTGAAGAATTGTTGGTTGGAAATTAAAAATATGGGCTTGTCTATATTAGGAGAAGCATCTTCCAGAGTGATTCGTTATCACCATTATTATTTGACACAGCTATGGTTGCATTTGCAGTGATTTTGAAGAGAATAAATCTTGGACATCAAGGAGCAAAAAATGTTAATAAATGCTCACTTTTACATGGACAATCTGAGGCTTTATGAAAGCTTTATGGACCACGGCACATCAAGCCTCCCTGTCTTCCACTGTCTCCCAGAGTTTCCCCAAACTATGAATGCCAATACTACTTTTAGTATAAAGTTACAATAATAGAATCTTGCAAGTCTGAAAGCGCTTGGTCTTTTTGCCTTGTTTGAACTAGGAAGGGTTTGGTCCAAGACGCTTACTCAGAATACAGTCATGACACGGACTCAAATTTCTTCTGTCTGATTATTGTCTTGGTAGCAGCTCTTCTTAAGATGGGACTAGAACTCCTGGTTTCTGCTCTTAACTTCTATACCAAACTGGCAAATACATATATACATATAGTTATATTATAAAGCTAGATTAACTAGTCGGATTGATGTAAATCTATTAATATTAAAAACAAATGAGCTCCCATGGATGACAATTCAGTGATAAGCAGCCCTATTAAAATGTCATCCATTGCTGAGAAACACTGTGTGATTCAAGATAAAATTACAGTAGATTTCAAACATCTGTACTCATTTTCTGCTCACTTATGATGTGACTCCTAGTAATATGCAGATGAAATGCAATAATAAGTGTTTTAAAGATGTTTGAAAGTAATTAATGGCTACCACTATAACTTTAAAACACCATCCTCTATAAAAATCAAAGTAAAAACTTATTTCCTACTTTTGATACAGATTTTGGCACCTGGATTGAAATAGGTATGTGCTTTGCCTATAAAGGTGGGCTGGGAAAAATAAAATGTTAGGCTCCCAAAGGCATTAAAAGTAGTAGTAGTAGTAGTAGTAGTAGTAGTAGTAGTAGTAGAAGAGAAAAGTAGTAGTAGAGAAGAAGGACAAGGAGAAGAAGCAAAAGAAGCAGAGGAGGAGGACTTTTGTAAGTAAATTTTTGTAAAGAAATAGGGCTGGCAAGATATCTAGAGGGTGAAGGACATTTTGTTTATTTATTTAAATGTAGTGGTCCAACTACAGCGGATTCGCGTAAGCACACACAACTAAAAAAGACATAAAAACAGCTAAAAGGATTTTAGCAACACCCAGCCCAGATTAAAATTCTCTAATAACAAAATCCACAAACAAAAGAGGGGCCGTTAAATAAGTAACAAACATTAAACTCCAGGTTTAATGGGACCATTGCACACCTTGCCCAAAGGGGCGGAGCTTTGTGGAACATTGCAAGGCTCCTTTCTTCATCCTGACCAAAGCCACAAGAAAGGACAACTGTATTCCTATAGGAAAGCTGACTGTCGCCCTCTCTAGTTGTGGCTGAGTTTCAACACCCAGCTTTGTTTGCTTGTGGCCTTCTTGGATGTGTATTTCAACATTTGGCAGAGTAGATTTGGTTATTCCTGCTCTAGGGATCCCTAAGAAAGCTGCCTGTCAGGGATTTGGGGAATTAGAATACTGTATTTCAGCTAGTTGTTGAAAGATTGGTCTCAATTACTTTTAAGGTCACCAGGAGCCGTGCAGTTCCAAGGTGTCCCACAAGAGCCAATTTACAGTCAAGGTTGCTTTTATGCATAATTACACTGAGGTGACTCTCTTTGCTCTCCACATCCCATCCCATCTAATAGCACGCTTATGCTATTCTGTAATGTGCAGCTAGTCTCTCAATGTTCCTCTTGGTGGTGGGAATGTTATTTATTGGGCATTGGGGAATGATCATTATCCTTTTTATCAAGTAAAACATTCATTATGGTTTAAGAGATGACAGGAATAGATAAAGAAGAGAGAAACAGAGAGAACAAGGCACTGGGCTCATCGGCTGCATGATGTTAAAAATGAAATTGTCGAGTTTCATCAATCAGTTTAATGAAACTGAGATTCTTTGATATATTTGTTACATTTTGAGTAAGTGAATATTCTGTTCCTCTTAAATTTCTTTGTTTTTATTTTTGCACACTATGCACTGTGTGCAATACAGTGCATAGCTGTACTGTACATACAGCAGTACTGTGTATATTTTACATTTTACATTTCTATTTTACATTAGATCTCTCGGTCGCCATTTTTTTGTTTTCATGTGCTTTAGATCGGAGCTTCTTCGTGAGTTCACATGGAGTCAGAAGTTAATCCTAGCCCCAGGTTTAGGTGGCAAGAAATGGATTTTGAATGAAATTACTGAGATATTTAAAAGATAACTAAACTAAAATTTATCCATGGTAATCCCTAAAAGGGGAAAAAGAAAACTTGACGCTGTTTTGTGCCCGAGTTGATATAGTCACTGTAATTTAAATGAAGGGAAGAAAATCTGAAGCATTTTAAATACAATATGATGGAAAAAATAATGCCAATGCATGAGTTAGCAATACTTCTTTGGAACTTAATTAGCGTTAGCACATTTATCTCTTTTAAGAAGTGTTTGATTTAAATGTTGATAATTTGACTGTTAACTTCTACACCATCAACAGAAAACGATGAAGAGAATTTCAGTGGTACCTTGGTACTCAATTGCTTTGAAACCTAATGAATTTGGTACTCAACACATTTTGACATGAAAATTTTGTTCTGGTACTCATCATTTGTTTGCTACTCAATGCACAACTTAGAACTTGACATTGTCAGCTGCCTTGTGACTTGCTATATTATTCCTTATAGGAAAAAATTGTTTGGTACTCATTGTTTTTGGTACTCATTACACCTCCCAGAACCAACTAATAATGAATACTGTAGTATCTGGTGAAATGATATGGTGAATGGCCCTCATTCCTGTACCTTTGAAAAATGTACTGCATGACTTCAGGATAAATAGCAAAGGATCAGTCATCGTTTATAGATAATTCTTTAAATGATCATGAATTTAATATGTATCAGTAGTGGCAAGTACTTGGATATAAAGACAACATTGCATTTCAAAACCAGGTGTGCACTTAGGTGCAAACACCTCTTAGTGGATGGTGACTCTTGTTCTTAAAGGGGTCCTGGTTATTTCTGTAGAGTTAATTTTCTAATATGGCCACAAGACAGCTGGTATGGAAGAAACAACGCAGAGTCTGACTTTGAATTTGAGAGTATAATCAGTTTCTCATGTTGGGGAGGGAGGTCTAGGGAGGGGTGTTCCTCGTGAATTGTGGCATCCTACAGTTTTAGGATTTTGACATATCAAAGGCTAAATCCTAATACAAGAACATAATTCCTTGTTCCACCTAACTCTCTGCAAATAATACTTTGTTTACATTATACAGCAAACAAAACAGCAGATTATGTGACAGCATTATTGTTTAAATACTATTATTTAATTATACATGCGATAGAAAATATTTGTAGCTCAGAGTTGAAATGAGGGATCCTTGGTACTCCCTGAACTTGGTTGTTTTCTTGAAGATGTTTCATTACCAAACTTGATAACATTATCAGTGCCCAACATTGATGGTATTATCCATGGACCCCTCAATTTTTACATGTATTTTTACATGTATTATTACATGTATTTCCATGTCATACCTGTGCTCATTTTCTGCAGGACATGTATGTTCTTACACTTTATTAGGGCTATGCATAATTTAAAAATGCTTTCCACTTTGGGCAAAGACAGCACCTTTCTGCTTTTTCTTAAAGCAACATGACTTCTTTGTTCTGGCTTCTGGAAAAAAAAGCCTAATGAAAGTATTGTTGCTTTAAGAGTTTCATTAACTTAATGGATTGATTCCTGAAAGCAGCAGAAATATTTTTCCCCTTGTCTCCACAGAAGCATGAAGAACAAGTCATGTTTGCTTTAATGAACATTGGAGAAATGTTGTGTTTGAAAACATTATTTTTGAAACATGACCAGTCTAGCAGATCCCAATAAATAAAATACCTACAGTTCTGATTTTGAATTTGCTTAAGATAAAGTCATAAAAGTCATACTACTACTAATTATATCATGGGCTTAAAACTGGGTTAATGTGCAATCTGCTCACTCTATGCTCCTAGTAATACAACTGAGAAGTATTTTAGAGGGCAAAGAGCAGCCAGAATTTACGATGTGGATCATGAACACTTTCTATCCACCTCTTTCCCTAAATAAAAACCATACAGGCTCAGCAAACATGACAAATGTCATGGGTACCATAGCTGTTAAATGACAGCAACACGGGAAGTTCACATCTTCCAGGAAGACATAATTGGTTCCTGAATTCCTTGTTTGATTATTAGAAGAACAAGAGTATCAACGACTGCTTTGCAAATTGACCGACTTTCAGTTGTTGGCAACAGGAGAGGAAATTCACAATCCCTAGATGGCAGCAGCTTTAGAAAGTACATAGGAATAGTGTGGATTTACAACTGTCAACCTTGTTGTTGGTAAACAGGATCATGCTAGCCAGGATTAGTAGTACTTAGTTAGAATTGCATGTTTGTATGCTACTCAAGAAAAATACATTGGAAGTAACAATTTGCATGGCCAACCAGAGTTGCATGTTGAGATGGGCAGCTTTAGAAATTTATTTATTTTTAAATTTATTTTTAAATTTAAATTGAATGAATGAATGAATGAAGAATGAATGAATGAAATGTTTGGTTTCCTTGCTTTAATAATTAATTCTTCATTCTGTAGCCATAACCCACCTCATTCTAAAGTTGATTTTTTTTCTCTGTTAAGTTTCATCTTTACGAAAACACGGATCTCCTTCTCCTCCTCCTCACTTCCTCTTTATTGCCTGCATTTGGAAAGGTAACTTTCAACAAGATAGCAATTTAAAAGAATCAGCTTTGCAGAATGGCAAATAGAATAACAGCTGTCTCTCTCATTTTCCTGTTGTGATTTAAACATCGCTAGCAGAAAGAAAAAAGAATTGGTCTCATTTTATGCTGCCCAAAAAGTGGTCAGGTATGATGGTTTACTGTATTTCATTCCAGTTCAGGTATAGTATGCTGATGATAACCCTTGTTGTCCCATTCAATGCTTTAAGTGACATTTGACATAACTGTCACAATGTTAACAATGGGGCCATGTTCTGGAGTACATCTTAATTCTCATTCCATTATTTTTTCTGATCATCAATGCCTACTAAAAATATCATATGGATTTAAATGGTGGCCAAGCGCCACCAATAACACAGAAATCTAACATAAACTCCACTTCTGTTTTTTTTTCTTAAATGAATGTGCTATCCTTTTGAGAAGTTCTACTGCTCAAACTCTCCCTATCTTTAAATTAATAGGGCTTTTTCATATTGCTGCTTGGTGACCTTCTCCAGAGCAATCTGCTTGACACAAGCTTTTAACAAGTAATTGCATTTGCTGCTCTTTCCTGTTGATACATGAACAATGGAAACTCAAAGCTGTCAGGCCCTTAGCTAGGTCTAAGAAATAAACTGCAAAAGTTTGACTGGAACTATATTATATTGCAATGTTTCTCAACCTGGGCAATTTTAAGATGTGTGGACTTCAATTCCCAGAATTCCATAGCCAGCATGTTGGCTGTGGAATTCTGGGAGTTGGTCAATACAAGTTAAAAGTTGCCCAGGCTGAGAAACACTGCAGTGTAATATAGTATTATATAATAAACACTGCTCTGTTGAGATAGGCTACATGTAGTCTTCGACTTACGACCACAATTGTCCCCTTAATTTCTATTGCTCAGCAAGACCCAGTCTTGCCCAGTCTGAGGACCCAGTTTGTGGGGGCAATAAGCTGACTTTGTATAAATATACAAAAGTATGAAGGCTATTGCTTAACGCATTGTAAGCCGCCCTGAGTCTCCGGAGAAGGGCGGCATATAAATCAAATTAAAAAAAAAAGACAGTTGTTAAATGAGTTTTGTCCCATTTTATGACCTTTCCTGCCACATTTGTTAAGTGAATCACACAGTTGTTAAGCTAGTAACACAGTTGTTAAGTGAATCCGGCTTCCCCATTGACTTGGCTTGTCAGAAGGTTCACCAAAGGTGATCACATGACCCCAAGACACTGCAACCATCATAAATACGAATTTGTTGCCAAGCGTCTGAATCTTGATCACGTGGCATGGGGATGCCGCAATGGTTGTAAGTGTGAAAAATGGTCATAAGTCACTTTTTTCCCAGTGGTGGTGTAACTTTGAACAGTCACTAAAAAAACTGTTGTAAATTGAGGACTAACTGTACAGCAAAATTACCTTGAAATGTTGACTATGTTTTCCTTTCTCTCTCTCTTCTGCTCGAGAGAATTAGGGGGAAACCATTTTGATCTTCTTTCTTCCACCTTCTCTGTTTTTGGGATCCATTTTATTTCTGTTTATTTAACTGTATATGCAGATTCTCCCCAAGACCTCTGTGGTTTTCTTATACTTGGGAAAAATTGCCTGTCCATGTTTTAACCTACTCAGTGTATGTGTATGTTGTATGTATGTTTCTAATGCTGAAGGTCATCTATAAAATTTAAAAAGGCCCACTTCTGAATAAGCACCTACTTGGACGACAGTGTTAAAAGTTAAATGTACCCTGGCATGGGTGGAATCAAATAACTCAATTTCAAATTGTGGTTACTGCTTTGGATGCTTTTTTTAAAATGGCCTTTTGTCTGTTTCAGAGGCAAGGCAGGTTTGAAAAGAATTGTGCCTTACTAACTCTTTCACCACCATATTCAACTTTAGTTGAATATATATATTGTTCTTAGTTGCCATGCCAGACTTTAATCCTTATCATTAAAAAGCTTTTCTTTGGCATGGAGAATGATTTTAGTTTAAAAGTGTGAGTTGAAAGTCTTGTCAGAGATTATATTTGTTTCATAGCATGAGGATTTTGCTTCTTTTGAGGGGCATCATTGTTGGACTGTGTTTAGGGCATCAACTGGATTTAATCCAGCCCTGATGGTACCCTGCTTAAAACTATTAGCAACACTGGATCTATATCTATTACTTATGCCTTGTTTCCTTGGATGGTCATTTCCAGGACTTGTTCTTCTCAAAATAGGCATTAAACTTAGTAAATTTTGTAAAAGGTCAACAGACATGCAAGCAAATTATTGTATATAACACAATAGATTTCTTCCTTAAGAGCCATGAGAGCACACTGTTTACAATGCAATATTGCAGGCTAATTCTGGCGACTGCCAGCAGTTTGATTCTCACTGGTCCAAGACTGATTTATCCTTCCATCCTTCTGAGGTCGGTAACATGAGGACCCAGATTGTTGGGGGCAATATGTTGACTCTGTCAACTGCTTAGAGAGGGCTGTAGAACTACGAAGTGGTATATAAGACTGAATCTATTGCTATTAACCATATGGATGTTTGAATTCTTCATTGAAGCTTGCTGCACCTTCCTTCATGGAAAAGGGAACATAGCATACTCCTTGCATGCATTATATCATGGGCACAATCATGAAAGGACCTCAGGCAGCAAAGTGTAAAAGCCAACAATAATGATGCAAAGTAATTATGGTTATTATTTGATAACTGTTCTTATAGTCTTGAGAATTGCTACTGACCAGCTGACAATAATTAGGCCAGTGGTCAAGATGACACAAGGTACCTTTATATGTCCATGGGATTCTGTTTCTGAATCTGAGTTGCATTGCAAAAAGCTACAACCCCAAAGGTGCTTTTTCAAAAAGCAACTGGAGATTGTCTTTTCCTTGAAGACATTTCGCTTCTCATCCAAGAAGCTTCTTTAGTTCTGACTGTATGGTGGAGGATGGAAGGATGTATATTCCTTGCATTAGTTAGCAAGGAATAGTTAGCACTAGTTAGCAAAGAATTAGTTAGCACTAATTCTGAGAGTCATTGAGGCCCTTGGAAATTTATCTGTGTCCTCAGCGTCACCTTAATAATTCAAATGGATGTGGAACCTTCTTGGAACTGCTGAAAATCCTTTCATCCTCCACCTTTCGGTCAGAGCTGAAGAAGCTTCTTGGATGAGGAGCGAAACAACTTCAAGGAAAAAACAAAGTCCAGTTGCCTTTTGAAAAAGCAGATTTGGGGCAACCAATACTCTGAATGACTGAGAATCTCCATAGACAAAAATGTGCAATGTGGATTCTGATGTTGAGCTTCTTCTTCCTTTCCTGAGCATTTGGGTGTCACTGTGCATCCTCAGTCCGTATTGGAATGCCCCATCCTTTCTTTTCTCTAAATTTTTTTTCTATTTTTGCAAACCTTGCCTGCTAATCGTCCACTCGTCTATAAATATTTCAGTTTTTTACTGCATTGGAAATGACAGCCGGAGACTGCACATCAGAAATAGATGGAATTATTTTCAAAATTGAAGCTCACTTGCCCTGACCTGATCTTCTGACAGCAAGTTTTATCTACATTATGATTTCCCTGTTGTTTAATTAAGGTATATATACTTAAAAGTAATAAATGGAAAACAAGGTATGTGGTCTGGGAAATCTGTATTATGGATACTTTTCTAAAATTTTAATCTTTAATATTTAGTTGCCATTATCAGTTAACCTATATTTCTGAGCATTTATGTTCAAATCTTGGAAACTGCTTGCTTATTTGGGGCATGTTTTTAATATTTAAGCACTTTCAGCAAATCTTCGAGACAATTATCTCATAATGAACAGTCTATATCCTAGCAAGAGGCTGTACAGATTTTCACAAATGCATGATATTAACCTTAA
This sequence comes from Arizona elegans, assembly GCA_022577455.1. Taxonomy (NCBI): domain Eukaryota; kingdom Metazoa; phylum Chordata; class Lepidosauria; order Squamata; family Colubridae; genus Arizona; species Arizona elegans. Next base: position 71,285,958 of record JAKOOJ010000005.1, read on the forward strand.
TAAGAGGGTGGTAAGGGAAAGTAGGATCTCACAGCCATCAATTACTCACAGCACTTACAGTGACTGGATATATTATATTTACAGAAATGTCCTTTAGAAAGTGCCGTAGCTATACCAAAGGAAGCCGGAACCAAAAAAGGAAATGTGTAATACTATAGATTATTATACAAAAGGGATCTCTCTCTCTCTCTCTCTCTCTCTCTCTCTCTCTCTCTCTCTCTCTCTCTCTCTCTCTCTCTCTCTCTGTGTGTGTGTGTGTGTGTGTGTGTGTGTGTGAGAGAGAGAGAGAGAGAGAGAGAGAGAGAGAGACAGAGTAAGAGAGGAAGGGAGGGAGGGAGGAAGGAAGGAAGGAGGGAGGGAAACATATCTCAGATATCATACTAAGCCATAGACAAATATTGTGCTTAGCTGAAAATTCTTCTGAATGTCTTTGTACATTCTCACAGGAAATATTGGGCAAAATGTACATCCATTGCTGAGTAAACCCCTTATGGATTTTTCGCATTAAAAAGACAGAAAAATGAACTTATGATTTATAATTTTGATGATTAGACAGGATAAATGATAGAAAGAAAAGAATCATGATGTAACTTCAGAAAAAGAGGTAAATTTATAGGTACTTATTAATTTTTTAAAACAGTCCATCTACTTTAGAGAGGGACTCCGGCAGTGTACAGTTAGTGTATCAGTGCACTAATAACTGCTAAAGAAGATCAGAAGATACTTCTTGTATCTTTTTTGTTTTTCTATTTTTCTTTTAGTTTTTTCCCCCTTTCTTGCACTTTTAGCCTTCTCTTTGTTTTTTTTCTTTTTCTTTATCCCTTTATATTAGTTTATATTAGCATTTACCTTAGTTTTTAAAATTTATAATAAAATTATATTATCGATCATCCATCTATCTATCTATCTATCTATCTATCTATCTATCTATCTATCTATCTATCTATCTAACTAACTAACTAACTATCCAACATTTATCAATAAGCTACTGAGGAAAATAGATTTCAGATGGTTTTTTTTATGTTGATTTTTTTCCTGGATGGAATGTAAGGTTCTTGCTCTTAACTCAGTTATCAAGTGGCCAGCATTGTGTGTTCAGTCAATCATTCATTGAGCACTTCTAGTGTTTTAATTTCCTTTGTTTTAAGGAAATCTGGGGTGGAGTGGGGATTTAAATGAGAGAATGTTTCAATGGGAGAAGAATTCAGATCAGAACTCATAGACATCCAGGGAGACGCTAAAATCACAGAAAGATGAATAAGCTGAGTTTTCTCCTTCATTTCTTAACAAGAAGGTAAGCTTTAAAAAATTGAAATTCCACAGATGTTATAAAGCACAATGAGAATAAAGTAGGAAAGAATATTTTTTCATAATGAAGAATGTATTTCAGAACACTATTAGTAAAGCAAACATAGTTCATTGACTGTCTTGTTCCAGACTTCTAGAGTAGTGAAACAGGGTGTAATGTCCTGAACAGAAATGCCCTATAAATCTGCATAGAAACTTCAAAAGAGAGGCTTTGCAACGCAGGATCATTAAAACAGCCATGTCTTTTTCTGACTGCTTTCTACATTGTTCCCGGCTGACTCTCAGCTCCTTCGTTTGAAGGATTTGCACAGTCCTCTTTCATGCCAAGATACTTTGCTGTTGGTTGCAATTGTATTCTTACCTTTTAAGTCAAGCAAACAAGGCTATGTTTATTCTTTGGATCCATGATCCATGAATCATGATAGCTGAAATGAAAATTCATGTATACAAATGACAGTGAGGAGACCTTGAAAATCAGGAAACAACACCATCATCTATTGCAATTATAAGTATATATATAGCATGGGTGAAATGCTACCGCTTTGCACCAGTTCGGGTGAACTGGTAGTGTTAAAAGCTACTGGTTCAGGCGAACCCATAGTAAATAAATGCTAGCGGTTCGTCCGAACTAGTATTTCCGACGATCAGCTTTGCTGTGCAATTTATATTCGCTAGAAAGCAGGAAATCCTGCTTTAACCTTGTTAAACCTCCTTTTTCCGCGTGAAGCGCACAGTTGGTGCGCACTGCACATGCGTGTGTGCGCAGTGTGCATTTGGTGTGTACAGCATATGTGTGGGCAGTGAACCATAGAGGATTTCACCACTGATATATAGATATGCCATGATGGGGCAATTTCAGGCTCTTTTAGTATCTAGGTGACATGACATTTCATGCATGCCCAAGAGCTCACTCGGGAACAAGAGTACTTCTAGACACTGTTGTGAAATTTCTAGCATACGGAACTGTTTTCCATGTGATACATTTGACAGAATGAGGCATAAGTAGACACCAGGCACATAAATCAGAAGTATCTTCAGGTAATCCACATTGGCTTTTCCTGGCTCAATGGGAGGCAACACCATCAATTTTTTCAGCGAAATAAGTGGCCAATTCTTAGATTTCAAATTGTAATGCAGGTGTTTGTTATTCTGTATAATGAAGAAGCTTAGCTAGAGAGGGAGAGAAAAGGAGATGGATTTTATGTCATTGACATAAAAGCTGAGCATTACTGTTGGAAGATTCATAGGCAAGGGCTACTTTGAACTAATATATAGACAGAAACAGCAGTGATCTGATAAACCGATCCTTTAATGTAGAAATTTGGGAAGAAAGCCCATAGGAAAAACTCTCTAATAGTAAAGTTCTTGAGAATAAACATAGTTTGGATTTAGATTATAAACACAAACTTTAAGAAAACTGCAAATTATCCAAGAAGTCATGGATAATTTCAAACTCATACAAGGTAGCACTTGATGTCTCTTTGAGGCTCTCTCGCTTTGACTGTTGCCTGGAAATATTTTTTAACCCAATCTGGGTCGGTCACAGGGACCAGACATTTTGTCTTCTGGGCTTTCAGATTTGTGCTAGAGCCAATCTTCAGGGAACTTCTCTCTGGCAGAGTTTGTGCTTTGGGCTACTCTGCGTGTGGTATTTATATGGTGCCTCTAGTATGTAGCTTTTTAGATGTAGATTGGGGTGTTGATGGCTGGCTATTAAGTCTTTGGCTGTTGTTTCCCTGTGCTGCCAAACCCTCGCCTCCTAAGTACTTGATAAACTGGGGGTATCAACCCTGTTGATTGACAAGGGGCCTGTTTCCCAGGCTTCAATCACTTCCTTGATTGTTTTTGTGCCTGCTCGTCCAACAATCTTTTTAAAAAAAAGTTTTTTTATTTTAAACATAGTTAAAAAGACATACATAGACATACAACATATACAAGAATCTTGATTTCTTTTTCAGCTACATAACGGTGATCCATTTCTTACTATATATAAATATTTACAGATATTATAATGTTAACTTTTTCAGCCTTTTTCTCCTATTATATTTCATTTCTACTAACATGTTAATTGATCTATCACATTTTTCTCTTTCCTTTCTTCATTCCTTTAATTTATTTCCTTATTTTTCAGCCATTCATACCAATTATTCCACACTTTATAGTATTTGGTTTCCTCTTTCCCCTGAATTTCTTTAGTTTATCCAGTTCTGAGCATTCCAGAATCTTTTTAATTATATACTTATCTGGCGGTAATTCTTCTTTCTTCCAGTATTGCGCATATATAATACTGCTGCTGTCAATATATGTAGTATGAGATACTGTGTTTCTTTATTATAATTTTCTATTGATATCCCTAATAGAAACTGTTCAGGTTTTCCCTCTATTGAATTCTGGATTATTTCTTTGATCCAATTTTTAATTTTCTTCCAAATTTTTTTTGCCACCGGGCATGTCCACGATTGGTGATAAAATGTTTCATAACTAATAGTACATTTCCAGCATTTCGGAGAATTGCTGGGGAACATTTTCACTATTCTCGCTGGTGGGAGATGCCATCTGTGAAACATTTTCATCTGGTTTTCCTTGTATGCAGTTGAGATTGTTAATTTCATATTTGTTTTGCACATCTTCTCCCACTTCTCCAACTCTATCGAATAATTAAAATTTTGGGCCCATTTGATCATCGTTTCTTTTACGGTTTCCTCTTCCAGTTTATACCACAATAGAAATTTATATATTTTACTAATTAATTTTTGTTCATTCTTTAACAGAATTTTATCAAGGTCGGTTAGTTCTACTCTAATTTGATCCGTTTTCTTCTCCTCAATATATTTTGATCTTATTTGTAGGTATGATCACCATTGTATTTCTCTACCTAAGTCCTGTTCCAATTCGTGTTTTGCTTTTAGGGTTCCCCCTTCATTAACTATATCCCTATATCTAATAATTTTGGACCAGTCTAGTAAATTTGGGTGTGTTAATATTTCTTCTGGAGAGATCCAGGACGGTACTCCTATATAGTGATATTTCTTAATTTTGTTCCAAATTGTTAAGAGTGAGTTCCTAATTACATGTCTTTTGAAATATCCATGTGTGTTCTGTTTTCCCCCCCATAGAAATGCGTGCCACCCTACATGAAGATCGTGTCCCTCTAATATTAAAAGTCTTTTATTTTCTAATTCTATCCACTGCTTTATCCAGACTAAACCAGCTGCTTGGTAATAGGTCTCCCAGTCCGGGAAGGCTATTCCTCCTCTGTCTCTTGTGTCTTGTAATACTTTTAATCTAATTCTGACTTTCTTCCCTTGCCAAATAAATTTTGTCGTCATTCTGTTTAATAAATAAATTAAAAAAAATTCCATTCTAATCGGTATAACCTGCAAAAGGAATAAAATTTTGGGCAAGATACTCATTTTTATTGCCGCCACTCTTCCTGTCCATGAAATTTGCAGATTTGTCCAATTTTCCAAATCCTTCTCAATTTGCCAAACCAATTTATCATAATTTTCTTTTTTGATTGATGAGCTTCTTGCAGTCAGCCAAATTCCCAAATATTTTATTTTTTTGGTAGTTTGTATATCCATAGTCTTTTCTAATTCTATCTCCTGTTCTTTTGTAAAGTTTTTGGTTAATAATTTTGATTTATTTTGATTTATTTTTAAACCTGCCACTGCACCTAATTCCTCTACTTTTCTAATCAATTTAGGGACCAACAATCTTATTAGCTGCAAAATTGAATGTATATTCTTGTTTATTGCAATGTGAGGCTACCAATGAGCTTGGGTCTTCTTCTCTGACCACTCCCTTGTGTTCATACCATCTGATATCAGTTTCTTCCATGTCTATCCTATATAATCCTTTGTTGTTGTTGTTAGTTGCAAAGTCGTGTCCGACCCATCGCGACCCAATGGACAATGTTCCCCCAGGCCTTCCTGTCCTCTACCATCCTCTGGAGTCCATTTAAGCTCATGCCTACTGCTTCAGTGACACCATCCAGACACCTCATTCTCTGTCGTCCCATTCTTCTTTTGCCCTCAATCTTTCCCAGCATTAGGCTCTTCTCCAGTGAGTTCTTCCTTCTCTCATTGGAGTTTCCCATTATATTTTGGAAACTCCAAAATATTTTGAGTTTCATCTTCAGGATCTGGCCTTCTAAAGAGCAGTACATAATCATAGGGACATTTTATTAATTAATAAAATTTAGTATCCATTCTCCACATAATATAGAAGGACTAGGGAATGACCTTGAAGCTCAGGAGGGAGAGCCACTATGAAGACAACCATCAAATAAGAGAGGCCTGAGCCCCTCTGTTTTTTCTAAAACTGAATCATGGCATGGTTAAAAAAAATATTCAAAGCAATATTTATAGGGATACAAATAGTCTTCATTTAGCAACTACCTCATACAATGACCCTTTACAGTTTTGACAACAACCGGCAATCGGCATTGATGAAAAAGTAACTTTGAGACCTTTCTTTTCATTTTTGATCTTTTCATGTCTGCAAAGGAAAGGAAAGCGGAAGCAAAATATAAGCATAGACACCATCATTTCCCATCGTGGTCAGTAAAGGAGGACTACCGATGTACAAGGCATAAAACCAAGAATTAAGAAAGAACGATTTATAGAGGGAAAATTTTAGCATTTTTAAAAAAACTTGTAACTGTTCAAGGTGCTTTCGCTTCTAGATGAATCTGGTGAGGTACATAATAGTCTTGCTGAAATAGAAACATCTGTTTTATTTATCTTAATTTACTTATGTATCAGCCCAACATGGTAGACCAGGCTAAGAAACCATGCCACAGAATCCAGGAGTTGGTTTTTTGCAATAATCAAAGAATCTTGTTAAATCTGAATGTGGTCTTTCATCCTTCCTTCACAGTTAGTGCTCAATTTATGATTGCAATTGGGACCATTGTGAAGCAAGGCAATTGTTAAGTAAGTCATGCCTGATTTTATGATCTTTTTGCCAGGGTTGTTAAGTGGATCATTACAATTGTTAAGTGAATCATATAATCATTAAGCAAATCCAGCTTCCCCCATTGACTTTGCTGCCTGGAAGGTCGTAGATGGCAATCACATGATCTCAGGATGCTGCCTCCATTCTTAATGCATGCTGTTACCAGGGGCCCAAATTTTGATTGTGTGACCATGGGGGACACTACAACAGTTGTAATTTTGAGGACCTGTTGTAAGTCACTTTTTCAGGGCTTCAAATTGTTACTAAACCAATGGGTGTAAGCCGAGAACTATCTGTATCATTGTATGATGTGGGGAGAAGCTTTTCTGAGATGTTTATCAAACTGATTTCTTGGCCCGGACTCAAGCCCCTCTTATCTGACAGCTGCCCTTAGTAGTGGCTGATCCTCCTGTCTTCAAGGCCATTACTCTGCATTATGTGGCCAAATGGATGCCAGATATTATGGATTGATAAAATACTTCCAGTCAACAATTAAGATGAGAGGGGGGAAAAAAAGGCACATCAACTTGTGCCTTGCATAAATTTATCCGTTGTTTTCTCCATCAGCATCTGTCCTAATCTAAACCTAATAATGCTATATAAAACCAAGACGACTTTCCAAATGGATGAGTTTCTCCAGCTTAATATAAAATGATAACAATTCTCCTAATTCATTTTTCATTCAACATTATGAATTAAATTTAGTATACATTATGATCCTGCAGATAGACTTTCAGCAGTAATCTTGCATTTAAAGTTTGTATTATAACTCCCTTGTCAGCAATTATTCTTTCTGTTTTTTTGTTCACCAGCTGTTAGATCTCTGAGAGTGTATGTGTGTGTTTAGATGGAATTGAACAGATAGACTCTATCTGTGTAATCTTTTCGTGCAATTTTTTTTCCCCTGGAGCAATAACCATCTAAATGCCTTACTGTTCTGACAATGTTAGATATATCTGACAAGTGAAAGCAAAGTTTCAGGTAAGAAACCAATTTTAGAATGAGCTAGAGCTAGTTTGGAACTTGTATCCAAGTTCCCGAGAACTATGGGCTCATGGATGATCACTCAGAGAAGGACAGGTGAAAGGAATAGTGCAGGATCCAATCTGGGTCGGTCACCAAGATCAGAGGTTCAGACTTGTGCTGGAGCCCATCCTCAGGGAATTTCTCTCTGGCAGAGTATGTGCTTTGGGCTATTCTCTCTGTGGTATTTATATGATGCCTGGCTGTGTATGGCTTTTCAGTTGTTGATTGGGTTGTTGATGGCTGGTTATTAGATCATTGGCTGTCATTTTCTTTTGCTGCCAAGCCCTCACCTCCTAAGGACTTGATAAACTGGTGGCTTCTGTTGACTCACAAAGGGCCCATTTCCCAGGCTTCAATCACTTTCCTGGCTGTTTTTGTGCCTGCTCATCCAACAATCTTATTAGCTGCAAAATTGAATGTATGTCCTTGTTCATTGCAGTGTGAGGCGACCATTGAGTTTGGGTCGCCTTGTCTAACCCCTTGCTTGTGTTCTTGCAGGCTTGTGGTTAGCTTCCTCCCCATCTGTTCAACATAGTCACAAGGACAATCCATCCAGGGGATCGGGTAGATTACACTGAAAGTGTCTCCCAACTCCAAGCGATTTTACAATGCATAATTTGTCCTACTATGTCTTCATTCATGAGAGAAAGGAATAGTGGCAGATAGGCACATCATCAATTCTAAAGAGTCCTATCTGATCACTACAGCACATGAGAGTTAAGGGAAAGCTGTAATGCTGCACATGTCATGGTGTCATGTTGTAAATATAATGAATTGGGTAATTTATGGAATTACATTATGAAGTATATGACATGATTATGGTTTTTACCAGATGCCCAGAGGTGGTATTTGGCAGGTTCTGATCAGTTCTGGAGAACCGGTAGCGGAAATTTTGAGTAGTTCAGAGAACTGGTAAATACCACCTCTGACTGGCCCTGCCCCCATCTATTCTCTGCCTCCCGAGTCCCAGCTGATTGGGAGGAAATGGAGATTTTGCAGTAACCTTCCCCTGGAGTAGGGAGGAAATGGAGATTTTACAGTATCCTTCCCCTGCCATGCCCAAGCCACGCCCACCAAGCCATGCCCACAGAACTGGTAGTAAAAAATTTTGAATCCCACCACTGCAGATGCCTACACTGCAGTATCCTTTCTTACTTGCCTGCCTGCCTTGAACCCTCATGGTTGCAAATGTTTTATAATTTTTCAATAATTATGCTCTTCTACAAGAAAATCAGTGGTGGGTTGCCCCTGTTTCACACCAGTTCTATAGAACTGGTAGTAAAACCGGCGGGAGGCTCTGCCCACTGACCCTGACGTCATCAAAATGCTTCTGCGCATGCAAAATGGTGCACGGCCCCATTGCGAACCGGTAGTAAAGGTAAGTAGAACCCACCCCTGAAGAAAATGGTGTTCATTCCAAAGGAAACTTGTTCATTGTGTGGGCAATAAAATCTATTTTATTTCTATAAACATGATCATGCAATGTATTACGTAAGAGAGGAAATATACATGCTACACTTAATCAAAGAATGTATTATTTTATTAATCAGATTTATATAGCTGCCCGTCTCATGGAAAGTGACTCTGGGCAGTGGACCACAATTCAGTAAAACAGTAAAATAAAACAATCATTACCTAAAACCATTATATAGTAATTATTGAAAGAACATTAAAAATTACAAAACATCTCTTCTTTTATGCAGATCGGCAAACACACTTTTTTTTCCCCTTTAATGAATCATAAATGTGGAAGCATTTTTAGAAATGCAGCATTACAACCCCCTCCCGAATCATTAATCAAGGATCTAAAATTATATAGCTGCATCACTGCATGGTAGTTTATTATTCATTAACACTCTACTCACATAATTAGATCTTTTATATTGCACAGTACAAATTTCTGACTATAGTCTGTGCTGCAAGAATCCACAACTATGGGATGCCGTCTACAAAGGAGTGTTTGTCCAACAAGTGTTTGCATTAGATCCAAAACCTATGAATAACTACAAATAAGCAAGTTTGGTGTAGTGATTAAGGCACCAGGCTAGAGACAAGAAGATTGTAGTTCTAGCTTGGCCAGAAAGCCAGCTGGATGACCTTGGGCCAGTCACTTTTCTCAGCCCAAGGAAGAAGGCAGTGGCGATTCATTTCCCAAAAAAGGCTGCCAAAGAAACTGAACAAGGCTGTTAATGGGAAACACAGCTGACATTCAGGCACAACTTTCTTTTGTTAATGCAAGGGAGTTACATGCTCACTCTGGCAAGTTACTACAGGTAGTCCTCAACTTAATACTGTTCACTTACTGACTGTTCAAACTTACAACGCCACTGAAAAATAGTGACTTATGACCAATTTTTACACACACACGACCATTGTAGCATTCCCATGGTCACACAATTAAAATCAAGATGCTGGGCTTCATATTTATGACAGTTGCAGTGTCCCGGTTGTAAAATTCCCTTCTGTGGTCTTTTGACAAGCAAAGTCAATGGGAAAGCCAGATTCACTTAACAACGCAGTTACTAATTTAACAACTGCAGTCATTCACTTCACAACTGTGCCAAGAAAGTTTGTAAAATGGGGAAAAATTCACTTAACCACTGTCTCACTTAGCAGCAGAAATTTGGGGCTCAATTGTGGTCATAGGTTGAGGACTACCTCCACTTGATAAATGGTTGACCATCTACATTCTTGTTTCTGCACACAGCATTCCTAGTTTTTAGGATTTTCTTTTTTTAAACTTCATGCAGATTGTCAGGAAATCAGTCCAACTAGGAAATCTTTCCCATAACCTAAGACATTTCCAAAGTACAGACCTGGCTTTGTCACGCTGAATCATCCACTGAAAAGGAAACAGTGATGGAAAAATGCTGAGTTTAGTCCTTCATATCAAGCATTTAATACTTTTTTTCTCCATTCTGGTTTTCAGCCATGGTGGCTGCTCTGCATGGCTCTTTTCTTCCTTAGCCCTGTTCCTTCACAGCCTTGAAGATTTGTGCATCACTCAGAGGAGTTTTTTTTTCCTGGTGGTCCAAATCATCTTTGCAACCTGGTCCAGCTGTTCATGTGAAGCATCGTTTAGAAGCAGGTCATGCACGGCTGGCCAGAGATATTTTGTTGCCAGAGGCAAAAGCAAAAGCAGGTATCTCAGCAGCCAAGGTGCAAAATCATATCCATATGAATACTTCTCCTGACAAAGCAATGTGGTCCATTCATCCTATCCCCAAAACTGTTCTGATACAGACACTTTTGAGGAACATCCCCCTCCCCCGGTATAATTATTCTGAATTATTTTGACTTTGTACTGCACAACGGGCCTCTTGTACATCTTCCTGGGTGTGGTTTTCCTACGCATGTTCTACCTTTCCCTCAGTGTTACCCTGGGAAGAGTCCGCAAAGGACTAAGGGAGACACGATAATAATGTTCCAATATTTGAAGGGTTCCTACAGGGATGAGGGAATCAAACTATTTTCCAAAGCACCAAAGAGCTAGACAAGAAACAATGGATAGAAAGTAAGCAAGGAGAGAAGCAACCTAGAATTAAGGAGAAAATTTCCTAACAGTGAGAGCAATTAACCAATGGAACAACTTGCCTTCAGAAGTTGTGGATGCTCCATCATTGGAGGATTGGGCATCCATTTGTCTGAAATGGTATAGGCCAGTGATGGTTAACCTTTGTGGTACCGAGTGATAAAAGCGTGTGTGCGCATGTGTGAATGCATGTGCATGTGCCCTAACCCCCAAAATGCAATGTGAGCGTTCCCTGTGCATGCACACTGCCCCAGTGCATGCACGTGCATCCCCCTGCATGCGCCCCTCCTGTGCATGCACCCCGCCCCCTGTTCAGGTGCCCCATCTCCCCGTACCCTATTTTGGGCCTGGAAAGCCTGCACTAACCTGGAAGCCAAAACGGTGCGGGGGCGCCATGCAAGGCCTCCCATGCCCTTGGGCCTGGAAAGCTTCTGCACCAACCTGCAACCCCACACATGCGCCCCTTCACATTTATTTTATTTTTTATTTTATTTTACTTCAAATTTATATACCGCCCTTCTTCCTGGGAACTCAGGGCAGTGTACAGCCAGATAAAAACACATAATATAAACATTAAGAACAGATTAAAAGGAAATATCTCAATTTGGCCAGAAATTTAAAAAACATACAAATTTAAAATCATTTAAAAGGATTTGTTAGGCCAGCCCGGCTTGTTGGAAAAGGAAAGTTTTAAGGGCACGGCGGAAGGCACGGAGGTCTTGGATTCTCCTTATCTCTGGGGGCAGCTGATTCCAGAGGGTGGGTGCCCCCACAGAGAAGGCCCTCCTCCTGGGGGTCACCAGCCTGCATTGGTTGGCTGATGGCACCCCGAGGAGGCCCTCTCTGTGGGACCGCACGGGTCGATGGGAGGTCGTCGGTAGCAGCAGGCGGTCTCGGAGATAACTAGGTCCTATGCCATGGAGCGCTTTAAAGGTGGTAACCAACACCTTGAAGCGCACCCGGAAGACCACTGGGAGCCAGTGCAGCTCGCACAGGAGCGGTGTTATGCGTGAGCGCCATGCAGCTCCCGTAATTACCCACGCGGCCGTATTCTGGACCAGTTGGAGCCTCCGGGTGCTCCTCAAGGGGAGCCCCATGTAGAGAGCGTTGCAGTAGTCCAGGCGAGAGGTGACATGCCAGCTGGCCAGCGGGAGGCATGTATGCATGCACGGTTAAGCTGGGCTGGGACGACGGCTGGTGTGCTCACAGAGAGGGCTCTGTGTGCCACCTGTGGCATGTGTGCCATAGGTTTGCCATCACAGGTATAGGCTCTCTTGCTTGAGCAGAAGGTTGGACTAGAAGACGTCCAAGCACCCTTCCAACTCTATTATATAACCATATATATAGCCAACTCTTCTATAACCATGAACTGGATGATTGAGAATCTGCATAGATGTTTATTGATCAGCTGCTTCAAATTAGCATCCTGAAAGAACATCCATAGGACCTTCCCTCAGAACACATTCTCTGAAACCCCCCCCCCACCCCCCAAGAATGTCATAAAATTCTTAGCTATAGCTACGGCCACGGGAAACCAGTGAGTTTACTCCACAACCAGCCAAGTCCAGATTCTTGCTTTTCAATTCCCCTTTCGCACATTGGTTGACTGTTTTGTTCCAGGATCTCCTACCAATCTATGAATGCAACCTTGACACCTTTCATGTTATTACTTTTGGCCGAGTTTGACTTAACAGTGTGTCATATTGGCATGTCATTGCGGATGGGTTCATGTTGTGCACCAAAGTACTGCTGGTTTTTTTTTTTTAAAAAAAACTTTTTAATTGCTGTAAATTTCACATATATTTTACTTTCTGTGCATGTTCTGTCCTGTCGTTTTGCTTAATTAACCCGGTTCCATCAGGTCGAACTGCCACAAGAGGGGAATGGTTCTGTCTTGATTCTCCTTGGTTTGTACGGTGCCCTCACAATCAGCCGAGTTATGCATGTCATTAATACACAGCACCGGGGCAGTGGGGATCAGATGGAAAATTTGACGGAGGAATATATTAAAGTTTCATCCATTTGTTTTAAAATAGCTGCCGACTAATAGCAAAAGATGCAATGTAAAAATGACAGCCTCCAGTGTGAGAATATGTGTTGCGGCATTCATTAGCACATCATTAAGCAGGATTCCTATAAGTTAGAATACAAATGGGCAATACACAAGCATTTCTGTTTCCCTCCCACCTCCAAGCTACTTTGCATTTATATAAACTGTTTTTGTTTGTTTTATGTAGAAAAAAAAGGTGAATTTAATTTGCTCGGAGAAAGATTTTGTGTCCCCAACTCAGATGCTAATTTCAAAACAAATCAAACTTTGAGAATAATCTGCCTGTTTGCTTGGCTTTAACTCCAGTGTATGCTAGCAACAGAGCTGTGTCTTAGCTTCTTCTCAGCTCCTTGATGATTTGCAGATTGCCAGTGATCTGAACCAAGAGCAATGGCTGTTTCCCTCCCACCTCCAAGCTAGTTTGCATTTATATAAACTGTTTTTGTTTGTTTTATACAGGAAAGGATGATTTTAATTTGCCAAGGGAGAAAGATTGTGTGTTTTCCCAACTCAGAGGCTAATTTCAAATCACACTTTGAGAATAATCTGTTTACTTGACTTTAACCGTACTACAAGTAGTCCTTGACTTACAACCACAATTGAGCCCAATATTTCTGTTGCTAAGCGAGGCATTTGTTAAGTGAATTTTGTCCCATTTTACGACCTTTCTTGCCACAGTTGTTAAGTGAATCACTTCAGTTGCTAAGTTAGTAACTAAGTTCACTTTACAACTAATGGTTGTAAAGTGAACCTGGCTTCCAGATCACTTTAAACAGATTTTGTATATTAATTATAGAGCTATGGCTTAGCTTCACATTTCTTCAGTGATCTGGTGATTTCCAAGAGGTTTGAACCAAGAGATATTTTCAGTGTAACAAGAGTGATTGGGTATGCACTGGTATGCAGTGCAAAACACATCTCAAATAATGGAGGTCAAAGGCACTGCTTAGCACAAGGTTAGTATAATTTTTCAGTTACTTTGTGAGATAACATTTATTTCAATTCAAAGGATAGAATCAAGTACATTAGGGATATCAGGACAACCTAAGAGTCAATTATTAATCTTTAGTTTGAAATGATAATAAGTACTTTCTTTGTTTTAGCAGTGGCGAAATATCACCAGCTTTTTTTTGACCTGCATTTACCCACATTAACACCTTTAGCAACACAATGAGGTGGAATCCTTCATTTTATTGACTAATAGAGTTGCTGTAATTTTGTAACTTTATCTTGGTTAATGCTGAATTTTGGTATATATATACTGCAGATTGAAATGCATTAATGCCACTCTTTCAGTTACCACACAAGAAGTTTGATATTACATTTTTAGAAAAATTTGGTTTATTGTTTATGGTTTGTTTTGTTAATCCAATTTTTATGACCACCTACTGTATCAAACCAAGAAAATCTGGGTAGCAAACAAAATAAAATCAAAGGATTCAATTCTATTTAATTTCTTTAAACCTCCCTCCTCCAAAAAAGCCCAAAACCCAACTAAAATAACAATAGCAATAGCGCTTAATCTTGTAAACCAGTTCACAGTGCTTTGCAGCCCTCTCTAAGCAGTTTACAGTGTCAGCATATTGCCCCAAACAAGCTGGGTCCTCATTTTACTGATTTCGGAAAGATGGAAGATTGAGTCAACCTTGAGCTGGTCAGGATTGAACTCCTGGCAGTGACCTGAATTAGCCTGTAATACTGCATTCTAACCATTGCGCCTCCATGGCTCCATATTAATATTAAAACTATATTTAGGTTACTAATCACATACATCCAAATCAGATGCACCACAACTAACAGTTTTGTCCCTATATTAGAAAACATAAAGTACAACAATAGAACCCAATCATGGAAGGAAAACTGCCCAAGATGCAAGCTGGTTTTAAAAGAGAAAGAGGTAATCACGTTGCAGATATTTAATGGATCATGGATATGAATTTCAAAAGAATACATATTTATGTTTCATCAGCTGTTGCAAAATCTCTGATTGTGTTGAACATAAAAAGATTATGGTAGTATCCAAAAGAAATGAGTGTTCCAGAACACTGTTTCAAGTAATAAAATCAATGTATAACAAGCAAGAATCCATCATCAGAGCAATTTATGGAAACACAGATGGATTCAAGATCAAAAAAGCTATGGCAGGACTGTATTCTGTCTCATTCCTATTTAATTTATATAGAAAGGCAGCTTTGAGGAACTTTAACTTAAATCAGATTGAAATTGAAAAAAAAAAAACCAGTGGCAGAAACGTTAACAATTGTGAGAAATTTATTTATTTATTTAATCTAATTTTTATATCGCCCTTCTCCCAAAGGACTCAGGGCAGTGCACAGCCAAGAAATAAAACAAACACATATATAAAATTAAAAGCAATTTAAAAAACATATTAAATAATTTGGCCCCGATATCATTAAAAGACTAAAACAAACCATTAAAATTAATGTTTAGGCCAGCCCAGCTTGTTGGAACAATAACGTCTTGAAGGCACGGCGAAAGGTGCGTAGGTCAAGGATCATTCTTATCTCCGGGACAATTCATTCCAGAGGGCGGGTGCCCCCACAGGGAAGGCTCTCCCCTGGGGGTCGCCAGTCGACATTGTTTGACCGACGGCACCCTGAGGAGTCCCTCTCTATGGGAGCGTACTGGCCGGTGGGAGGCTATTGGTAGCAGAAGGCGATCTTGTAAGATATATTGATGGCACCACTTTACTGGTAGAAAAGGAAGAGGGTATCAAACAACATATCCTAAAATCAAGGCAGAAAATGAAAAAGTTGGATGTATCTAAACATCAGAAAGACTAAAGTAATGACAGCATCTGGAAATGGCAATTTCAAGATAAAAATTAACAATGAATAATCGACTCAGTCAAGGACTTTATTTTCTGTGGTTCCAAAAATCACTGAACAAGAAGCATTGGACCTGAAATTAAACATAGATGATCAGTTGTGTGCGCTGCAATGACTAATATGAAAAAGATCTGGAACAACTAAAGATGTTAGTCTTTCTACCAAGTGCAAAATAATAAATGCTGTTGCATTTCCTATAACTATCTCTGGTTGTGAAAGTTGAAAATATAAGGAGAGATTTCTTTGAAATATGGATTTGGAGACTGCTTCTGTGCCTACTTTGGACAGCAAAAATAATGAACATGAAGATATTAGATCACATTAAGCTAGATATATTACTGGAAGTTAAGAACATCAAGCTAAACCTGTCTTATTTTGGCCATGTTATGCATTCAAATTTCTCTTAAAAAACAATAGTAGCACTAATAATGGTTGGAGACATTACAAAACAAGGCCAGCAGTGAACATGCTGAATAGATGCCATCAAGCAAGACACTGGCTTAAAATTAGAAACAATAAACAAAGTTGTGAAACATTGAGAAGAATGGAGAGAACTAATCCATAAAGACTCTGAAAATAGGTGTGACTAAATAAATAGAAGAGAGAAGTTCTACCAGGTACATTGCTACTATTATGAAGGTACCTTGCAGCTGTTATGAAGATTTCTCATTTTCTGCTATATTTAGAAGGATTAGGGAAGATCATGATTTAAGGATATGGTCATCAATTTTTGATTTAACTGTGTTGTTACTAGTTTCTGTTTGCCTCCCAACATGTTTTGGGAGTAGGGTAGAAACAGTAGAATATTTAGCAATACCTAGAGTGGATCATTTAATATGCTCTTCTCTATATGACAAAATTATTTTCAATAGTAATAATGAAATGAATTATGAAATGAAACAAATTAATAATTGCCAGGAAAAAAAAAGTATTGAAACCATGAACATTTTCATGTATTGGACACTGTACATCCAGTAAAAAACAAAAAACAAAATTAAAAAATCCCAGTACAAACAAAGGAAAGAAATAATGTATTAATACCCCACTGCCAGTCAACCCTGCTCCAAGCCATGTCTCTACCAAGCTACCTCACTAAAGCCTGGTACCTCCAACCCAAAGAAGAAAACAGCCATTGTCAGATCATATATGAGCTGTGGTGGCGCAGTGGTTAGAATGCAGTATTGCAGGCTAACTCTGCCACTGCCAGAAGTTCGATCCTGACTGGTTCAAGGGTGACTCAGTCTTCCATCCTTCCGAGGTTGGTAAAATGAGGATCCAGATTGTTGGGGGCAATATGCTGACATTGTAAACCACTTAGAGAGTGCTGTAAAGCATATAAGTATATATGCTTTACAGCATAAGCATACATACTAAATGCTATTGATAGTGATATAAAGGGCCACCATCAGTGAGCTGTTGGACAGCAGTACTTGGTCTGTTGTGTGGATGTTTGGGTGATGTAGGGGTGGGGAATTGTGGTGGGTGGAAGTGTGTTTGGGGATTGTTATGTGTGTTTGGACCTGGTCTTTGGGTTAAGTGAATTTCGTTGTATGAGTATACTCTGTATACACGTACAATGACAATAAAGTTATTATTATTATAATCTTCTATGGCTGCCATCTGCTCTCCCATGGCCATCTCTGAATTGTATCACAAAGCCCCTGCAATGATGCTGCCTCCATCTCAATCAGTGTACTTTCATCATCAAGCCTCAAATAACTAATTGGCACATGAACAGCAGTGATCCAACTCCACATCTGTTGTGAGTCTCAGGTAGCCACCTCATCCCCTTCTTGTACCCCACCTGTGGTACACCACTGGGTAGAAATGCCATAAAAATAAATGAACAGATGAAGTCATTACATATCTACACATATAGATATGTATGTAGATTGAACCAATCCACCGTTGTGGTCCATAGTCCCCATTGCTTTAGTGGAGATTTGTAAAAAGATGCTTTTCAGTTTCCCAATGTAGAATTGAGAGAGAAAATACCTGGCCAAAGTCTTCTAGGTGGCTTCAATGCCTAAATGGGAAGGACAGGAACTCAGTCTCTCTGCTTTTATTCCAGCACCTTTAATCCCTACACCAAACTGATTCACTACTTTACATTATACTATATTGCTGCTACATTACTAATCAACCACATGAGGATTTTTCTGAAACTCAACACAATGTCAACAATCCAACTAGTGAACCCCCCAAAAGTAGGCACTCTCAAAAACTTTGTAAACCCAAAAGCAAAACTTTATTGGATACACCATTTCAGTACTGAAGAATCAAAACCAACTCTGGTTTTCCTCCCACACCATGCTTCTATAGTTAAACAATAGCTTCTTCTTCTCCCCACTTCTAGTTGACCACATTGTATAATTATGAATTGTCCTTTGTTTTGAGAACAGTTCCCTTCTTTGTCAGACAACTGCATCTGTGACCTTGGTGGGTCCTTGGCTTTCACGGTGTGTTTCTGGAGTGTCTGCATTCTTTCTCACCCTTCCCTCCCCCCCCCAGTTCTTTGGCAAGTTGAATAGTAATAAGACCCAAACGTTTCAAAAGTGGTTCAACCTTGACACACAATCTCAAAAGTTATGGTTTGGAGAGACTATAAATGTTATTTCAGGTGGCCCTTTCAATCAACTCACTGTGATTATAGGATTTTAGTGGAATTTTTCCTCTTGAATTCCACCATACTGTGGAATGACACTTGGGCAGACTTGAAGATCCTTTTATCTATTTAGCCAATGGAAAGAGCTATCCAACCAGATCAAAGAAAAGCTCATGATCATTCTACCATTCTGCTTTTCCTCATCACATGGACTTCCTTTGTACAATACTGTGAAACTCAAGGTGAAAGGAAGATTCAGACAACTTTTGAAACCATACACAGACACCCAACATCCATTGATCACTAGCCAGCATAGATTTCAACAAAATACGCAAGTTTTTTTTAAAAGAAAGAAACCCTCGAAACTGCTAGCACAAAGCAGAGATTTCTGTAATAAGAAAAGAAGTGCTAGCTTAGTCAAACATTATACTCTAGAGACAAATGAAATGCGAATAGCTAATACTCTTTCCAAGTTAAGAAAATTAAAGTTCCCAAGCTAAGAGTTTTCTGCATGGTGTGTTCAGAGAAAAATAGCTTCTTATTTATATTATTTATTAACCATATTTTTATCTCACTTTCTGACCAAGCGCACTGTTTATTTCCCTGAGGGCATTTTATACCATTCCTTTTTGGGAATAACAAGAACATCTACCTTAGCAAGCAAATATAATGAAAAACAGAGCAGAAACTGCTATAGAATGAAAAAGGGGGTTTGTGTCTCTAATTTCTAATTGCTGCTGCTCAGCAAATGGAAAGGTAAAATTGGAGAAGCTCCCAATCAAGGCTTTTATGGTGTAATTGTCCCATCTCATCTGCATATTTTTGGTGATTACGCAGATTGTATTGGGCCTTGGCTTGCTTTCTTTTTGTTTGCTTTTAATGGAAACTTTAGTTTTTGCCTTTCTTTGCTAGTTCATTGCTCAGAGTTTCCTGGGATAGAAGTATGGCCTTCTGGATTAAAAAATAAAATGGGAGGAAAACTTTGTCATCTGAGATCTATTTTTGTGTTCTTACTACTTAGTTTAGTATTTGTTTTAAATGAAAAACAAAACAGCTGATGGCAGCAACAGAGGGAGGGCCCTTTGATTAATGTTTTTAGTAACTAGGAGTTTCTTTGATTAATGTTTATAGTTCTTGAAGTAACAAAGGAAGCTATGAATGAGAATGTACAGTTGATAAGAACTGGTTCAAACCTGCCAAGGATGCTGATTTGAACCTTAGTGAGTTACAAACTTATTAGAATGGGAAAACCACACCTTCTGAATATGTGGTTTCTTAAATTAATAAACAATTTTAAAAATTAAAAAAAAGGATTAACAAAACCATACTAAGAAATTATGGAATGTTATATGTTACATGTCAAAGCTACGTAGCATATACACTACGGCAGAGATGTGTCAAATGAATAGACTAGAATAACAGAGTTGGAAGGGACCTTGGAAGTCTTCTAGTCCAACCCACTACTTAGGCAGGAAACCCTGTATCATTTCAGACAAATGGTTGTCCAATCTCTTCTTAAAAATTTCCAGTGTTGGAGAATTCACAGCTTCTGCAGGCAAGTTGTTCCACTGATTAATTGTTGTCATTCTCAGGAAATTTCTCCTTAGTTCTAGGTTGGTTCTCTCCTTGATTAGTTTTCAGCCATTGCTTCTTGTCCTGCTTCAGGTGCTTTGGAGAATAGCTTGGACTCCCTCTTTGTGGCAATTCCTGAGATATTGGAACACTGCTATCATGTTATCCTAGTCCTTCTTTTCATTAAACTAGACATACCCAATTCCAACAACTGTTCTTTATATGTTTTAGCCTCCAACTGCCTAATCATCTTTGTTGTTCTTCTCTGCACTCTTTTTAGAGTCTCAACATCTTTTTTACATCATGGTGACTAAAACTAGATGCAGTATTCCAAGGCATTATAAAGTGGATTAACACTTCACATGATCTTGATTCTATCCCTCTGCTAAAAGCGATTTTAACCAATGAAAGAACTCACTCAAAAAGTTTGAGCTGTATGTTGTAAAGTAATTTTCTACTTTTATAAACTGCTCCTCTTTTGGCTGAGTGGCCAGTGAGGTGCCCTTTCCACTTATGTACATAAATAAAGAGCAGATTTTAATCTACTCTTCCAGTTTAGAGTCTATTTGGGCATATAGTGGGCTGAACAGACCACCAGAATTTACTGCTAACACATCTGTTCTGGAGGAGAAGGTAAAATAATAGAGTCACAATAGCTTTGTTTTTATGATTTTCATGTATACCTTGTGTGTTGGATTTTGTGGGATTTTTTTTTCATCCATAAGACATTTTTAGTGGCACTCATAGTTCCAACAGAAACATCCTCTTTCATGAAGTATTTTTGGCTTAGGCAATTTAGTTTTCAAAATATTCTTTAACAGCAAAGCACTGTTGGAAGCTGTTTTTTTCCCCTAAAGAACAGTTCCAGTATGGATGTATATGTTATTTTAAGCACTGACATGCCAAAGTTCTTATTTGAAACACATTAAACACACTTTATAAACTGATCTAAAAGGTGTAGCGATGAGAAACATGCAGTCACTCACTTGTTTCTGTTCTATCCATTGCCCACATGAAGTGGGTGAAAACCAGTGGTGGGTTTCTACCAGTTCGGGCAAGCCAGTAGCGACGATGAGCTGAGAGCGAATCGGTTCTCTCCGACGGTTATGTTGGCCCTCCCTCTCACCCCTCTGTTACACATACCTTATATTTGATCATTTTTAGCCCAGCTGAAAGGCGCGGCAGAGCGAATTGCCGTATCTCAGCTGTTCTGTAAAACACTGCGCTTGCACAGAGTGCAAGTTTGGCGTGTGTGTGAGCAAAGCACGTGCATGATGTGAACTGGTGGTAACACTGGTAGAAACCCACCACTGGTGAAAACGTAGCCCAGATTGGGTGACTTATTTGAATGGGAAGCTGGGAATGAAGGAAGAAGCATAGAGAAGCATTGGCCATCCATGGTTGACATGAAGGAGAGAGATAAGGGGAAATCCAGGGGTAAAATCCAGCAGGTTCTGGAGAACCAGTAGTGGAAATTTTGAGTAGTTCGGAGAACCGGCATATACCACCTCTGGCTGGTCCCAAAGTGGGGTGGGAATGGAGATTTTGCAATATCCTTCCCCCAAGGGGTGGGGAGAGAATGGGGATTTTGCAGTATCCTTCCCCTGCCACGCCCACCAAGCCACACCCACCAGGCCACACCACTCCCACCAAGCCACGCCAACAGAACTGGTAGTAAAAAAATTTGGATTTCACCACTGGGGAAATCCAATGCTCCTTTTTAAAACATTACTCTATAGTATAGCTATTTTTCTATCAAGATAAAAAAGTTACCACATCTAAATTACTATTCCTGCTCCAACACAAACTGTCATGGCTAGCATTACTAGTATATTATAAAGATACAGTTAGAAGAGAATATTTGTAACTGAGGATTGAATTGGGGGGTCCTTAGGGTTCTCTGAGCTTGGTGGTTTTCTTGCAGATGTTTCACTACCAAACTAGGTAACATCATCAATGCTGGAAGGAAGTAGGGTTTGCTATTATTTTTTTTACTACAGGTAGTCCTTGACTTGCAACCATAATTTTGTTGGAGCATTTACAGCTTCGGAAGGCAAGTTGTTCCACCGATTAATTGTTCTTACTGTCAGGAAATTTTTCCTTAGTTCTAAAGTTGCTTCTCTTGATTAATTTCCACCCATTATTCTTGTCCTGCCCTCAGGTGCTTTGGAGAATAGCTTGACTGCCTCTTCTTTATGGCAACCCCTGAGATATTGGAACACTGCTAACATGTCACCCCTAGTCCTTCTTTTCATTAAACTGGACATACCCAATTCCAGCAACTGTTCTTTATATGTTTTAGCCTCCAGTCTCCTAATCATCTTGCTTGTACTTCTCTGCACTCTTTTTAGAGTCTCAACATCTTTTTTACATTGTGACTACCAAAACTGGATGCAGCATTCCAAGTGTGGTTTTTAACCAAAGCATTATAAAACATTATTTTATAACACATGGTCTTGATTCTATCCCTCTGTTAATGCAGCCTAGGAGTGAGTTGGCTTTTTTTGGCAGCTGCAGCACATTGCTGGCTCATATTTAAGTGATTGTCCACTAGGAATCCAAGATCCTTCTCACAGTTACTACTATCGAGCCAGGTGCATTTGCTCTTCCCCCTTGATGTGACACACCTAAAAACCTACTTGGCAAAAAATGAGGGATGGAGAGGAAAAAAAATCTCAGAGAGAAAAGGATTTGCAAAAGAACAGGAGATTTAACACATAATATTGAGAGCACATGAAGTAAGGCAAGACTTTAACAGGAGTCATAGCCTGGATCTTTTTAATGCCGTATCTTGGTTTCCACGTTGAATATTCTTCCATTCTCGATATCCCAAAATTATTATATAGATTGCCTAAAATATACAGTCTTGGGATTTTCAATGCTGCTTGGGAAAGTGACAAAGTTGTAATTTTATTCAGCAGCAGAACTAGCAAAATTGTCAACCACTTAACACATGATTCAAAATAGATATTGGGCTAAACTTTGTGGATTACATGGAATGAGGAAAACATAACGATTTTGAGGACAAAAACCTGCCAAAGTATATTGCAAAACTTTTTTTTTTAAAGGCTTGTGTTTAATACTATTTCCAATAAAATATTCAGAGTTCTTTAAAATGATTAACCTACCAGTATGATGCTTTACCACCAAGTATTCAGAACACATAACATAACAATAGTAATTGGGTACATGAGACTCAAAATCTTTGGTATTATATAGCAGAGGCAAAATAGATAGTTTGGGGACATCTAAAGATTAACCTAGAAAGTTATCCTCTACTAAATCAGCTCATTAGTTTATCTAGCCCAGTATTGTCATTACTGAATGGCTGAGAGACTATTACATTTCAGACAATTCCCTCAGTTCCACAGGGAGATGTTGGCAACTGAATCTGGGAGCTAAGGATATGATCTTCCCAAAGGCATCAGATTTCATGAGCTCCGGTTCACTGCATTAGACACAAAGATAGAAACTTTTTCAGTTTTGGGTCTCGTCTACAAAGTATGACTTACCAATAGGAACTTCTTGCTGACCAACCCTGTCAGATGGAAAATTCATCACTGGGGATTATTGGGACATCCTGAGTTACAGGCAAGCAAATAGTACCCCCGTTAACACCTATTTTTGTTCAGTGGTTTTTTTTTTCCTTAGGCTTTGTAGGTATTGTACTGTGCTCAAATGTAATTTGTAAGAAATAAGGTAGAGAATTTTTTTTGAATTTTGATACATTTAGTCCTCAACTTATGATAGTTCATTTAGTCACTGTTTGAAGTTACAACAGCATTGAAAAAAAGTGCCATGACCATTTTTCACACTTATGGCCATTGCAGCATAGAGTGGTGCAGTGGCCTAGAGATGGAGCTCTCACCTCACAATCAGGAGGCTGTGAGTTTGATCCTATGTAGAGGCAGATATTTCTCTCTCTGGGCACGATGAGAATATATCTGCTGAACAAAACTCTGCATTAGCAACAGGAAGGGCATCTGGCCAGTAAACACTCAGCTCCATTCAGTTGCCCAGACTCCACCCCTCAAAGGATTATGGGGTCATTAAAAGAAGATGATGGTGACTGTTGCAGCATCCCTATGATAATGTACATTTGGATGCTTCACAACTCTTTCATATTTATGACAATTGCAATGTCCCAGGGTCATGTGATCCCCTTTTGCGACCTTCTGACAAGCAAAGTCAATGGGGAAGCCGGACTCACTTAACAACCGAGCTACTAATTTAACAGTTGCAGTGAGTCGCTTAATAAATGTGGCAAGAAAAGCTGTAAAATGGGCAAAACTCACAACATTTTTCTCACTTAGCAACATAAATTTTGGGTTCAATTGTGGCCATAGGTTGAGGATTACCGATGTCTCTTTTAGGGGACCATTGGTTTTGAAAATGGATTTTCTCAAATGTTATCTGGTTGCCACTGAAAAGAGATCTATGAGGGAAAAAAATGTAGTACTGTAGTTTTAATTTGTCAAAGATAATCTCCTCTTCTAAAGCCCACTCTTTGTGATAGCAGTTTTGTATTGAAACAAGCATTCAGTCATCCATCCATCCTAACTCAGGTCAGGATTATTTATTAAGGTATTTGATTGAACCACACTCGAAAGGACGGGCGGGAAGGCGCTCCTTAAGACACAACGCCTTATAGACAATTATCATGGATTTCAGATAGTCACACCACACAAGTGAAATACCAGCTTAGTCAAATGCCAGATTAAAAACACTGACATTTAACACATCATGTCTGTATGACTTCTGCCTATTTCATTACCCAATTGGCATATAAAAGCTGAGTATAAATAACACATTTTTGCATCTTTCAATTCCCAAGCTGCACACTTGACTGGCGCCATCTTTTATCAAAACCCAATTCAAACTCTTTGGAGGGAAACTCCTGAAGATACCTTATCTGGATTTTGGATAGAAGCTGTCAACTGCAAACACCCGGCATTTCCAATCCACCTATCTAGAGATGGGAGGAGGAGGGGGAAAAGGTGAGTTTTAACAGCAGTGTGCCTCAGGAATATAAATAAATCATCTTGCTTGTTAATGGGCTTTTTTTCCTACCTCAGTGTCATGAAATATTACTGATACATACAATCTTCAGACCTTGTACTATCGAGTGATGTGTGTCAAGAACAATGTAAATTGTTCATGATTATCTTATAAGAGCTCAGTCCACAGCAGAAAGGAAAGAGAGAAAAAGGAAGGATAAAAACATCACATTTCTCCCCAAAACCATTATTTGCAATGTTATTTTTTTTCCATATTAATATTCAACTTAAAGATTTAATGCTGAATGATTCTTAATTACAATATGAGATAGCTCATTTTGGCATGTGATATGTGACAGCGCTTGACAGAGTTGAAAAAGAAAAGGGTTTATTGTTTGATGGTTTATTGTGGTTGACAAGCAGTTCCTATTCTATATTTGATTGTATTTGACTGCTGGCGTATTACCATTTGCTGGCATTTGACAGCTGATATGCGATGCTATTTAGTAATTAGGAATACATTACAAATTAAATGCATTCATGATTTGATAGGGCTGTACACGCTTCAAAAAATATCTGGAAGAAGTGTTTTGATCTTTCTATGAGGACAGGACCTTTCTGTTATGTTTTAATGCAGAGTCTTTTTCAGATTTTCATGCTAGCCAAAAACCACCATTTTTTCTAGTCTTGCCCAAAAAGACTGAAAAAAAATTAAGCTGCTTGAATGAATGAAGGTATTTTGCTCACACAAAGACTAAACCACTTTTAAATCATTTTCAAAGCATGCCCAGGTTTATCATTTGATATTTAACACTATTTACAATCAATTGTACATAATATTTCAGCCTTGATATTAAATCATATGAGAGGTCTAATATTTATATTTTTGAATTAAAATTCATGTAAATATTGTCTCAGCTTCTCTTCTGATTTTTTTTTTTTTTTTTGCATAGCGTGAGCTTGTTGGTAAGAAGTATTCTACAGTATTTCTTTGTTATATCTTATGTGATACCATTACTATACCCACTAATCATACAAATATATAGTGGTCAAATGCCTGGAATATTGAGAGAAATAAGAATATACAGTATGTGTTAGTTAAATCTCTAGCACCACCTTCAAGTTGTCAATGATAGACAGACAGACAGACAGATAGCGTGAGAGAGAGAGAGAAGGAGGGAGAAAGGGAGAGAGGGCAGAGATATGCTATTACCAAACTTTCCTCAGTAGAGAGTTATTGAAAAAGTACATTGGAAATTAAACTAAGAAATTGCACAGCACAACCTAGACCTTTGTGAACACACAGCTTCTGCTGTATTGATAAAACTAAATTCTAAATTCAGAGGATACATTGGGAAAGTAAGCGCCTGTTCTTTAATGTGCATATATAACTTGGGCACACGGCTATATTTGAGCCTTGTTGTTGTTAGTCGCGAAGTCATGTCCGACCCATCACGACCCCATGGATAATATTCCTCCAGGCCTTCTTGTCCTCTACCACGCCCCCCCCCCCCCCCCGGAGTCCATTTAAGCTCACCCAATTGCTTCAGTGACTCCATCCAGCCACCTCATTCTCTGTCGTCCTCTTCTTTTGCCCTCAATTGTTCCCAGCATTAGGCTCTTCTCCAGTGAGTCCTTCCTTCTCATTAGGTGGCCAAAGCATTTGAGTTTCATCTTCAGGATCTGGCCTTCTAAAGAGCAGTCAGGGTTGATCTCCTCTAGGACTGACCGGTTTGATCGCCTTGCAGTCCAAGGGACTCGCGGGAGTCTTCTCCAGCACTATAGTTCAAAGGCCTCAATTCTTTGGTGCTCAGTCTTTCTTATGGTCCAACTTTCGCAGCCATACATTGCAACTGGGAAAACCATAGCTTTGACTATAAGCACTTTTGTTGGCAGGGTGATGTCTCTGCTTTTTAGTATGCTGTCTAGATTTGCCATAGCTTTTCTCCCCAGGAGCAAGCGTCTTTTAATTTCTTGGCTGTAGTCCCCATCTGCGGTGATCTTGGATCCCAGGAAAATAAAATCTGTCACTACCTCCATTTCTTCCCCATCTGTTTGCCAGGAATAGAGAGGGCCAGATGTCATGATCTTAGCTTTCTTAATGTTGAGTATCAAGCCAACTTTTGCACTCTCGTCCTTTTTTTTTTTTTTTTTTTGAGCCTTACTTTTGAGCCTTACTCATGTTTTAATTTTTAGGGTTTGCTTACTGTAGCTCATCTTTATTTTTATTATCTTATATAAGTTGTTCTGAAATAGAAGAATTCGTGGTTCAAAGCTATCTCTGAAAGCTAGGAATAATATCCTTTTTTTTCATCATTTGGAAAAGCCCATAAATAGGTTTTTTGAGCCATTCCCATTCAATTCTCTTATGCAAAGGAAAGCCACAGCCTCCCAGTAGAACAGATGGACACAGAAGTTTCTCCAACTTTTCCCTTAAGATAGATCATAGCATAATATTGTTAGGATATTAAGACTTTTTCATCCTATTCCAACATAACCTTTCCCATGGCTTTAGTCGGATACTATACAGATTTCTAATCATCATCTTTTAATCCCTTGCAGGGTGGAATCTGGGTAACTGAATGGAGCTGAGTGTTTACTGGCTGGATGCCCTTCCTGTCACCAATGCGGAGTTGTTGTTTTTCCAGCAGATATATTCTCATTGGGCCAGACAGAGAAATATCTGCCTCTACCTAGGATCGAACTCACAGTCTCCTGACTGATAGGTGAGAGCTCCACATCTAGGCCACTGCACCACTCTTCTATACTGTACGTATTTCTAATGTTTGGTAAAAAATCAAGTGACATTACGCTAGAAAGCGCATTGAACCAAGCCCAATAAAAATGGCTTCAAAGGTTCCATTTAACTAAACTCAATATACTTGCTTAAAAATGTTTTTTGACTTCTGGTGGCATGGAGATCCAAGCGGCTGCCTGTTTGATCCTCTCCTCTCCCTCTGGTGAGAAATCTTAGGTTGTAAATTGAGTTTTGATAATGGGACTCATGAGTATTCATTTCTTTTGAAAAATTCTGCTTTGAAACTCAGTGATAAATCACTTTATTGGAAAGCTTGGGTGGACATTCAGATTGTGACTTTAAACCATGTACTGTTTTAAGGATTGTTCCTGATTGAACTTGGTTCCCCCAATTTACAACAGTGGAGATATCTTCAGCTAAAGCATGTTCTAATGAATCAATATTGACTAGATGCTTTGCTGCCTCAAAGGCACTTGAGTTGTTTTCTTACTTGATAGAAACTATGCTAGAGAGAAAATCTCTCATCAAAAGTTCAGGAATATTTTTAGAATGGACATTTCTGGGATATTTCAGATATGGACTAAAGAACTAGAATTTCCAATAAAGCAAATGGCCTCATGTCCTTAAAAATGTTAAAATGGGATCTACAAATTTGAAATTAAGGTTTATCCACCAAAAATATATATTTAGGGTACTGGTCTCTCCAATGATTGTATATGAAAGGATGGACATCAGATTTTGTGTGTTGGAGATATTAGAAAATGGATGGTTCCCTGATTCATATGATATGGAGATTTTATTTTGCATGTGATCATTTAGCAGCTTTTGGGAATAGTGTATCAATGTATATGAACAGATTTATTGGAAAATCCAACTGATGTTGTGGTGAGATCAGACATGAGGAGTGGGTCTCCGCACTCCCACGCTGAGTTCTCCCCATTGGAGGGCTCAGAAAGGAGCTGTAGGGGTGGTGAAGAAAAGAGGGGTACCCTGCAGGTTGTGGAAAGCCACAACTCTTCCGCTTCTTCCCTCTTATCCACGACGAGGAGAAGAGGCAGCCATCATGGCTGCCATGAATCTGGGACAGCCGAGGTAACAAAGAAAGTACAGGAGCGATGTAGATGGACAGTGACTGGAGCTGGGTGAGAAGATTCCTTTTTTATTTAGACCCTAACTTTAAAAGAAAAAAAAAAAGAGAAAATCCAGGAAAAGAGACTCTTAGAACTATTTGTTAAAGCGGCGAACAATTATACAGAGAAAAATCCTAGACCCAAAAGAAAGGATTTAATATCTTTAAATGTTAAAGATATTGGTGAAATGTTTACATACAAAAGGTTTGGAATTTGACTATTTATCAAGAATTCTGTTTAAATCGAACAAGGGGATTAGCAAAACGAATTATATTAATGAATTGGAACAGTGATATTATTCCAGATATCAAGGAACAGTTGTCAGAAATATGTGATTTTGGAAATGGCAATATTCTCTACAAATTAAAAGATGCAGCAATATTTGTTAAAAGTAGCAGAGATTCTGTGACTTTTACAACAATATCTTGCATTGTTCATATTATACAGTGGTAGTAAATTCATTGGTAAACCAGTGACTATTAATAATTCTTCTTAGTTTGCATTTTTATTTTGAACTTCTATTTATGTTCAACTTCTTTTCTTTAAATTTAAGCTTTGTTAAAAAAATAATACAGAATATATTTTAAAACATGTAAGATTTATATCAGGATCATTTGGATATATACCTGTCTTCTTTTACTTCTCATTTGCTAGATATATATGGACTATGCAAAACCCAGACCAAGCCTAAAGGTTAGCATTGGCAATTGCTTGCACACTATTTTGATCCGGATCTGTAGGTGTCTACAACCACCTTTCTTCACTAACTGTGTGAATGTTGGTATGATTTCTGTTGTTTTAAAAAAAGCCCCTGGTCAGCAAATGATCATACTATCCTCTGGAATGCTAAGAATAAAAAGGTGTTTTCTCTTTGACTTTTTGAAAAAAAAAAAAAAAGGTAGGAATACTTTTGTCATCAGCACTTTTTACTACTATTGTAATTATCCTAAACTATAAGATCTTATTCCTGTTGTTTTTCCCAATCTACCTAGGTACAAAAGAACAATGCATAGTGCAAGATAAGACATTATTGAAAAACACTGGCTGATTGTCTTGATGTATTTAAAAGCAGGCAACTTAATTTGGCACACAGTTTGCTGAAATATTATTTCTGCCATCTTCCCATAAAATTAAATTTCTTCCGAAAGGCTTTTGTATTATGCCGTTTTGAAAAATGGATGGCCTTTAAATTTTGAACCCTGTAGCATTAAGAAGCGTGTTTAAGTCAAAGCCACAGGATTGAAGAAGTGGAAATTGTCAGTCATTGGTCTCATTTGAGATAGTGATGAGTCTGCATCGTGGTGGGCTGCTGGGGGTTTGCAGGGGTTCGGGAGAACCGTCCTCTAGCTAAGATTCTGTGCAGTTCGGAGAACCCCCAAATCCCACTCCTGGCCGGCCCTGACCACCCCTCCCAGCCCCTCCCAGGAGTCCCCACACAGCCCATTTTGGATGCAGGTAAGTGTAGGGCGTACATGTAGGCTTGGGGAGGGCAAAAAATGGGCTTACTGGAAGTTTTGGAAGGCTGGAAACAGACCCGTTTCCGGCCTCCAGAGGGCCCCTGGAGCCTGGGGAAGCTGTTTTTGCCCTCCTGGAGGCTCAAGTAAAGCCTCCAGAGCCGGGGGAGGGCAAAAATGCTCTCTGCCATGGTGCAGGAGGATGACTAGGCCATGCCCACCATGGCCATGCCCACCATCAACTGGGCAGGGAACCTCTTGCTAAAATTTTTGAAGCCCACTCCTGATCTGCATGGGAGTTTGAACAACTGGCCCTGTAGTGCATCTGAACAATCTGGAGCTGAACATGCTTAAAACTGTAGAGATCAGAGTGGATTTTAGAAGGAACCCCTCTGTTCTACCACCTCTTACTATATTTAACAGCACAGTATCAGCAGTAGAATCCTTCAAGTTTTGGGATTCTATAATCTCCCAGGGTTTGAAATGGACACTTAACATTAGAACAGTCATTAAAAAGGCACGACAAAGAATGCTCCTCCTGCATCAACTCAGGGAGTTCGCCCTGCCCCAGGAGCTGTTGATATGGTTCTAAAGAGGAATTATTGACTTTGTCCTTTTATAACTATCTGGTTTAGTACAGCAACCAAACAGGACAGATACAAACATGGTTAGGATTGCAGAAAAAAACAATTGCAATCAGCCTGCCTTCTACAGAAGACCTGTATATTATGTAGGCCAGAAGGAAGTCTGAGCAAATATTTACAGACCCTTCACATCCTGGATATAAACTGTTTCAACTTCTCCCCTTGGCATACCGCTGTGGGGCATTGCATACCAAAGCAATTGGATCCCAGAACAGTTTTTTCCCCTCCTGCCATCACTCTGCTGAACATCTAATTCTGTCTTATGTTTAAGTATATTTAACCATGTCATATGGCTGTATTATTATTATCCTTATCTTCTTTACTACCAGCTCTTATTGGTAATATTATTACAATTATTATTACTTTGTTGCTTTGCATATACACTGAGAGCTTTTGCACCAGAAACAAATTCTTTGTGTGTCTCTTCTCTTCTCTTCTCTTCTCTTCTCTTCTCTTCTCTTCTCTTCTCTTCTCTTCTCTTCTCTTCTCTTCTCTTCTCTTCTCTTCCCTTCCCTTCCCTTCCCTTCCCTTCCCTTCCCTTCCCTTCCCTTCCCTTCCCTTCCCTTCCCTTCCCTTCCCTTTCACTCCACTCCATTCCATTCCATTCCATTCCATTCCATTCCATTCCATTCCATTCCATTGAATCCATCTAGGTAAGCTTTCAGAAAGACCATAATGGATGGCTTGTAAAAATACAGATCAGGACTTGATTCCTAAGTCTTTCAAGAATCCTAAATAATATCTAAAGAATATTTTCAAAAGTCATGGATAATGCTTAAAAACTTGGATGTGTTGGGTCATCTTATTTGCCCATTGAACAATGATCAACTAGAATGGAACAGGAACTACTCAGTGGCTCAGAATTACAAAACAGAGTAACCAGGGTTGTATGCTCTTGCTTTATTTAATTTATATGCAGACTATAAACATGAAAAATGCTGGACTGAAGAAATAGAAATTGGAATTAAAATTACTTGGAGAGATATCATCAGCCTCAGATTTATTGGTGATACTTTGGTGGATGGAAGATTTAAGAAATCTCTCACTGAATGTGAAAGAGGTGCAAATGCTTTTCTGCTGTTCAATATTACAGAAACAATTACTTCAGGAGACAATGCCAATCTAGTACAAACAGGTAAAGAAGAAGTTGAAGGAATAACAGACAGTTATTTTAGGCTCAGAAATTCACACAGATGACAGTGAGCACATTATAAAGAAAGATCTTCTTTTGGGAGAAAGATTATTAGAGATCTAGACAAAAAGTACAGAGATACCTCATTGATAACAAAGTACTTACTGTTAAAACCATGATTTTTCTACTTGTAACACATGGCTGTGTAAGTTGAATTATCAGAAAGGCTGAATGAAGAAAATCAGATCCCTTTGAATTGTAGTATTGGAGAAAAATATTAAGAAGAACACGTAATTCGGTGTTAGATAATGTAAAACTGTACTATTCACTGGAAGCAATAATAACGACACTAAAGCTTAAATGCTTTGGATATTTCATGCAAAAGTAAATTCACTGGATTAGCAATACAAAAAAGAGGCTGATAGTCAGTAAAATGGCTTGGTAATCATTGATGACACAAGTGCAAGTGTGAAAGTACTCAAGGAAGCCATTGCATGTATAACCATCCTAATGTCCCTTTGGTCATGAAGAATTGGAAGTGTTTTGACCCAGCTCCCCAAACACGACAAACTCTCTGTTGTTGAAGCAATGATTCCTTTATTAGGAGCCCCAGCAGCCCCGGCAAAAAGTTTTTCTTTCACAGCAGGCTGACAAGTCTGTCTGGCAGGGAGATGAATAGTTGTCTGCCACATCTATTCATTTCTGTCCCCTGCCTTTTATCCCCAGAGCTAGGGTGGAGCTTTGCTAGCAATAGTGGCTCTTCCATCCCAAAGATCAGCCCATAGATTTCCACTGCTCTCCTCTCTTCTGCCTTCTGTGCATCCATGCATCAGGCACTGGGTCCAGCCATTGCTCCTCTTCCTCATCAGCCACCTCCAGGCCTGGAGGTGTTGACTCTCCAACTGAAGGCTGATGGACAGCCCAGACTCTGCCTCTGTCTCTCTCTCTCTCTGCCAGCTCCATTCCCTCTTCCCCCTCGGAGCTCTCAGGTTGCCTTGATGCTGACCCTGACTCCCACGCTGCCTCCTCATCTGATTCAGCTGCTGGAGGGGCTGGTGGCTGACAGGCCACAACAGGAAGCAACTGAATCACTGTGCAACAATTTTTAAAGTAGGGGATTTCAAAGAATTCTAAGAGGAATTTATAATGAGTCTTCCTATAAATAGGTGAGGCAGAATTCAGACCAAGGAATGGACCATATTAAGATATAATAGTCAGAAATTAGGAGGTGAAAAGTTGCCTGGGAAAGCCAAGGGAAATCATCAAAACCATAAAAAAGCAAAAGTTAGAATATTTTGGACATGTGATGCGACACCCAGAAAAATACGGCATACTTCACTTAATCCTCCAAGGAAAGATTGAAGGCAAATGAGGTCCAGGCAGAAGAACATCATGGATTCAAAATCTAAGGGACTGGTTTGGACAAAACTCAACAGCACTTTTTCTTGATATGGCACAACAACAAGAAGAAGTCGGAATTGATTTTTCTACATGGGTATTGGTGAAATTCAGCTGGTTCTATCCAGATCGTGCGATATGGTAGGGCCGAATGTGTGAAGCCCTGCCTACCCGCCTGGATGTCATGACGTCCCTTTTTTTCTATGATTTTTCAGCCTCTGTGAATGTGCAGAAGGCTCTGCACATACATGGACAATGGCACATGCTAGCGAAGTGAGTGCACAAGGCACGTGCACATTTGCAAACCAGTAGGGAAGGTAAGTGAATTTCATCCCTGATGGGTATCTGTACTTACCAACCATGCAGGAAGTCTTACTTTATTATTTCATTCTTAATCTATCGGCAGGTGTCACCTGTCTGCTGTCTGGGGAAGTCTGGGAGTTGAAGTCCACATATCTTAAAGTTCCCAAGTTTAAAAACACTTCTCTAATTGGAAACTTATATCCATGCCTTCCTCACCTCTTGCCCCTTCTCTGGTTTTTCATTTTCTTACCTTTACCTACTCACAATTTCCTACAACAACTACAACACATGATGATCTCTATTTTCCAGACTGGAAAGATATCGGACATCTGGCTAGAGGGGATTGTAGCATTAATACTTAAAGAAGGTCAAGATTTCACCTCACCAAAAAATTATGGCCCGATCACATTACTGAATAATTATTTTAAGTTGTTTACGATGGTTTCAGCTGAGAGAATGAAGATGATTTTACAGGACTTTATTCATGAAGTATGGGTGTTTACCTAAGACAGCGGAGGGAGAATATTAGAAATGTATTGGATAGTTTGGAATACTTTGAATAACATAATGAAAACAAGCAATTTTTCTAGTTCCAGAAAAGATCTTTGACAATTTGAACTGGATTTTATCGTTTAAATTTTTGAAGAATGTAGTCTTTGGTGAGAATTTTATCAAATAGGTAAAATAGATTTATACTTCACAAAAGTCATAGAAAATTGTGAATGGGGAATTAACAGAACCTAGTGCGATACAGAAAGGGACTATATAAGGATGGCCCTTGTCACTATTGCTATTTATTTTTGCTTTGGAAGTACTGAATAGAAATATAAGACAGGATAAGAGAATTGCTGTGTGAATATTAAAAGAGAAGCTTATAAGTTACAGGCATTTGCTGATAACCTGGAGATAATTTTGGAAGTTCCTCTGGAAAGAATAGAACTATTAAACCAAAACGAATGTACATTGAGTTATTAACCATCTTTAAAATTAATAGACAAAAAAGGAAGATGTTGACAAAAAATAACATTGAAAATTATATAAATGGAATTGATGAAAAAAATAGTTTTAAATTTGAGAAAAAAAGTGAAATATTTGGGTATCACTATGATTAATATGAATGGTAGTTGCACCAAGATAATTATGTTTTAATATATTAAGAAATTAAGACAGACATTTTAAAATGGGAAAAATTATGATTGTCGTTGTTGGAGACATTATAATTGTCGTTGTTGGGGAGAATGTCTGTGATAAAAATGAATATTTTGCCAAGGATTATGTTTTTGTTTCAAATACCTATTCGAATAGAAGAGAATATATGTAACTCTGGGTACCAACTGGCAGTCATGATGAAAATAAATATTATGGACTAGATTTGAAAATATGAGAACAAATGATATATTATTCCCCACAACAAGGAGAAGCAGAGATAGTTAAAATCATTCTTTTATCCAAATAAGAGACTACGTTTAATTTTGTCTCTATTTTGAAAGTGCTTCCAGATTTTGTGTTTGCAATGAGAAAAAAAATATGAAACTTTGATTCTGTTTTGTAAACTGGACAGGCTTATTGTTATAGAAATGGCTTATACATACTGTTCTGTAAAAGCAAAAAGTTGTGGTTGTAATGTTGTTACCTTCTACTGTGCTAAAGAGAGTCATAGGTTGGTGCCTTTATCGTTTCTTTTTCTCCCGTTACACTATACCCCACTATTCCCTTCCTCTCTACTTACTTTTATTTATTTGTATTTTATACTTCGATAAACTAATAAAAACAGTTAAATAAAGAAAACATGATGAAAACTACTTAATTTCATAAGACATGAATGGACTTAACTATACTTTAAATTGGGAAACTTTGCGCATCCTAGACCAAACTGGATCCCAAAATGCTAGGGATGGGAAGTTTGACACTCAAACAAATCAGCCATCAACAGACACATAGAGCAGGAAGAACAGTTAGCATTCAAACGAAACACTGACAAGCAGAAGTGGGTTTTGATGAGTAATAAAAGAATTTTAGAAAAGCAGGTTTTGAGGTTCCAATGACAAAGTTTTCTAAGGTCTGATAAAGTTCAAGTTAATATAGATTTTAAGAATCATTATATTAGAAGTGCCATATTGAGAATATGGAACAGATATAAACTCAGACAATGCCCAAAAATGCCTTTATATATGGCTCTCAGCACAAGGAACATTTGCAGGAAAGAAACAATATGTGAAGAAAAATGGTCAACTTATTGAAAATTGTTAGAACGGGAACACATGAGATGAGTTGAATATGAGATAAAATCAAAAGAGCAATTGGCTGCAGAGGGATTTAGTTTTCAATGGTTTCTGTAGGCATAGTTAAGAGAAAAATGTAAGACAGATAATAGGACATTTGGAATTGAGCAGCAGAAGATAGAATTTGAAGCTGAACTATATGCAAATGATAAACTGCTAAATTGCTCAAACGTAGAAACTTTTGTTGAAATTTGAAACAGAAGAAGAACAAGTGAAAGAGTACGATAAAATGGACTAAGAACTTTGGACAAAATATACTGATGAAAATAGTGGGAAAACGTATGGTTCAGGGGATTTAAATTTACATTATGTTCTAATCGAAAAGAAAATTTTAATAAAATAATATGCTATTGATATATGACTCCAGAAAAAAATGTCTAGAATGTAAAAGGCTATTTCAAATTTATGTTGGAAACATGGACAACATGAAAGGTCATTTTATCATGCCTGGTGGTCTTCTAAAAAAAGTCAGAAATTTCTGGGCTCAAACATACATCATGATAATGTCAAAATAACAACATTCAGTTGAAATCAGAACTTTTTTTGTGTGTGGCTAGGATTAATGGACAGCCAAATTAGAAAAGAGTCATGGAAGATTATCTTTATAGTATATATGACTACTGGTTTGAGACTATTAAAAAAGTAAAGGTTTCCCTGTCATATCTGACTCTAGGGCATGATATTCATTTCTGTTTCTTGGCCAAGGGAGCCAGTGTTGTCTAAAGACAATTTCCATGTTCATGTGACCAGCATGGCTATATGCCAAAAGTGCACGAACGCTGTTACCTTCCCACCAAAGGGGTACCTATTCATCTACTTGCATTTTCATGTTTTTGAACTGCTAGGTGGGCAGGAGCTGGGACAAGTAACAGAAGCTCACCCTGTTGCACGGAGCTGGAGTCTCAAACCCAAGCTTTCAGCATTCCAGCTAACAAGCTCAGCGTTGGTAACCACTGAGCCATCATGCCCCACTGAGATTGTTATATGCACAAAAATCTGAAGACTCTGAAACAATGAAAGAATGGTGGACAAAGATGGCAGAACTATTGGAAATGGCAAAATTAACTTGTTTGATTAAAGAAAGATCAAAAACTACATTTATCAGTGCCTGGAAACCCCTTAAGGAGTTTTTGCTGAAAAAAGGAGAAAAATGAACTTGTGATTGATGGATTTGAAGATTAAAAAGGGTAGCTTTAGGAAAGAAGGAAATTGTAACTTTAGAGAGAGGACAAAAATATAAATATAACTGCTGTCAAGAAGACCAGAAGCTGCTTCTTTATATTTTTTTTTCTCTTTTCTTTCTTTTTGCACTGTTTACAATTTTACTTAATTATCTTTGTTTTCTTTTATGGTTTTTACTTCGTTAAAATTTCTTCAATAAAATTATTTTAAAAAAACATCCGGCAAAAAAAATATATTCACCTCACTTTTCATGTATTACCCTGTGACTCACTTCCATAAAACCCTCTACTGGATTCATGTCTCCTCTCCCTCCCTTCAGAGTTCTTCATTATCTTCAAAGCTTTGCCCTTTCTTATCTCTCTGAATTTCCATTCTGAACAAATGTCTTCCTAGGACACTCATAGATCTAGTTCCACCAAATCTTGTTTCGCCTTTTCTTTGATATAACCATTTCCCTTCCTGCTTAGAATGTTTTCATGTGACCTTCTCCTTTTAATATCTTTTAAAATACCCCTACCCATCTTCCTGAAATCTTTTCTCTAATCTCTGTAGACTGTAACTGTAACTACATCAAAATATGTGCAATTGAAATAATACATTATTCTTCCACTGCTTATTCATATCTCCATTTTTCTACCCGCTCTACTTTTTCCCTTGTGCCTTTTTAAATTAGAAACCCAGTGGGACATAGGTTCTTGCCATATTTATACCTATAGTGTGGTTAAAAAAAAATAACAACCCCAGATTATATTTTTCACAGGATGTGGCAAGGTTTTTCATTTATCTGATTATAGGGAATAAAATTCCCCATCTGAAAGTGCTTTTTTTAAAAAAAGAAATTCAGTACAAATATATACTTCTTTGAGCCTTTTTGCTCCGAGTAAGAATAAATGGAGTCAGGTTCTACCTAAATAGAATTATCCTTAAGAGGGGAGGGGAGAGGAAATGGTTTTGGCAAGAAATAATTTGAATGACAACAGTGTTGAAGTTGTCACATCAAAATGACAAGTTCTTAAGGAAAAGGAACTTTCTCTGTCCCTTTGTTGTGATGGAGAAGAATATTGAAGCTTGACACCTTATGTTAAACAAGCAGTACAGCTGTTTGCATGTGTAAAAATATAAAGATGGCCTCTCCATAGCTGAAAGACATCTACAGAGAAGTGAAATAGTCAAAGAAACATAGTTCTGAACTCCTATGAAACCCCAGAGATATGAGAAGGTTCTCCTAGAGCAGGGCTGTCAAACTCACGGCCCGTGGATGCGTCACCTGCTGGCCATGACCCTGCCCAGTTTAGTGAAGGGGAAAAAAGTCCCGATACGTTATGTGGCACCACTGTGACGATGCGAGTTTGACACCCTTGTCCTAGAGAATGGAACAGAGAGTGCATAAAAAGGTCTCCTTGTTTACTTTCCCCACATGCATTGTGCTGTTTAGTTTTTCTCTGTGTGGAGTTTGTGTCAGTTCTTTTATAACCCTTAAGCTCTGGATTCATTGAATTAGCACCTCCAGGGTGTTAATTTGTCCTTTAACAGCAGCTATCAGACTTCCTATAGGTAGGGAGCTGTTTTCAAGTCTAATTTCATATTGTATCAATACATTTTGTTTGGGTCTCCATTATCTTGCTTGAATCAAGATTCATCATCATCATCATCACCATCATCATCATCCTAAAACATCTGGAGCATCAGTTGAACACCATTGTCATTGACAAAATCACCAGCAATCAATTACAGAAGGCATCTTTACTCGGAACAGATTGCATCCTGCAACGATACCTTCAACATATCAACACAACAACATCTGCCTATCCCAGGTGGTTGGGGAGGACTTGGTTGATTAAAAAAAAATGATAAAAAATGATTTAAAAATGCTAAAAAATGATTAAAAAATGATCTAAAAAGTATAAACACTTGGCTGACTATGTGGCAAACTATAATAATTTATTAAATTATCAAATACACATGTCACCTGACTCCCAGTGATTCTGAGCAGGTTACAAATAGTTAAAAACATTTTGAAACAAGTGTCAACATAAGAAACACAACATAAAGCAAAGGTGGCAGAGAAAACAAACCTGGATGGGGACAAGGAAAAAAAAGAAAAGGGGCATCAATTGTCCTCGATAAAGACCTGGGTGAAGAGCCACATCTTCAAGAGCCTTCTTAATACAAGTAAGGTGGGGACCGTTCAAATCTTAGGGGGGTGTAATCAGGTGTGAAAAATTGGAACCATACATTAAGTTGCAGTTCAGAAAATTTATTGCTCAAGTCTATACACATGTATCCAATCAACTAACATTCAACACTAAATTGGCACTACAATAAACAGAATTCAAGAGGGGTTGGACTTAGGCAGTTTGTGGGAATGTAATGGCTCTAGGTTGGTAACTCACTTAACTTCTCCCCTGGCTCTGTCTATTTTTCTATGGTGGTGATGTGGCAAACCACATCCCAAAGGACCAGGTACATTTCTGGGGCCTTCCTAGACCACACAATTATCCATTCCTAAAGCTGGATAATGTACAGAGAAAGATCAGTAGTGAATAAACTGATACATTTAAAATCGTCTCATCTGCCATAGTCCTGATAAACTCTCAGAACTCTTCAACAACTCTAGATAAACTTCTGGAAAGTTTACCAATTGTCTGTGCTTCCAGGAATTTCTCTTTCTTCCCATTTCCTTTGCCTATTGAACCTAATGAACATTACCAGATGTAGATTCACATTACTGAAAGTGAATTGAGTCTCCCTTTGATGCCTGCAATTTAATAGTATTCATGCTAAGTACTGGCTTGCTAGCACTACAATAATGCAGTTTTAGTGCTGAAGCAGTGACTGCTTTTCCATTTGTGTTTGCACAGGGTAGTCTTATCGCCACTGGAAGAGATGGTGGCTTTACCCTTCCTCCAACATTTGATCACTCAGAGCGGTAGGTCAAAAACAGAACTGGCAAGACAGGAAATACTCTACAATATAGCTGGAGGAAACATTTACAATTTATTTTTTTAAGGAAGGATTTTTTTAAAAAAAAAATGAAGTTGAGTGGGTGATGACATCTTTGTGCTTACTTATTGGCCAAGACAAGGAAGTTCATATTGACAATTCTCTGAAATTTTGAAGACTCCACAGAAATACAATATAGAACATACCCATAGCTCTGGAAGGGATCACAGAAGTCTTCTGCTCCAACCCCTTGCTCAAGGCAGGAGACCTTATACCATTTCCGTCAAACAATTGTCCAGTCTGTTTTTTTAAAACCTCCAGTGTCACAAGCCCGGAAGACAAGCTATTGCACTGATTAATTGTTCCCACTGTCATAAAATTTCTCCTTACTTCTAGGTTGGACCTCTCTTTAACAAGCTTCCATCCATTACTTTTTGACCTGTCCTCTGATGCTTTGGAGAATAAATCAAACCCTCTTCTCTATGACAGCCCCTCAAGTACTAGAAAACAGTTATCATGTTCCCTTTAATCCTTCCCGTCAATAAGCTAGACATACCTAGTTCCCATAAACATTCATCATACAATTTAGCCTCTAGACCAGTGTTTCTCAACCTTGGAAGCTTGAAGATCGGTGACTTCAACTCTCAGAATCCCCCAGCCAGCGCTGCTGGCTGGGGGATTCTGGGAGTTGAAGTCCACCCATCTTCAAGCTACTAAGCTTGAGAAACACTGCTCTAGACTCTTTATCATTGTTGTTGCTCTTCTCTGCACACTTTCTAGGGTCTCAGCATCTTTTTTTTTTTGTGTATTGTGGTAACTGCAACTATACATAGAATTCCAAGTGTGGCCTCACTAGCACAGTATAGAGTGGTACTACAACTTCTCGTGATCTTGATGTTATTAATGCAGCCCAGGGTTTGCATTGGGTTTTTTTGGTATCTGCAGCACATTGCTGGCTATAAAATAAAAATATGAAATAAACTAGCCCATTCCCTGTAACTCAAACTGAAAAAGTCAGAACTGTTCAATGAAGCTTTGCTTCATTTCAAATGTGAGTTTAAGGAGACAATAGTGCTTCACAGTGTGGATGACACAGGATTAGAAAGAAAATACAGGACTTAGTTATGCCAACATTCCCAGTTCCAGAGACTATTCATGGCTGGACAACAGATTACAGAAAAAGTAGACTGTCACACAGAAGAATTCTTTGGTTGGGTTTCTGACGGTTATTTTCAAGAAGTTTGTAATCCTCTCTAATTGCTTTTCAACTGGACTTTCCAACTATTGCCTCTCTCTGCAGACTAAACTATATGCCCCAAACTCTTTCAGACACCTCAAAGGTACACTGTTAACTTGAGTGACAAAATAAAAACCTTGCATTATATTTGAGTTTTATTTTTTTAAATTCAAGATTGTTATGACGTAAAATACAATTTTGTAAAGTACAAAATTGAAAGATAATTTTGCTCTTTACTGTATTTGTTGATAGCAGCAAGACTCTTATATGTACAAAAATGGAAA
Source organism: Arizona elegans (assembly GCA_022577455.1). Lineage (NCBI taxonomy): Eukaryota > Metazoa > Chordata > Lepidosauria > Squamata > Colubridae > Arizona > Arizona elegans. Next base: position 71,327,603 of record JAKOOJ010000005.1, read on the forward strand.
GACACACTAATTGCCACAGTGGAAGAATGAATGGCAAAGGTGATGGAGTTGACAGAGAAGGCAAAATTAATTAACTGTTTCAATTAAAGAAAAGAATTTCTCTAGCTCTATTTGGTACTTGGAAACTGCTTCTGGACTTTGTGCTCAAAACTGAAAAACAATAAAACTTTGATTTTAGGCTTTGATGACTTGATTGACTTTGTTGTTAGAGAAATTGTTTGAAATAGTTCGAAATGTAAAAACAAAAAACTGAATATTTTTATCCCACTGCACCGAAAAAAGTTAGATGTCACTACATTTTTCTCCACTCCCTTCTTTTTAAAAAAAACTTTCATGACTTTTGTTTCTAATTGCATTGACCACCCCAACGATGCCCTTGAAGTGATGTCCTGGTGCCTGGAGGCGGTGCGGGTCTGGATGGGGAGGAACAGGCTCCGACTCAATCCCTCCAAGACTGAGTGGCTGTGGCTGCCGGCGTCCCGATATAGTCAGCTGGTGCCATCGCTGACTATTGGGGGCAAGACATTGGCCCCCATGGAGAGGGCGCGTAACTTGGGTGTCCTCCTGGACACACGGCTGTCTTTAGAAGAGCATAGAAGCCAGGGGGGCTTTCTATCAGGTTCGCCTGATACGCCAGTTGCGCCCCTTTCTGGATCGGGACTCCCTATGCACAGTCACTCATGCCCTCGTTACTTCCCGCCTCGACTACTGCAACGCTCTCTACATGGGGCTCCCCTTGAGGAGCACTCGGAGGCTCCAACTGGTGCAGAATGCGGCCGCGCGGGTACTTATGGGGGCGACATGGCCTCCCACGTGACATCTGTCCTGCGCGAGCTGCATTGGCTTCCAGTGGTCTTCCGAGTGCGCTTCAAGGTGTTGGTTCTCATCTTCAAAGCGCTCCATGGCTTACGACCCAGTTATTTACGAGACCACCTTCTGCCTCCGATAACCTCCCACCGGCCAACACGCTCCCACAGAGAGGGTCTCCTCAGGGTGCCGTCTGTCAGGCAATGTCGGCTGGCGACCCCCCGGGGAAGAGCCTTCTCTGTGGGGGCACCTGCCCTCTGGAATGAGCTACCCCCAGGGATACGACTAATCCCAGACCTCCGGACCTTCCGCCGGGCCCTGAAGACTTTTTTATTTCAGCAAGCCAGGCTGGGTTAAAAATTTTTTAAGTGGGTGAATTTTATGGGTAACGGGGTTTTAAATTGGAGAAGCCTAAGATAATTTAATTTTGTTTTAATGTATTTTAATATTTGTATTGTGTGTTTTTAATTCTGGCTGTTCACCGCCCCGAGTCCTTTGGGAGAGGGGGCGGTATAAAAATTTAATAAATAAAATAAATAAATAAATAAATAAATAAATAAAATTGTATCACAAAGCAAACTTTATTTTAAAAAGTATATAAAACACAAGAAATTAGGCATTATCTTTGATCTCACTTTTTGGGGGGAGGGTGGGCACTACATTGAGTTGACCATACCTGTCATGCCCCCATCGTAGTCTGAATCTGCAGGGAAAGATGAACTGCAACAAGTGCCCACAGAGATTGAGAGGGAGGCTCTGTCAGCCTTGGAGGAAACTGGGGAAGGGCAGAGTCAATCTGAGCAAGGCTTTTCAGGATCAGAAAGACTTGCAGATAGGGAGGAGCAGGAGAGACAGAGCTCAGGTGAAGAGTAGGGACTACCCACTCCTGATCCTAGAGCATGGAGAGAAGAGAGAAGGCGAGAACAACGCAGACTGTTTAGCTACACTACTTCTGGACTACACACAGGCAGAAGTTGCTGAAGGTGCGTGTGAGAGCTTTACTCTAGAACTTGTAGTAAACATGAGGATGTTTGGGGGCAAAGTTGGAGCAACAAAGGGGAGTTAGGGCTGTTGCCTGGCTGTGTTGCTTTCGTGTCATGCCCCAGGTCATCACAATACCCAAAGGCTGTAAACTGACATTCATCCAATATTTTTAAGCCTCCTTCTGAAATTCTTTTGGAAAATATTGCAGGGTAGGCTACCTGATGCCTCCTGATGTTTTGGATTTCTCTTTCCAGTGTGATCAAATAATGAGAGAATATGAGAACTGTAGCTTAAGTTGCCTATGCTACCATACTATGAAAGGAGATATTAATAAGCATTAGACATATTCCAAGGCCATATATCATGCTGAGATCTGCCAATTATATATCAGGACGGTCAGGCTTGAATTCATGAAAGTGAATTACTTAGGAAGTTCATCCAGGTGGCTTCAAAGCACCAGGTTAGTAGAAAATGCATTAAAGGCTGAAATATGCATAGGTATCTTTTGAACATAGAGGAAAATATTTCATACTCTGTGAAACTAACCATCTGACATAGCAGATACTTGTAAAACAGTCCCTTTAAGATTATAAAATTAGAGACACAACATGGAGAAACATGTGTACCATCTTGTTTCTGAGGGTACTGTTAGCCATCTATCTACTTATTCATCAGATTAAGCGATAAGATATTATTTTTTTTGTCGTAACTGAACACAATTAAAGTAGTAAGCTTTTAGTAGTTCCAATGACTGCAAACTATAACTTACATATTGGAAAAAATATACAGAGTCCTTCATGATTTAAATATAGAAGGGGGCACAAATTGATAGAAGATAGGCAGAATATTTAATTAGAACTTTCCCAGATCAGGTTCCTGAAGTTCCAGAAGGAAACATAGGGTAATAATGAGAGACCTGAATTACACATATTGTAGGTACATATTGGAAAACCAGTTTGACCAAGAGCATAGTGTCCTCCAAAAATGCCTTATTGGGTTCATTTATTGTTTCATATGTGTCCTTGGTGCTCTCTGAGCTTGGTTGTTTGCAAACTTTTCATTATCTAACTAGTAACATCATCTGTGATCATCAAGTCTTCTATTGGATTATGGAAGGTTGAAGTAGAGAAGATCTCTTAGATCTGGGGCCAAACATAGAGAAGGAGAAGGAGGAGGAGGAGGAGGAGGAGGAAGAGGAAGAGGAGGAGGAGGAGGAGGAGAAGAAGAAGAAGAAGAAGAAGAAGAAGAAGAAGAAGAAGAAGAAGAAGAAGAAGAAGAAGAAGAAGAAGAAGAAGAAGAAGAAGAAGAAGAAGAAGAAGAAGAAGAAGAAGAAGAAGAAGAAGAAGAAGAGCAATTGGAGAAAGTCCTTTGGGAGAAAGTGACCATTTCACCTTGAATTCCTAGGTAGGATCCAAGAACACAAACTCTTAGGTCAAAAGAAATGCAAGACAATTGGAAACATTTCAAAAATAAGATACTTGCACTACCATTCCAATGATAAAGAATGGGGAGCTCATTAGGAGATTGTTGTGGAGGTTTTGAAGCTTGTCACCCAAATCTAATGTCTTGAGTTAAGAGAAAATGACTGGCCCAAAATCACCCAGCTGTGTTTCTCACAGTCTCCTGGTTTCTAGCCTGGTGCCTTGATTACTACTACTTCTCCAGTGCCCGTATTACAGAGATATTCATACTAGCCTTATCTCACCATTACTGCATAAATACCCAGGGTGCACAGGAGAATCCTATACCTCCCTGCTGCTTGCAGACACTAATCCTGCTACAATATATAATGTTACCAGGGTTCTGCACAGCAGTGCTTAAAATTCATCAGATGCTGACCTCTGCCTCAAATAAGCCTTACTGAGCATTTCATGTGTTAGTTAAGAGTATTTTGTAGTGTTATAAATTTAGTTAGCTGTATGTTAACTTTTATGTTCCCCTGCATTTAGTTAATGTTTTTATTTAACTCTAAAGATTTCTTTTATATTTTTGCTATCTCTCTCTTTCCCTCCATCTGCTTTTCTAAATCAAAGCTTTTAGGCTTTCTAATTTTGTGTAACTTTTTGTCATGATACCTTTGAGCTTTTTAAAAATGGTTTGTGTCCCATTCTCCTTATGTCTGTCTACGACTACAATAAATGTTTGGTCTGATTGACAAACTGGCTCCCAAGTTAAAAGAGATAAAAATAAGAAATGAAATATAGGTACATTAAGCAAGGAGGTTTATGAAATCGGAGTTACTGTCTTCGGAGTGATACAATTAGGAAGGCTAAACTCCAAAGGAACCTAGATTTACAAGGGAAGCTAAAAGCGGCAAAAACATTTATTTCTATGTCAAAGAAAATGGATTACTGCTCGGAGAGATGCTAGGATAAGAATAAGTGACAAGGAGAGGCAGAGTTTTCTAGCTCCTGGTAGTTTTAGTCTTCTTTACAAAGGTAACTGTGTTTGAATGGATCTAAAGAGAACAATTGATAAAAAGGAGGAAATGGCAAACCAAAATAAGGAAAGAGATGATTATGGAGCCTTGAATAAGAGTCTTCACAGCACTTTCTTTCTTTCAAGATTCATATGTCCCCATATGGACAATCACTAGGGTTTTATTTGGTTGATTGGTTGAGTTGGGGATCCCTACTTTTGAGTCTAAGTGTTTGATCAATTGAATTTGATGGGTAACAGATGTATGTGGGACTGGGACAACAGCCACCTGCTGCTGTTTCTAGCAGACCCTTTGAAGTTTTTAAAAGAATATTCTTAGCTTCTGTCGGCTTTGTCGTGTTCAGCAAAAAGCAAGAGCAGAAACAGTGTCTACTGTTTGGTTAGAACATTTTTGTTCAAAGGGTTGCCATTGACTGGATTGCCATCAAATTTGTTGGCTTGGAGCTGCTTGTACTTTGGTGGAAAAACTGAGATTAAGTCACAGATCTAGGAATAGCATGGAACTAGCAGTCTTGCCTTCCCTGCTTTCAATGCCTGGCTGGAACTTATTGACTTGGGGCAGGGGTGCCCAATCTGTGGATTTCAACTCTAGCTGGCTGGGGACCATGCTGGCTGGGGAATTTGGGGAGTTGGAAGTCCAGAAGCCTTAAAGGTTGCAAAGATTGGACACCCCTGTTGTAAAATTGAGATGGGCAGAAAGGTATGAAGAGGTTTTCTATGAGTCCAAGTGGAAAGTTTTATGGAAGGTGAGTGGGGAAAAATTGTTTTGTAATGATTGTGAAGGGAGTGGAAGGGTGGCAATGCAGAAAGGGGGAAGAGAGGGATTATTTTAGACTGTGGGAGGATGATAATGACGGCATAAAAAGAAAACAAAGAGAGCTAAACATTGGGCAATTGCAAAGGGCAAACATGGTGGCTCAGTGGCTAAGATGCTGAGCTTGTCGATCGAAAGGTCAGCAGTTCAGCAGTTTGAATCCCTAGTGCTGCATAACGGGGTGAGCTCCTATTATTTGTCCTAGCTTCTGCCAACCTAGCAGTTCGAAAGCACGTAAAAAATGCAAGTAGAAAAATAGAGATCACCTTTGGTGGGAAGGTAACAGTGTTCAGTGCACCTTTAGTATTTAGTCATGCTGGCCACATGACCATGGAGATGTTTTTGGATAGCGCTGGCTCTTCAGCTTTGAAACAGAGATGAGCACTGCCCTCTAGAGTTTGGAACGACTAGCATATACATGCAAGGGGAACCTTTACCTTTACCTTTTAAAGGGCAAACAGACTAAAAACACAGATCATCGTGGTTTCTCTCTGGAACAATGGATGGAGATGGAAGGGTGATGGCCAAAACTGATAGGGCTCCTATACATGTTGGAATCACAGGAAATGCCACCATGGCTGATGTGGATCAGATGCTACATGAAATAGGGGAGCTAAGCACTTTCTGGAAGAAGATTGAGTACTGTTTGCTGATATCTGATTGCTGCTACTTTTAAAGCAGCCAGGGCATTAGTGAGTGATTTGCTCCCTTGGTGAAAGAGAAAAACTACTCAGGGTCCTAAAAAATACTCAGGGTCATAAAGTCATTTTTAGGGTATGGCTACATGAGAAAGAGATCTAATAATGAAGGCATTACTAGTAGAATTAATCTAGGAGAACTGGTGTATGGAATGTGAGATATACGAGTTGGCATTTTTGTTCCATTGGATGGTGAGATTGGGGGTGAATATGTCATGTTGATGGTAGACCAAGTAGAGTAGCTTGCCAGATGTTAATCTTTACAATTTATGGAGCTTTTGATAGGTGTTTGGTGGCAGTAACTGTCATGTAACCTTTGGGGAAAGGTTCTAGCCTTACTAATGACTAATACATTTACACAACTGTTCCCACTTCAAAAATGGTTCAGAAGAGGTGCTATGCTAAAACAGTGCTGCTGGTTTAAGAGTTGCACTGCCTTCCTTAAAACAGCACAAGTTTTTTCCTTAGAACAAGGGTGTCCAACCTTGGCAACCTTAAGACCTGTGAACTTTAATTCCCATAATTTTCCATCCAGCCAATTCTGGGATTTGAAGCCCACAGGTCTTAAAGTTGCCAAGGTTGGACACCCTTGCCTTAGAAAAAGGCCTGTCAAACTGGTGGCCCATGGGCTGGATGTATCACACATAGTTCGTGCCCACCCTGGTTCCACAGAGGCAAAAAACATTGCAACACATCATGAAACGTGATTGATTTGACACCTGTACCTTAGAACAGGAGTGTCACGGCATCACGTTGTTACGTGATGTGTGTGACTTTTTCCCCCTTTGCTAAACCGGGGGTGGGCGTGGCCAGCACATGATGCATCTGGCCCGTGGGCCATGAGTTTGATACCCCTGCCTTAGAATGATTCATCTCTATTTGCTGAATAGTGAAGACATGTTCCCCTTGTAGGATACCTACTTCTTCCAAATTATGTTTGAAGTAAGCACTGATCTAACATTTACTTGTTCATGTATAAAGCTTTGTGGGGAGGGAAGAGGGGGCAATGCAATAAACCTCTGTTTTTGTCAAGGTGTGGTTTACCTTGAACAGATTGATTAGAACAGAGCTTCAGTAATCAAGGGCATAAGCTTGGAGTATCAGCAGGGGTCGCTTAATAAGGTTAGAGATCAGCTGTAGGGAATTACTTGAATTTCTCTTTAGCCAATCTTCTGAAGCACACGGTGGATTAAGAAACAGCTTTCACAATGCTTTATTAAGCTTCATGATGGTTTCTTGTGGAGGCTGCCACTCTTTTTGGTATCACTTCAGATTTATATATGTATATAACTCTTGCTGAGAACTGCTGTGTGTCTTCGGCATGACAGGTCTCAGTGTGTCCCAGCACTAAAGGCTCTTGTGCTTCCCAAGGCTCAATATAAAGATGCACAAAGTTATTTTCTGCTGTGCCCACAATTGTGTTTTTGGTTGCATAATCAAGTGCTAAAGCCTCAAGTTCACACATTCAGCTGTGTACCGCCAACTGTTGAGTAATCAAGTAATGAGCCCTACAGGAATGAATGTGGAAGCATGAATCACCCACTAAGTCATTTTAATGAAGGTTTCCTAGCCTAATAGTTCACTGCAATATTAAACTGCAACATTAGGAGATGCTTCTTCAGCCAAATCTACCTCCTCCTCATCATTTTGTCAAGCATTACAAGCCAAACTATGGCCTTCCTATCAACCCAGAAGGTACCCTTTAGCTGAATAAAGCGTGACAGTTTGATAAATCTCACACGCTATTTAATCTGCTTTTCTATTAGCCTTCTTACTGGGAATCTCTGTCTCCTCCCTCTTTTGGACTATTTACAAAAAAACTAAATTGGGATTTTCCTTCCTGAAAGATTTAATAACAGCGAAGCAATAAACTGCAAAGGCAGGAGGTTCTGACAGGCTTGACTTGATTGCTATCCTAGGAGAAGGTTGCTTCACAAGGATTTTGAAACAGAATAGAAGTCTGCTTTCAGAAAACAAACAGGGAATAAAGGCATTCTGGAAGTTTGATTTCACTGTTGGGAAATGTCTGTGGAGATTCTCAATCATCCAGGTCACAGTTGTCTCAAAGGTGCTTTTTTCTTCAAAGGCAACCAGATTGTTTTTTTTTTCCTTTGAGGAAGAAGAAAACATTTCCCTTCTCATCCAAGAAGCTTCATCAATTCTGATGGTAGGGACGTGGAAGGAGAGGTACTGACAGTTGAGACTGGATGGTGTGGGGATGGAAGGATAGGTTCTGATAGGATAGGGTGTGTGTGGAAATGGAAAGATTGTATTTATTTGCAGTCATCTGGTTGTTAGCCCACTCTCTAGAGTTGTTGAGGCAATTTGGGATTTATCTGTGCCCTCAGGGTCACTTGAATCAGTGTCCAATTGGTTGTGAAATCTTATTGAAACTGCTGCAAGAGCTGCATTGTGAACTGGAGATAAGCAGTGTCTTACTCCTCCCCCTCTATTGAGGGAGGGGTATTCACTTCTAACATAAATGGATTCTTTTACCCGTCTTTCAAATCAATGGTCCTCTCTATCCAAAATGTGGACTTGGCTGTCTTCCAAAGAGTGACCCTTGTCTTTCAAATGCAGACGGACCACTGAATCTTGTCCTGATGGGTTTGAACTCCTATGTTATGCCATGCACTTGTGAAGTGGTTGTTTTGTTTCAACAGGTTTGCACACGTTTCACTGCATTATATTGCATATATCACATTGTTTAGTTTGTGTCTGGGTGTTTTATCCTTGGGGTGGACGAGGTTCTGCCTTAGTATATCCTTGGGTTTAAAGTGTACATGTATGTTGTATTGGTTGAAAATCCTGCTGAGCTTTTCAGATATTCCTTCAACCTATGGAATGACAATAGTGCTATGTTTGTTGTTTGACCCTGAGATCCTGAGGGCATAAATAAACCAGTGGTGAAATGTAAAATGTGTTACTACTGGTTCTGTGGGCGTGGCTTGGGTAATATGACTGAGTGGGCGTGGCCAACTTTTTTTTTTTACTTTTAAAATCATTTTTTCTACAACCTCTTCGGCTTTTAAAGCCTCTGACGATCCCAGCTGACTTGCCTGATTGGCAGAGGCTTTCTTTCTTTTTTTAAAGCCTCTGACGATCCCAGCTGACTTGCCTCATCGGCAGAGGCTTTTTTTCCCTTTAAAAACATTTTTTCTATAACCTCTTTGGCCGAAGAGGTTGTAGAAAAAATGCTCTTAAAAGCCTCTGATGATCCCAGATGAGCCGTGAGATTATCAGAGGCGCTTTTTTTTTTTTACTTTTAAAAGCATTTTCTTTGGCCAAAGAGGTTGTAGAAAAAATGCTTTTAAAAATAAAAATAAGCCTCTGATGATTGTGCAGCTCAGCTGGGCAATGGGGCAGGGAATTTTGCTACCGGTTCTCCAAACCACCCACCTCCATCACTACAGTATCGGGCGATCCGGTCTGAACAGGAGCATTTGAGCCCTGAAATAAACCCCAAGTGGCCTCAACAGCTCTCAGATGACTGCAAAGAAATATAATCCTTTCATTTCCCCTCACCATCCTATCTGAACTGTCAGTTCCTCTCCTTCCATCTCCCTGCCATCAGAACTTATGAAGCTTCTTGGATGAGAAGTGAAACATTTTCTTTTTCTTCCTCAAAGAAAAAAACAGTCCAGTTGCCTTTTGAAGGAAAAAAAGCACCCTTGAGTCAATGTTAGGAATGGAGATGGAATTTTGTAAAGTGAGATATTTCATTTCAGGATGAAAAGTTAGAGATTCCACCCAGAAGAATATCAATAGCACTAGCACTTCGACTTGTATACCGCTTTATAGTGCTTTATAGCTCTCTCTAAGCGGTTTATATAGAGTCAACCTATTTCCCCCAACAATTTGGGTCCTCATTTTTACCCACCTCGGAAGGATGGAAGGCTGAGTCTACCTTGAGCCTGGTGACATTTGAACTGTCAAATTTCAGGCAGCCGGCAGTCAGCAGAAATAGCCTACAGTAATGAGCTCTAACCACTGCGCCACCACAGCTCATGATGAAGAATGATGAAGATTTGATCTTACACAAACAAGCAATAAGTCTTCAAATCTGAATTGGATTCAGAAACAGAAATTAAAAGCACTATATTATTTCTGAGAAACTCAGCAAATCTAAATGTCTGAAATCGTCACAACAAGTAGCCAAAAGGGAGCCAAGGGTCACTGTTGGAAAACAGCATAAATGTAGGAATAACTCAACTAGCACCATCCTGCAACGAAGTGATGGATGACTGCTTAAAAGTGCCCAATGTAGATCTGGGCCATTAACAGTTCCTATATACTTTGACTATTGGCTCAGGCAAAACCTACTTCCCACTTTCCAATGAGTAGAAGGGGTCCTCAAGGAAAGAAAAGTTTATTTAACAATTATTGTTGAGTCTGACTCACAGAGTACAGTACAGAACTACAGAGTGTCCGTTGATTTAATGCAGGGGTGGTAGCTTTATGAATTTTGGGAGTTGAAGTCCACAGGTCGTAAAGTTGCCATGTTTCACATTTATGTTACATGCAAAAGGACTTCATTCCCTGTATGGTCTTTTAAAATGTTCATTTTTCCATCTTAAAGGTAAAGGTAAAAGCACATATGTGCTAGTCGTTCCCAACTCTAGGGGGCAGTGCTCATCTCCATTTCAAAGTCGAAGAGCCAGCACTGTTCAAAGACATCTCCGTGGTCATGTGGCCGGCATGACTAAATGCCAAAGGCGCACAGAACACTGTTACCTTTCCACCAAAGATGGTCCCTATTTTTCTACTTGCATTTTTTTACGTGCTCGAACTGCTAGGTTGGCAGAAGCTGGGACAAGTAACGGGAGCTCACCCCATTACACGGCACTAGGGATTTGAACCACTGAACTGCTGACCTTTCGATTGACAAGCTCAGCATCTTAGCCATTGAGCCACCACATCCCTTTTCTATCTTACAATGTCCTTAGTTTCTTTCTACGTAATCTATTCATTTAGAAATAATGGGAAAAGACCTTTATTTGTTCTTACTTTTCCAAGCTTTGGAAATCTCTCTCTTCTGGCTCTGTTGGCTGGAGCTAATTGGAAGTGAAGCACAACAAAATCAGATTCCCTATTGTCTGATTTATTTATCTTCCTTCAATGATACCTTGAGGTCACATCCACTAAGACCTAGGAAATCAATCGAAATGTCTGCCTAACAATCTCCATCGTCATTCGCCAATATAGGTAAAAATAATATTTAGATTAAACCTTCTCAGGGTTGTGTTGCAAATTATTGCAAATGGCTTTTGACTCTTACTATAAAAATGTATCAAATAAGAAGGGAGTCTTTGTAAGATCCACAGAAGTGCTGGACTATAGGAAATGTTAAAATGTACTTGGGTAAAATTTATAGTCTGTTGCACAAAAAGCATCATATAAATGTTCAGCCTTTAGACAGCATCATCCACAGATATGGACAGCATCAAAAAGTTCTGGATTTGGTCTCAGACCTGAGATTTGTAGGGCTTTTGGTGTGGTTTGTCACTGTTGTTGTTTCAGCCTGAACTGTCCATATTGTATGTTTCTAACTCTTTTTAATTGTTTTCAGGATTTGTAAACTGCCCAAAGTCTATTGGAGTGGAGGGATTTAAAAAGATTGCAAATAATAACAACAACAATAAATCAAATAAATAACTGCATGTATAAGTATTAGGGATAAATGACATGCAGCCTTCAAGACCCATTCTGATCACAGTGATCAGAGGTGGGTTCTAAATTTTTTTACTGCCGGTTCTGTGGGCGTGGCTTATTTTGTGGGCGTAGCTTGATGGTCATGTGACAATTCTTTAGGATTTAGTAGAGGTACTGGTCTACCAGGCTTTTAACTGCTTGCAGAGCTGTACCAGTCTACTCATTTGTTTTTGGAGGCACCGGTCCACCAGCACAGTGCCTTTTACCACTGATCAGCTGTAGGGCGGCCCTTTGAAGCCCCGCGGCAAGAGTTTAAACTCTTTCCTTCTGATCAGTTGGGACTCAGGAGGCAGCAATAGATTGGGGGTGGGACCAAATAAAAGGTAAGAATAATGCGGGGGTGGTCGAGAGGTAGGGAGGCAGAACCGGTTCGGTGATGTCATACCGTCACCGCTACCAGCTCAGCAGAACTGGGCCGAACTGGGAGGAACCCACCACTGCCCTTGAAAAATCTTCCTCAACCACTTTGGACCTCCGGTCAACCCATTCTGGCCTTTAAGTCCCCCCTCCCAGATGTTAACTGCAACTCCTAACATCAAAAATCTCCAATTCATGAAATATATTATAATTCTGAGGGGCAGATGACAATGGCATAAGTCCTGTATGTCCAAAATACTAAACCAGATATAAGCTACTACCCCAGATCAACTATTCTCATCCTCATAGCATTTTTACCCTGGGAGATTAGACCAATCAATTTTTAATTTCAGACAAAAGAAATTACAACATGTAATTGTTATAGCAAACATCAGCCATTCTTTATTCCAGTCGTTTGGGATAACACAATTCCTATAACCTTTGCAGCAAGAAAATATAACATCCAACTTTTTCATCTTAAATTCAGAAGCAATCAAAAGAGAACCAAGGCTGCCATATCTCAATCTTTTATTTTTCTCCCTTCCTCACTAAAATTGCACTCTTCGTTTTCCAGATTTCACAAATGCTTAGGACGTCCAGCCTGAGGAATGATGAACTCTCATTTGTAACACATTCTAATATGTAGCGTAAAGCAGGGGTGAAATCCAGCAGGTTCTGACTGGTTCTGGAGAACCGGGAGCAGAAATTTTGAGTAGTTCGGAGAACCGGAAAATACTATCTCTGGCTGGCCCCAGAGTGGGGTGGGAATGGGGATTTTGCAGTATCCTTCCTCTGCCACGCCCACCAAGCTACACAAGCCACGCCCACAGAACTGGCAGTAAAAAAATGGGATTTCACCACTGGCGTAAAGTATATGTGGTTGCTCCCCATTCTGTATAGGATTATAGGATTGTCCCAAAGGTGCTTTTTCAAGAGGCAACTGGACTTTGGTTTTTTTCTTGAAGACGTTTCACTTCTCATCCAGAACTGAAGAAGTTTCTTGGATGAGAAGTGAAACGTCTTCAAGGAAAATAAAGAAAGCCCAGTTGCCTCTTGAAAAAGCACTTTTGGGATAACTATGATCTGAATGACAGAACCTCCATAGACAATCCCCCCCCCCCCAGGTGTTTTTAAATAATATCAGCTGTCATGATTCTGAGTAATGAAGTCTGGGAACTCAGGACTCTGAACTGACTCTGAATCTTGGCTCAAGTTCAAGAATTGCTTTATTGAGTGCTTCATATTGACACTTAGAAAGATGAAGCTAGCTCTAAATTATTCCCGTGCATAGGGATATTTAGATGAATAGGATTTCCCCACCTGCCTGAGTCTCTCAGGTCACATGGGCCAATCTATCCAATCATAGGTTCCCGCCCAGCTCTGACAGGTGTCTGATGACATGACCTTGATTCAGATGTCGGTTGGTAGATGTTATAACTAGCCAGCTGAGGCACCACATTCCTAAGTCCCCCCTCCCTCCCCCTTTGAATGGCAACCCAAAAATGAAGCAGAATTAAGCATGGTTCCAGTTGAAGTCGTTTTGCAGGTTGACATCAGCATAGCCCATAATGGCCTGCCTCTGTTCATATAGATATATATACAGTATATAGAAACCAATTTCTGCAGCACAATCCAAAGCCTAGAATTCAGTGACACTTTATAACCGGTTTGCATAGCAACGATTGAAAATTTGGGGTGGGGAGGTTTGAATGCCAGACTGGTCTTTAAATGACATGCATAGCAACCATGACAAGTATGTTAATTACTTCAGCAACTTGCATCCCGAAGCTAGTGGAAAGGGAGTGTAACCTTTGTTACTACTTAGTAACCTCTGTTACTAAGTAAGGTTCCTTCCCAATTGATCAGATATAAATAGAATTCTTGAGCGATGCCCATGTTCACCCTATTTTCCCACCAACACAAAAAGATATTAATAGGCATTATTTAACATTTAAGATAATAGTGAACACCGTATCACTAGTTATTATCTGAACGTTCATTTGTCCAACAGTGATGACTGTAAAATGGGATGCAAAAATGAACATTTTGGTTTTGTGCCTCTGTCACAATAGAGGTGAGGCTAACATTTTCAATCCCCCGCCTTTGTATTTCTTGAATGATGTGTGTGTGTGTGTGTGTGTGTGTGTGTGTGTGTGTATGTGTGTGTGTGTGTGTGTGTGAGAGAGAGAGAGGTAAAATAGATGCCCAAGCCATGGGGAGATTTAAGTAGGGCATTTGTTGATAGGTCAATAAAGTTGAGATAGTGGGTGTGAACCAGTGGTGGGTTTCAACATTTTTTACTACCAGTTCTGTGGGTGTGGCTTGGTGGGTGTGCCTTGATGGGCGTGGCAAGGGAAGGATACTGTAAACTCTCCATTCCCACCCCACTCCAGGGGAAGGTTATTGCAAAATCCCCATTTCCTCCCGATCAGCTGGGACTTGGGAAGCAGGGAATAGATGGGGGTGAGGCCAGTCAGATTTTTTACTATCCATTCTCCAAACTACTCAAAATTTCCACTACCGGTTCTCCAGAACTGGTCAGAACCTGCTGAAACCCACATCTGGTGTGAACTTGTGAACACCCATTTCTTTATATATACACACAGACTCACGTGAAAAAGTGGCAAAACTTTGTATAAAGTGTTCACCATCCAGATTTTGGGAAAACCTCCCCCCACACCCCATGAATGCTCTTGAGCTTAATGGCATTTTGCCCCTTAAAAACTCAAATCCTTCCAAACATGAACCGAAATCCCACTCATTTTAAGAATGTATTCTTTAACATTGCACACACAGCCTGCTCTGGGCCTTGAACCAATAAAAGTTGTACTTTTCAGCTTTATGTCCCAGCAACTGCAGTGCTGAAAGTGTATTTTGTTCCTCCTTAATGTATAATATCTGAATTTTTTTTTACTATAAAATATTCCAAGGGATTGAGGCAAGAAACAAATAACCCAAAGCAATTCAATCTAGTAGGCAATTCGGTGCCCATTTATTCAAAGGTCGCTCTCCCTGAACTAAATGAATTTATTTCTATGAACCCGGGCTCAAAATCAGTATAATGAAAACATCATATCTTATAAATGTAGCATTTTAAAAAAAAATGTTGATACTTGGTTATTTTATCACGTATTTTATCAGAGTTTGGAATGTGTTTTAGAGCTGTGCACACTTCAACAAAGATTATTTCAAAAAAGTGTTTTAGATCTTGCACAAGCACAAGTCAATCATTTCTGTGCTATTCATTACAGCAATCTGACTTTTTTTAAGCATTTGAATGAACCTTTAAAAAATGTGCTGCTGCTTTAAGAAATCCATCCAACTTTTAAAGCAGCAGCACCATTTGCAGGCTCACTCAAAAAAAAAAGGCTGTTTTAATGAATTGCAGAGAATTGGTGTGCTTGTAGAAAATCTGAAGCACATTTCCAAATCATGTTCAAAGCTTGCAGAGTTCCACTGTACATATTTCACACTGTTATCGTTTTACATTGGAGGTGGAGAATGGAGGTAGGAAATGCTACAATGAAAATGAATGTCAGAATTCCCCAGGGAAGATTTCTGCTTGGGCTAACTTTCTCTTTGGGCTGACTATTAACTTTAAGAGTATGCCATTTTGCTTGAAATGCAAAATGTTTTAGGCATTCCCTTGAATGCATGTGTTTTACTTTAACTATACATGAAAATATAATCCCACCATTGAGACAATTTGCAAAAAAGAAGGGTTTTTTTCTCTTTAGATTGGCAAACACTTTGACCCTATGATAACAGCTCAGATCTGTGATGCTTTGTGCTCCCTCCAAAATTGGGGATTGGCAGTGATGGAGATGTGTTCATGGACTTAGATAAGTCACAAAAGATGGGATTTTTAGAAATATGGGTTAGAATACCCTATTTTCCCTAAAATAAGACATCCCCTGATAATAAGCCCAATCAGGTTTTTGAGTGCATTCGCTAAAATAAGCCCCCCCACGAAAATAACCCCTCCCCAAAAATTGCATGTGCAGTCGATCCCCGCCATTTCCTCTGGTTAGGGTTAGGGAGATAGAGCTGGAAATCAGGTAAGACAATAAGAGGAGCCCCATCTTGCTCCATGTACCCCAAAGTAATAAGACATCCCTGAAAATAAGGCCAAGCACTTATTTCGGGGTTCAAAAAAAATATAAGATAGGGTCTTATTTTCGGGAAAACACAGTACTAAAAATATTACTTTTACTGAGCAATGAAATCCTTTCCCCACCAACTTTCACTAACAACAGGAAGAAGAGAAGAAAATAAATGAATAAAATATAAGCGCAGAATGTAATTATTATACCATATTTCTCCGAAAATAAGACACTGTCTTATATTTTTTTGAACCCTGAAATAAATGCTTGGCCTTATTGCCATGTGCTCAAAGGTCCGATTATCAGGAGATGTCATATTTTGGGGAAACAGGGTAGTATATATAAAGACAATCCATGATGCTCTGGGTGAAATTATAAAAATTTCACCCAGAATATTGAAACATTCATTGATGTATTTTACAGAACTTTGCTTATATTATCTATTTATTTGAACCAAACTCAATGTAACCAAATTATGTTCTTAAACTGAAATAAATTTTGTGGTTTACTACTCGAAAGAGATAATTTCCACATACACTAAACAATGTAGATTAGGGATTAACTCAAAAAATGGAATAAGATGAAAACATCAGGAACGATTCTCATTTTTTAATTGCATTCTAAATTATTGCCCTGTGATCTGATTAATTCAATTGGAAAGGAAGAGAGTCCTTTCTCAGCCACAGAGTCCTGCCTTGGGCTGGGCTAGACTGTTGATAATCAGTAAAGTAGAAAGCTCACAGCAGGGTCAGGAGCCAAACTAAGAATCATACCTGAGATTCAAGCAGAGATGAAATGTCACACAAAGTTAGAATCCAAAAAAAGAAGCCAAGATCAATCCAAATGTCAACTCTCAGGATTGCAGCAAATAAGTATAGGATACAATAAGAACATAGCAATAGGTAATAGATAGTAAGGCATCACCATGGATGGAGCAATTTACAAATTGGGGCTCAAAAAGGGATTCTGAGATTAGAATCCACATTTTTAACTCTTCAGAAGACGTTCCTATTCCTTTAGGATGCATTTGGGGAAATGCTGGAGGGACATGGGACCTAGGATCTAATGGACCTTCTGTCTCATCGCATCAGTTTTGAAAACCAGGATTCCCAACATCAGAAAAAGTTGGTGTCAGATCTCTTGGCCTGAAAAGATGTAACTATCAGGGTTCCAAGTAATAGATCCATATCCAGCAAAACTCAAAGGCAAGTAGATTCCTCAAAGAACAGCTTTATTGGAAATATCATATTGGCACATATCTGATGAAAACCAACTCTGAAAATTCCCACTGTTTGCATCTAATTAAAAGTAAGAGAGTTTCTATTTTCTCAAAACAGTCAGTCACATGGTCCAATCAAGTTGCGGTCAGGCAAATGGGTAGCATCACTCTACCTTCCTCTGAACAGGTGTGAGAATATCCTTGGTTCCCAAGAGAAAATATTTTGTTTTGGCTAAAGAATCCCTTTTATCTCAAATTCCCCCCTCCCTATCCCTCAGCTCCAGTGTGGCAACACTGAAGCGGTCAAAATGGCTTCAGTCAAGTCAACTTCAGGTTTGACAGGAATATTGGAAGTGGGAATCTACCATATCTTATTGTCCCTTGTCCTTGATCTTAGCTGCTTTCTTCTGGAATATATTGTTTGTCTTTGTAAATAGTCAAATAAAACAAAGCAATGCATATGTTAGCTCCAACCACTGAGCAAAATGTATATTAATGTCCAAATAATATTCCACCCTTTCTAATTCACGATTTCTCCCTTTCTTTTTCTATTTAAAAAAGATTGGCTTTTAAAGCTCACAGCAATACTATAGCCTGTGCAAATGATAACTATAGCTTGTTAGGGGAAAAAAAACGGCATCTGTATTTCATACAATAAGTTTAGATACCCTAAGATAGAAGTAACCTATAGGAGAATTTGGCCTTTGGCATTTATATTAAGTTAATTAGAATCTTTCCTTCTCAAAATACATTTTTACTTCCATTTTTATTACTACTGCAGTAAAGGTTTTGCTAATATCTATAAAACACACACATTCTCCAAAATTCTTTTGACCCCAGGCTCTTAACACTTAAAATGCCTTCTATTTTTGGAGCAAGGGGAAACCTAGGCAAGAGTTCTAATCTTTCATAATCCTTTAGGCAGTTTTGATTTGAGAAACACAGTACCAAGGAAAGAAAATCAAATCAAGACAACAGAATCACAGTTTATTGGCACATTACTATAATGTTCTTCCCAGATCAAGTGTATATTTCATAGCTTACTTCACAGTGTATAACTGAGTCTGGGGGAAAAAAAAAGAAGCTAGTCAGCTCAGGCATTTTTTTAACTAAGTGGGTAACAGAAATTGTTATAAGGGTAAGAACTTTTTCACATAAGCTTTTGGGATACTGGGCAACACAGAGTATTCCTTAGACTTAATGATGTTGAACATTCATTCCCTTGAATCATGTGTCAGGGTTCCAAGTAACATCCCCAACCAAGTAAGACTCCAAGCCAAGCAATTCCTCAAAGTTCCATTTTATTATGTGTGGCACATCTGGGAAAACCCAAATCTGAAAGCCTCCCCATGTTTTCCCCACCCAAAGAAAAGTCAAAGTCCCTTCCCCTGCACCCACATGCCCATCACATGTTTCAATCAATCCACCATCCCAGCTGGAGATGTTTCCCAGTCACGACTCTCCAGGTGCAGGCTGAACGTTCTTGACTCCCAGAGAAAAGAACGTTGTTATGGCTATCTATCTCTACCCAGTCCCTACAACCCCACTCCTGGTTTTTCACAGTAGGCTTATGCACTAAATATGGCAGCCCCAAAGATTCAAAGAAAAAGATGGCCTCATCATGAATGAATGAAGGCAGGTGTCAGCACTTCAAGTTGCCTTTACTCTAGTGCTGACATAAGAAGGAGGAGCAGAGGCGTCTGGAAAGGGATGTTTGACTTTTCACCTACTTATTTTCCCTGGAGATAATATCCCCTAGGAGATGGGATGGGAGGGAGAAAAATTCCTTTGAGTTGGAGTAGTAGATAGGGGTAGAGTGACTTGGAAGATGGCCAATGAGTGCAGGGGAGTGGGGAACGGAAAGGGAGGGCTTTGGGTCTGGAAGTCAGTATTGGCTATGATGAGTTGGACTTTGAATGTCGTGCTGAATAAATGGGAGTTTTCTTCAAACAGTTTGTTTGAAATGCAATTTATTTGAGACGACCTCGAAACCTGACAGCAGGTGACTATATTTTTTCCTAGTCTAGATCACTCTTAGAAGAAGGAGTTTTCAGGACAGTAACATTCATGAAAACAACTTGCCCATTGATAGCCATAGAGATATGCTAGATCCCGTTGCTAGCCATGGAAATATGTCTCATCATTGACTTTGAGGATAACAAATAATAATATTAATATTAATAGAATAGAATATTCTTTATTGGCCAGGTGTGATTATACACACAAGGAATTTGTCTCTGGTTCATAAACTCTCAGTTTACATACAAGTGATAAATTATAAATCGTAAGATACAACCAACAAAGTGATAGTCATAAGATACCAATAGGCGTAGGTAATAGGAAAGATGAGAAGGATAATAGCAATACAGCCCTGCTACATAGTTAGTCATCCTTAGGCTATAATGACAATAATGTTATTAATATAATTATTAATTATAATTATTAATATAAGATAATAATGTATTTTCAATATTATATCAGTCAATTGCAAAAGGGTTTTATAATATTAGAGATATTGTCGCCGAAAGTTGGCTGTTCCAAGTAAAGCTGCTCAATTGCAAAAATATCTCTAATTAAACCCTTTTGCAATTATCCCAAATCCTTGGGAAGGTCTCGATAAATGCACAAACATGCCAAATTCAGTCTTAAAATATGGATGACTGTGCGACCAACCATAATAATCTCTTAAAAGTATGTGCTGCCTGACTCACAGGGACTCTAGGCAATTTACAATTGTTAAAACATTAAAAAAAATAACAACCACAGAACAATGCAAAACATGAAAACAGCACAAGGGAAAGCAGCCATAATGGCAAAGACAAAAAAAACATGAGTGGGAAACAGAGAGGAAGAAAGGGCCATCAGTTGTCCTCTTCAAGACCTAGATCAGGGGTCTGCAACCTTAAACACTCAAAGAGTCATTTGGACCCACAGAAAAGAAAACACCGGGAGCCACAAAACCCTTCCTGTGCCTGACTATTTCTTGAGCGGCCACAAAACTAGCCTATGTAGTTGAATTAAATGTTCTGTTTTCTTCTGAAACTTTTCTTTTCTTGGATGTTTCATGGTTTCAACCAACGTTCCATGGTTGGCCTATCAGGGATTGAAATGCTCAATACATCGCATGCTGGTGGGTGTTGCACATTGGCAGTTGCGATGCATTTTGAGTGACAGGGAGACGCAGCAGAGGGGTGAAAGAGCCACATGCGGCTCCAGAGCCACAGGTTGCTGACCTCTGGCCTAGCTGAACCTCAAGGTCCTTAAGGCCCTTCCAAATACTGTTAGAATGACAGCTGCTCAAATTTGGAGAGTGAGGAAGACTCATTTGAAAGGGCTGGCACTGCTTCAGAGAAGTCACAGTTCTGGAATCCTGATAGGTGGCCTGTTTAATCAATACAACCTGCCAACCCTGGGTAGATACTGGTTGGAAGGCAGGTGGTCCTGCAAGTAACCAGGCTTCATGCCATGTAGGACTTTCTGGGTAGTGAGCAGCATCTTGAATCACGGAAGCTTTCTCCCTTTGCACTTTTGTTTCTTTTTTTTGTTTCTTTTTTTTTTTTTTGCAAGTTTTTACTCGCCCCTGAACTTCATGCACCAATGGATTACATCTGCTTATTTTGGCCGTTCTCATGTTTTTTTCCCTGCCAAATAAATTAGTTTTAGGATTATCGATTGATGGTGGGAATTACCTCTCTGAATTTATGTTCCCATACCATAATCACAAGAGTAGAGCACCAATCGATTTTGTCCACAGTGGGCAAACTTTTTTGGGATGTGTGATTTTAATACTAGGGACAAGTAAACAAGGAACCAGAGCTTCTGTACATCCCTTTTAATGGAGCAAATATGCAATGAAACCAGAGATTAAATGCTATAAATTGAGATTAAACCAAAGCAAAAAAAGGTGATGGAGAAAATTTAGTTAGCAACTCAACAATGTTTCCAAAAGACTCACACCGGGGAATGTTTCCAACAGTGTAGACATTTTACTGTCTGTTATTGGAAGAAGAGGTTCACTTTTTCAGTTCAGATTTTGATTGAACCTTTGAATTCTAGCTGATTTTCTTCAAGAAATTTCTGCTACTATGATGAATAGTGATGATATAGATAGGATGTCTGCAGGACATGACTGAGTCAGTGAGTGGCCATTCCAGGGGAACATAAAATTTGTAGCACACTATCACAGATTCTCCGGATAGTTGGGGAACAATAATGTTTGATTTTCAAAAAAGTGGTTTAGAGGTTTACGCTACCTGTAGTGTCTTTTTTATTTTTCAATTTTTTGTGGGGTAGACTTTAAAGCATCTAGAGGCCTGATCATGGATATCGCACACAGAGTCAGGAGAGGCTTAACCATCTCCAACTTTGAAGAAATAGATCAAACAGAATAAGAGATTAAGAACTAGATCTGAAAAATTATATGCCACGGTGGAGCCAATCTTCCTCTAAACTCAATCTAAACAAAATCAGACTTAGAAATAAAATGTAATATTTCTTACCACTAAAAATCATAGCAAGAAATTTTATTTAAACATCAGTCTATCGCAAAAGGCAGCTTTACTTGGAGCTTACATTCTCTGACAATATCTTTAATACCATCAAACATCTGCCTATCCCAGGTCTATGAGTCCACACAAGAGACAGAAAAAAGGCTACATCCAGTCTAAACAACTGGGTGACCCATCATCATCATCATCCCAATCTATTTTTTCTGTACTGCTGATATGCTGCAACACACACAAGACTTCCTATCTTCAGCAGAAAATCTCCAACTGTCATAAGTTGTCTATGCTTTTGTGAGGCATGAACTGTGTATGTTCAAAAACTGAGTTCAGTTTTGAAACAAAGGAGTAAAGCTACATATTTAACATTTAGCCTGAGTGAATAAATATAACTGAAATAACACAGCAAGTTAAAAACATATACACACAATGAAGAGATCACTATATATTCAGACACACATACTCAAAATAGACATTTACTTAAAACCATGCACACACATTAATTTCTTACAGGATTTACATACTGCCTTTTTTCCTAATAGTTCAAGGTAGTTATACAGGGATGATCCCATTTTTTAAAAAATTTTTGCAGCAATCTTAGGTTAAGCTGAGAGAGTGCGGCTGTCCCAGAGTCACTTAGTTAGATCCAAGGTCAAGTGAGGATTTGAATCTAAAAACAGATCTTGCTTGAAAAATAGCATCTGTACTATCCTAGTTAAGTGTTCTGGGCGAACAGGGCCACTGTGTTTAGTACGCATGATTTTTGTCAGTTGTGAAGCAGAGTCTCTTGGCAATTAAATCTCCTGAGATGTTTAATATTATCTTTAGCTACAAGCTAAATTATTACAGTGTTCAAATTCTATTTTATTTTTCTCTTCTTATCGACTATATGCTATTGCAAAACAAGAAGGACAAGGAGCCATCAGGAAAATTATCACAAAATCTGGCTTGTAAAGTATCTGAGGTTTAAAATGATTATTGGAATGATAGATGATAAGAAGAAAAAAAAAACCATCTGCACCATAGAACGATGGTTAAGAAAAGCTGGAAGGGAAGATTCACTAGAAATATTATTGGAAGTTACGGATGAGCAGGAGAAGAGCCCTACTACAAACATTGTGTTGAGCCAAGAAATCCTCAACACTGGGGACTTTTCTTTACTAATCTATGAAAGTGCAAAGCTAACAGATTAAGGCTCCTTGCAAATTCTTCCAATAGGGAAATTCGCTGTTATGATTTATGTCTTCTCCTAAAGATGAAGCTGCTGCACTGAACAAAGATTTTAGCTGATTCAAATGGCAGTTTCCGCAGAATGAGATGGCCTCTTTATTAGGGCAGGGAGCAAGCAGCAAGTCGTTTCCTCTAGGATTCCTTATTTGCTCTGCAGTCTTCATCAGTGAAAGAACTCAATTAGATTTCTCTCAGGGGATACTAACTGTGCCTCTGAAAGCAGGAAAGAGATACTCCCATCCTTTTAAGGCTTGCTTATAGGACGTTTTTGGCAAGGCATGATAGACTGCCTATTAATCCATCTCCCTATATTGCCTGTCAATCTCAAATACTGACTGAGCGTTCAGGTCCTTGCATTAACTGAATTATACGCTACTTCCTTTAACTGGAATCTAATATATAGACTGCAAAGACATCAGCGGGAGGAGGGAGCAGCAATGCTGGAAACGAGCATTATGAAGTAACCTTCACCTCTTTTGTACTTTTTGGCCGTGAGCTTAACAGGGTGCAGCTTGCATTGTACCGCTGAGATGCCTTTTTCAATGAAAATGTCAAAACCCGCACAATTTTTTCTAGATCAGCTTTTTTCCAAGTTCCAGTCGGTTGGTCACTTCAGACTTTTCATTAGCCAATGGATTTTATTTTGTTAGAATTGGCTATCAGAAACAGCTTCCTGGGATCTATTTATTTATTTAAATTGCTAGGGCCGCATGTCTCCTATATATGGGTAAAAATCAGCTAATAGTGAAAAACAGAGCACAAACATAGTAGCAATAGCAATAGGACTTAGGACTTATATACTGCTTCACAGTGCTTTACAGCTGACTCTAAGCAGTTTACAGAGTCAGCATATTGTCCCCAACAATCTGGCTTCTCATTTTACCGACCTCGACAGGATGGAAGGCTGAATCAACCTTCAGCCAGTTGGGATCGAACCACCAAACTGCAGATCAGAAGTAGCCTGCAGTACTGCATTCTAACCACTGTGCCACCGTGGCTCATAAAACCAATAAGTAAAAACCAATCAAATGTAAAAGCAAACAACTTAAAATAACTTAGCAGCCATAAATACTCAGTTAACACAAGATTAAGAAATAGGCTAACCTGTATTATAATTGTAATGTTTTTATATATTCATATATATTAGTATGAGTATAAACACTGATTGGATATGGCTAGTCTAGAGGAAAAAAAGGACTACGGGTGACATGATAGTAGTGTCCCGATATTTGAGGGGCTGTCACAAAGAAGATGGGGTCAACCTATTCTCCAAAGCACCAGAAGGCAGGACAAGAAACAATGGATGGAAACTAATCAAGGAGAGAAGTAATTTAGAACTAAGGAGAAACTTTCTAACAGTGAGAACAATTAACCAGTGGAACAGCTTGCCTTCAGAAGTTGGAGGAGCTTCATCTTTAGAGGCTTTTAAGAAGAGACTTGTCTGAAATGGTATAGGGTTTCCTGCTTGAGTAGGGAGTTGGACTAGAAGATCTCCAAGGTCCCTTCCAACTCTTATTATTCTGTATTCTGTACTGTATTGCTATTGCAAGCTTATGGTTATGTTATCAGCAACAGCCTTTATCTTGTGTAGGTTTTTTCTCTTTTCTTCTGTTTGATTATCTTTCCATTGAAAATGTCTCCAACTACCTTTGACTTTGCATTATGTTCCCAAGATGTGCCAGCAATAAACCAACAAGGTCATGTTTGAGACTGTTCTAAGCAGTTTCCTTTGTTGTTCCATACCTATAGACAAAAATTTTGCCAAACTAAAGCAGACCACTTGTATTATAAAACATATACTGGTACTCTGGGAATCATTAAGGAGGAGCAGTCTTCACCCTCTTTTTCTCACACAAACTAAACTGTGCTGTCTCTTGCTCCTCTGAAATGCAGCCCTTCTCTCCTGGGAATCTGGGCAACATTCCATCACAAATAGCTTCTCCAAATATATTGGATTACAATATTACATTGGATTACAATCCTCATTGTTCCCAGAGAAGTTTGCAGAAAGCTGCTCTCGTCCAAAGTAAGCAGGGAAGAGGAAGATGTAGAAGATAGAAATGGTGTATTAGGACAGTTAATTTGCTGTGGTTGGATACAGCATGCACGCACAACTTACTTTAACCAAAATAATATATGATTCATTCAGAAATATTGAAGAACCATTCAGGCTTCAGTTACATGCCATGGTGAACAGAATAGCAGCATGATAAACATGCAACTAGAGCCACGCTGAATATAATTCTTTAGGTTTATAGATTACTGTGATTCTTCATTGATAAGCCACAATGATGGATGATTCCATGGTTTACAAATCACAATAATTGGGTGCACATAAATGCCAGGTTGTTTATTGTATTGTACTTCTCTGAGTGTCTATCTGTATTCTGGAAATCCAGAATGTAACCCCCTGAAAAAGACAAGGAGATTTGATTATGTGAAAGCAGAGATTAATTCTAAGAAGCTCGACTATGGGTAACCTTTCACACTTTTTTTGTGGTCTCTGTGCATCATTTGCATGTATGGGTAAAGGCAAGCTAACCTTAGGGGAGAGGCAGGTGCAATTCTCAATGGAGGATAGCGGTTAATAATTCAAAAGATGCATTGACCTGAGTTCTCATAGCCAGACAGTAGTAAGAAATGAACAGTGGAGACAGAGACATGCTACTATCTGATGTAGGGTCAAGAAAGGAATGCCTCGGTATAAAATGTTAAAGAAGAACATGTTGGTATAGAGTGTGCTCCAAGACCTTCAGCTGACTGCTGCCCATGCCTTTTAATAGGTAGGAATGTTTTCCATTATCTAGTCTGGTAAAAGTTGAGACAAGAATTTACATGATAGTACAGGATTGCCATTTGCCATTAGATGGGACACCACAGTCCTGTAAGAGAGGGTCTTAATGTTTTTGAACCCAAACATTTCAAAAGTGGAGAGTTCATTTCAGAGAGTTCAATAGCAAGAAAAATCAAAGAGAAGGCATGATAGTTCCTGTGTTCTACAGAGGCCATGATTGGTGAGATCTTAGCTTTCTGGAGTTCTACATGAAAAGCCCTGATGCACCAAAAGAGAAGCTGATTTGGATCAAATCATTGCTGCCTTTGCAATGAGATTGTAAATTTACTTTTCCAAAAGGAGAGGGAGGGAATAGCCAAACAAGATCCAGTACAAGCTCTGGAAAAAACACCTGAGAGTATCCTGTTGTGATACATTCAGTGTCTGTGGTTATATTACAGGCCACAGTTTTTTGGAACCCCAAGTAGAGTGACAGCAGGATCAAATCAAAATAATTGCTTCCAACCCCCAATTAACCAGGATTAAAAATGTCCCTTCTCATTGAGGTCCAGGTAAGATGTGCCTTCTCAATGATGGCCTCCTTTCTTTGAAACAGTATACCTCCCAAAATTACAAAGGCCATTAAAACATCTTTTCCAGAGAGCCTTGTGGATGGATTGGGCATGAATTATACATTCATGGCTTTTTATTCTTCCTTTCAATGTTTTGAATGCTAATTGAGGTTCAAGGTTTCTGTGTTTGTCGTTTAATCATTGTTATGTTGTTCTGATTGATTTTTAACCTGATTATAAAAGTGTCTGTAAATCATTTAGAGCCTCTGGAGTAGCATATTAGTGCTTGTAAATAAGTAAAATAAATAATGAAAGTTACACCGAAATAATGTGATGTAATAATTATGCTATGTTCAAATGAGCCATCTGACCCGGTTTGGTGTAATAGTTAAAGCATCAGGATAGAAACTGGGAGAACATGAATTCCAGTCCCAGTTAGGCTGAAGCCAGCTGGGTGACCTTGGGCCAGTCACTCTGTCTCAGCACTAGGAAGAAGGCAATGACAAGTTGATTCTGAAAATCATTCCAAGAAAACTGTAGGGAATTGCCAGGCAGTTGCCAGAAGTCATCATTAGTAATAGCAATAGCATTTTGACTTATATATTACATCATAGTGCTTTAAAGCTCTCTCTAAGTGGCTTACAGACTCAACATATTGCTCCCACAATCCATATTACTCCTACAATCTGGGTTTTCATTTTACCTCAGAAGGATAGAAGCTGAGTCCACCTTGAGCCGGTCAGGATCAAACTCCTGGCAGTGAGCAGAGTCAGCCTGCAATACTGCATTATAACCATTGCGCCACCACGGCTCTTGATTAAAAGTCATTGACTAGAAGTTCAAATGAAAAAACAAAATTGGTTCTTCACCTCTGCTTTTCATTGACATACTAAAAAGTATTCTGCTGAGAATGTGGTCAAAAGAAGCACATGTGCCGAAAGCATCTGTTTTTCATTGAAAGTGTGCCTCAGCGCAAGAGGTTCTGACAAAGGGTTGTCCCCCTACAACACCCAGAGTAGATAAACAATAAGATACATTGGAAGCAGGATCCCTGTCAAAGCTACAAGTATAGTTTGCTGAATAATGTATTATATTATATCAAAAAACCAAGTTTCCATAAATAACAATGGGTGCAGAACAAATAACAAATCCTGTGCTCTCTCTCATGATAGCATCATTCGGTTTCTGAGATCTTCTTGGCCTTTTCTTTTGC
The DNA here is from genome assembly GCA_022577455.1 of Arizona elegans. Classification (NCBI taxonomy): domain Eukaryota; kingdom Metazoa; phylum Chordata; class Lepidosauria; order Squamata; family Colubridae; genus Arizona; species Arizona elegans. Next base: position 71,355,026 of record JAKOOJ010000005.1, read on the forward strand.
AGTGTAATCCTGTACATTATTCATAGCATCGTAATGTTGAATGAAGCCATTAGGGCAGCAAATTCAACTCCATCCCCCATCCCATCCTTCTGAAGCAGCAGGTCCCACTGAGGTTGGTAAGTCTTATTGCTGAGTAAATGTTTATAAGGATTGCAGCCTCAGTTGTAGAACTAATGAGCAGCAATTCCCTATTCCTAATTATTCCTAATTGTTAATTTCTCATCTTGGATGATAAGGAGGGCAAACAAAAGCCTGCCGACAAGGTTCTTAAACATTAAGGACTTATCTGTGTTGCTATTCACAGACCAGTAAGCATTTGCAGTGGGCAAGAAGGGATGACGTTGCTTTGAATCCATCCATTGCTCACTGCAAATGTCACTTCTGGGTATGTTCCCTGTTCTACTTTCCAAAGGCAGTTTTCCTCCTTCTCGTTTGAAGGACTGACAGAAAGGTGAAGGTGCACCAGTAGACTTATTTTGATTTTTAAGCCCAGTGGAAAATGAAGGAGCTTGGGGAAGGAAACATAGGGATTAAAAAATTCTGTAGGGTTTCAAACCTGCAATTTTAAGCAAGCATGAGAATGGTTATGCTATTGTATTACTTTTAGAAGCTGTCACTGATGTAGGTATCCTTCAAGGTGTGTGTGTATGACAGAGAGGGAGACTGAAAAAGAGACAAAATCTGGAAGATGGGAGGCACAATATTACAATAAAAACCCCACCCCTTTTATAAAAACCCGTCTCCCCAATTACTTCTTCCTGTCCCACCAGATCCCAGGTCCGGTCCCAGCAGGAATTTGGCATGTCTAATTTAATGAAAAGGACTAGGGGTGACATGGTAGCAGTGTTCCAATGTCTAAGGGGCTGTCATAAGGAAGAGGGGGTCAACCTATTCTCCAGGAGGCAGGACAAGAAGCATTGGATGGAAACTAATCAAGGAGAGAACCAACCTAGAACTAATGAGAAATTTCCTGACTGTTAGAACAATTAATCAATGGAACAACTTGCTTCCAGAAGTTGTGGTTGTTCCAATACTAGAGGTTTTAAGAAGAGATTGTACAACCATTTGTCTGAAATGTATAGGGTTTCCTGCCTGAGCAAGGAGTTGGATTAGAAGACCTCTAAGTTCCTGTCCAACTTGGTTATTCTGTTATCTAGTACAGAGGGCATGCTATGGGTTCTATCGTTTAGGGAGCTACATGTGGTGGGCCCTGAGTGGTGGGCCTTCTCAGCTGTGGCACCCACATTATGGAATATCCTTCCCCTTGAGGTTCAGATGACATGACTCCTGACTTTTTGTTGGTTGTATCATCAGGTGCGGGTACCTGAGGAAAATGGCAAGCTAATAAGATGGTTCCATTATTATTAACACTTATTTGCCCATCATTTTTACCTTTTATAGTTTTTAATATTATTAAGAATAGTAATAAGAATAGTAATAATAATAATGTGGCAAAAAAGCAAAGGTAGTACCAATCGTACAATCCCAAACAACTGGAGCACCATGTGAACACCATTGGCATTGATAAAATCTCTATCAGTCAATTACAAAAGGCAGCTTTACTCAGAACAGCTTACATCCCGCAGTGATACGTTTAGTACCATCAAACAACATCCGCCTATCCCAGATCCTTGGGAAGGACTCGAAAGGCAGATTTAAAAAGGTCAAATCCTGTCTCAATATGGCTGTCGGTGAGACAAATCATCATAATAGTTGTTATTTGTGATCTATTGGTTTTTTTAGCATGGTTTTATGCAGTCCAGAGTCATTTTTTATGAGATAGGCAGCTATATAAATTTCATAAATGAATGAATAAAATACATGTAATGTCATTGAATGTACCATCAATCCATCATGTCATCATCTTGCAGATTTTGATCGATATTATCTCATTGATGCTACTGTTGAGAGATCTAGAAGATGGTAAGGAAGTACTCTCTTAAAAGCTGGTAGTTGTGCCTCTCTCTCTCTCTCTCTCTCTCTCTCTCTCTCTCTCTCTCTCTCTCTCTCTCTCTCTCTGTATGTGTGTGTGTGAACTGAAAGTGTATGTGTGCAAGTGTATACATGTGCATATAAAAATATGTGTGTGTGAATGCATTAATTTGCATATATATTTTAATTTTGTGTGGGTGCACACACACAGGTATGCATTTGCACACATGCACATCCATACCAGTGGTGGGTTGCCCCCAGTTCAGACCGGTTTGCAAGAACCAGTAGTAGTAGTATAGTTTATTGAATAGCCCGAAGGCCTTTTCAAACAAAACAGAAAAGAAAAAGGGAAAAAGATAAAACAGTTACAAAAATAGCAATCTAAAAATATATGATAGATGACATTAAAATTTTACCATATCAAATTTCAATAGCTAAGTTGCCAAGACTAGAAGACTAGATAACCCAAATAGGATAGCTCCTCTCTAACTGAGCTCATCTTTCTTACAATCGATAAAATTTTCCTTGATATAACTGGCTCGTATTGCCGTCAACCTTTTAAGGTATCGAGTGATCGTTCTTACCAGGGGAGGAGAGTCAGCCCTCAACAGAAATGCTAATATTTGGCTTATATTCCAGTGGGGAAATTTATTTATAATTGGGGACAGATATTGATTTCTAACTTCCTGATAGAGACTACATTCGAATATTATATGCGCCGTGTCCTCCACGACGTTTACCCCACATATGCATATTCTTTTGTCATACGGGATTTTCCGATAATGGCCGAATCTAACGTTAGTATCTAGAAGTTCGAATCTAAACTTAACAAATAACTGTCTCTCCACTGATGGCATTTCTAAATATAAATACTTTTCCGGGGTGAAAGTTGTTTTAACTGCTGTCAGTAGTTTAAGGGAATGATTAGTTGAAAGGGTTGCCATATCCATTTGCCCATGTATATCTTTAATCCGTTGTTTAACTTGGTTCAGTGTGTCACACAATGGGAACCCTATGCCATATCGGTTCAATATTTCTGACAGCCGGGTTAGCCAGGAATACCTTTGAGGATTTGAAATCTGCTGTTCCTCTAGACATATTTTAGGGAGTCTGCTGGCATCCATCTGGGTCATTTTTAGCCAGTAGGTTACCGCTCTAGTGATTGTATAGATGTATAGTGAGAAATGTCCCAATTCAGCTCTGACGGCTGCAGCTGAAGTGGAATTGTTTACCCCAAGCATCCTCCTTAACAGATTATTTTGAGTTCTCTCTAATATGGGGGCCTCTGTAAGACCCCAAATTTCAGCACCATAGAGCATGATCAGAACAAGTTTAGCCTGAAAGACTTTACGAAGAGGTAAAATGGAGGTTAAGAACCAATAGTAAAACTGGAAGGAGGCTCCGCCCACTGACCCAGACGTCATCATAGGTGATTTGCACATGCGCAGAACCGCGTGTGTGTGATGCGAACTGGTAGTAATGGTAAGTAGAACCCACGCCTGATACATACACTTATAATGGCACCCACATTCACTTAAACCTGGCTTCAGCAAGAAAATCTAGCTATTTAGTTCCTAGAATAGAAAACTAGAAGGGCACAGCAGCAGGGGAATGTCCAGTGGGAGGATGTGATAGCAAGCACTTCAGACACAATGCCTTGCAAACAGTTGCCACAGTGGGGCAGTCCAAACAGGATTCCCTTAGGTCAATTTAGAATCAAACCAGCACAAGTCCAGGACAGGAGCTGTAATGGTATGTGGGAATGACCTTGGAGACAGAAGGAAGGGCTGCAGTCTAGACATTGATCTCAAAAATGAAATATGAATTTGAAAGAAGAAGGGTGGTGAAAGCATCTCAGAAGGGACTCTCTCTAGTTTTGGGGAGAGCAAAAATGAGAGACGGGACTTGCAAGATTCTTTTACTATATCCTTAGAGTGAAGACAGAGCTTCTCTGGACCACACTTCAAGGTTGATGTCAATCTTGCAAGCATGAAAACACCCCTCCCATCCCTCTCTTTTACTCTCTGTCCCTCATTTTTACTCTCCTGAAAACTAGGGTTTCTTTTGAGATGCTTTTGCCACCAGCATTGACAGGTTCTGCCTCCTTTCTCCCAAGGCCATTCTCACGTACCATTACAGGAGCAGCAACAGCATGTCCAGATATGACCTTAATCTTTTGATTTGACAAAACAGATAAAAACATTGACACCATTGGAAGACTAACAGCTATGCTATTTATCTATTTAGCTTGCATACTGCCATAAAGCACAGCAACTTCCTTCAGGTCACAACTCAATAAAATGCACATACAATTAAAACGTCCATAGGAAACTCCACCCCCCCCCATAAACCATTAAATTACTTAATTTTTTTCCCTCTGCATAATTATCTAAAGTACAGAACCTGATGTCTCTTCAAACAATGTGATCCTTGGCACAGTAACACTGAATCTTACCAATTGCCATCTGCTGTCAGTACAGATGCTTGCCACAGAAAAGACATGACAGGTCAAATGCTTCTAATAGACCCATAATGAACAATTCTTATAAAAATGCATTGGGGTTTTTCACATTCATGTCTGAGGGAAAAAAAAAAAGCTCTCCCAGACAATAGCAATATATGTTGATGCCTTGGAAACCAGGGAGCAATAAAATAAAACCGCATATTAATTAAGTGTTCTTTCTCCTCACTTCCAAGTTCAAGATGTTTGTGTTGAATTTAGCACTCAAAAGTTTCAGACACTTTGACTCATAAAAAGAATAAATGTGGGTTTAGTATGTATCAACACACACATATATACCATTATGCAAAAGGGCTCATTATGCAAAATGTCTATTTCTTGATGTTCGGATAATGAGTGTCAATTGTTATGGAACTAATACAGCATCGTCTAGATGGGAAAACACCATTGGCAGGATGGCAGAAGTACAAAGAATCTGTAGGAGAAGAACTTGAAAGGAAGAATCCCAAAAATAATCTAATGAGAGCCGAGTACAGCCAGGCCTTACAGAACACTGATCGCCTTTCTGAGCAAAATGTAAAATATAACCTTTTCTTGCAAGTGTGCTCTAAAACAGGGGTCGAACTCAAGGCTGTGGGCCAAATCCAGCCCATGAGGTGGTTAGATCTGGCCTGCGGGGCTGTCCGAGAAATAGCAAAGGACTGGCCTGCAGGACTGCGGCCTGGCCCAGACTGACGAGGTGCTGATCTGCAACTTGTGGCGGTGATGTCCATCTGAGCTGGACCATAGCCAGCCTTAGATCTTGCCCCACCTGCCAGAGACCCCTGGATTCCCTCCCCAACCCCGCCCAGCCCCCACAGGAGCCTCCCATGTGAGCAATGTCAAGCTGGCCATGCCCCCAGTCCATGCCTAGTCGGCTGTGACACCCCTAGCCACGCCCTTCCCCCCAGTGCCCAGAGGACAACCACAATGCTTATCCGGCTCTCAATGAAATCGAGTTTGATACCGCTGCTCTAAAATGTTAAAGTAAAAAAAATATGCTAATTTTTATAATGCATCATCTATATTATCTTTAAGCCTTGCAATTCCCGTACCTTTAAAGTGGCTACAGATCAATATAATTATCCTCTCATTGCAAGTAGAGGAAAAAAGACCATGATACAGTAACTGCTTTTGCATGACACATTAAGCTATATTGTGGTTTGGCTTCTTGTAACCAAACCATGGGTCAGGTTGTCATTAAGGCAAAGTGTTTTAATCCAATTGTAATTGCAGGGAATTTAAAGTTGATTTTGGGTGTGGGGGGGATGTATGAGAGATCCTTTATGATAGCATTTCTCCGTCTTGGAAGGTGGGTGGACTTCAATTCCCAGAATCCTCCTGCCAGCATGGGATTTGGCTCCTTAAAAAGAGGAGTGATGGAGTTCAGAGACACCAAGAAGAATTTCAATATAACCTTGACTTGATTTTGATTAGTGTAAGTGTGAGGAGTTGCTTTTGGAAAAAACAGCTGCAGCCAGGCAGAAATGCTCCTCACTCCCATTTCCCCAAGACTTGGCTCAACTCATGCCTTTTCCCAAAGGGCTGAACATTTGACGGCCCCCCAATACTTGAGAGGAGATTCATTCATTCATTCATTCATTCATTCATTCATTCATTCATTCATTCATCCAGTTTACTCATAAAGTATCCATGCCAGTGTTTCAGCTGTCTGGTTCAGCTGCACCTGGGCATTTTCAGGAACATGCCAGCCTCCTCCCACCCGGGCCCTTGGCTTACATGCTAACAAAGAGTATATATATGGACATGGAAGACAAAAGGAAATAAGAAAAATGCAAGCAGATGAGGAAGCAGGAGGAGACATCTGGGAATTTACAACTATTACAACTATAGCAGGTAAATGAGCCGTGGTGGTGCAGTGGTCACAATGCAGTACTGCAGGCTACTTCTGCTGACTGCCGGCTGCCTGCAATTTGTCAGTTCAAATCTCTCTAGGCTCAAGGTTGACTCAGCCTTCCATCCTTCCGAGGTCGGTAAAATGAGGACCCAGATTGTTGGGGGCAATATGCTGACTCAGTAAAACTGCTTAGGGAGGGCTATAAAGCACTGTGAAGCGGTATATAAGTCTAAATGCTATTGCTATTGCTAAAGAGGGCTATCGGTCAATTACTAGGACCATAAGCTACAATCCTATCTGGTAAGTTTCTTACCTGGAGCTCGGCTTCAAGGTTCCGCTGGAGCGCTCAAAGAGCAGACCTTGGAATCCAGAAAAGGAACAACTACACTGAGGCTGCACCTAATCGCAACAAGTGCAAAGATTTTGGAGGGAGGCAAAGGTTGTACACCCCTTTACAAATGTTAAGACTTTTATTTATTTTACTTCTTTAAGACTTGTTTACATGGCTATGTCACCTTGCAAAGTCTCGTAGGGTGGAGTTAACCCAGAGCAACTACCTATTAGGATGGTTTGTGCTACAGTAAAGCACTGGGTACACAAGAGTTATCTTCTATACTATGGGGTGTATCCATTCAGGAAGGAAAACGAAGAATCCTCATATTAAGATGAAGGGCAGAGACCCTTATACAAATCTTGGACAAACTTTCAAGACCCTGTTGGTAGACTCCACAACAATAACACAGCATTCCTGTAATCCCTGCAGGGTCCGTTTCTTGAAGGACCTATCTTGAAGGGGTGACAATAACCATGGCATATCGTAGGGTGCTCTGTCTTAGCCATTATCTCATTGAACCAAATGCCCCAACCAAACTGAATGCCCAGTTTTTGGTTAAGCCATCTTTATACTCTTAGAAAACAACATGGCTTGTGCTTCTCCTTAAAGATGTTTCTTATGTTCCGAACCACTGTGTAATTTAAACGATGGACTTCCTGAATTATAGCTCTGTCACTTAGTCATGCCAGTGGGTCTGAAGAGCTTTCCGAGAGTCACGTGTAAGCAGACGAGATGCATGCTGTTTTGATGGCTGCTGGCTTTCTGCCAGAGTTATACAAAGCAGCCGACAAAAAGGAAAAGCTGTTAAAACAATACATAAATATCTAAAAAAAAAAAAAAAAAGTAGGAAATTAAATGCAATCTAACATCTCGTAGCAGGAACAATCAAAGCCGTGCTAACAATCTGTCTGCCATACTAAACAACTCTGCCTTCACAAGCCACTATCTGAGTAATGGCTGTTTGTATGAATAGCATGACTAAAGAGAAAGAGGACTAGCTTTAAGGACCACCCTTATTTGATCAATAAGATAGTGAGTGATTCTTTCCACGATACATAGCTTCCTGTATATAAATAGTTATGATATGGAGTATATCTCCCTTTTCTACATAACAGCCCACCATAAATTCAGTTGAACAGTTTGTACTCCTCATCTGTTCTGTGTACTGATTATGGTTCTAAGTTATTGTCAAGGATATCTACAGCTTTGTTCAGGTCTTTGGGCCTATCCTTATTATATTCTTATCCTTATAGAGCTGGAAGGGACCTTGGAGGTCTTCTAGTCCAACCCCCTGTTCAAGCAGGAGATGCTATACCACGTCAGACAAATGGCTGTCCAGTCTCTTCTTAAAGACTTCCAGTAATGACACACCCACAACTTCTGAAGGCAAGCTGTTCCTCTGGTTAATTGTTGTCACTGTTAGAAAGTTTCTCCTTAATTCCAGGTTGCTTCTCTCCTTGTTTATTTTCCATCCATTGTTTCTTGTCTTGCCTTCTGGTGCCTTGGAAAATAATCTTTGTGGCAGCCCTTCAAATCCTGGAATACTGCTATCATGTCCCCCCTAATCCTTCTTTTCTCTAGACTAGCCATACCCAGTTCCTGCAACCGTTCTTCATATGTTTTGGTCTCCAGGCTTTAGTCATCTTAGTTGCTCTTCTCTGCACTTTTTCCAAAATCTCAACATCTTTTTTGTAACGTGGTGACCAAAACTGGATGGTTACCAGATTCCAGATGTTACTTCTCTTACTTATGCTGATTCCACTTTCTGCCCATGCCGACTTGTCTCTAAACCAATTTTAGAAAATTCTGACCTGACTAATGCACTTTTGCAAGAACTTGTCAGATGTTCAGTCTAACCTGCAGGCTATCATGTGTTCCCACTGAATAATTTTCCTACTGCCCAACCTGGTTTATACCTTGGTGTCTTAAACTACAACACTAATTTCGGTCACATCAGCTGGGTGACCTTGGGTCACTATCACTCTCTCTCTCTGCTCTTGGAAGAAGGCAAGGACAAAACACTTCTCAAAGTCTTGCCAAGAAAACTGCAGGGACCAGTCCAGGTCGAGCTCAGGAATCAACACTGATTTGGAGGTGTGATATATAGTTACATTACATTTATAAGATTGAAGTATCAAAAGTGGAAAGTGTTCACTATTTGAAAGGTGAGCATGAAAACCATCTACCCCCAGAGTGGAGAACCTGGAGAAATACAGGTGGTCCTTTTTTTTTTCTTTTTTTTAAAATTTGATTTATATGCCGCCCTTCTCCGGAGACTCAGGGCGGCTTACAATGCGTTAAGCAATAGCCTTCATTCTTTTGTATATTTTATACAAAGTCAGCTTATTGCCCCCACAAACTGGGTCCTCATTTCACCTACCTTAGAAAGGATGGAAGGCTGAGTCAACCTTGAGCCTTGGAGAGATTCGAACCAGCAGAAATTGCAGGCAGCTGTGTTAATGACAGGGTGCACCAAACCACTGTACTATCAAGGCTCTTAATTTATGATCGCAATTGGACCAGAATTTCTATCACTAAGCAAAGAAGTTGTTAAGTGAGTCATGCAGAGTTAAACATATTAAGCTTCTCCCATTGATTTTGTTTGTCAAAAGCTGTCTGGGAAAGACACAAATGGCAATTGCATGGCCCCAGGACATGGCAACCGTTGTAATTATATGTTGGTTGTCAAGTGCCTGAATTTTGATCATGTGACCGTGGAGATTCTGTGACAGTCATAAATGTGAGAACGGGTTGTAAATCCACCTTTTTCAGTGCTATTGTCACTTCAAACAGCTGCTAAGTGAATCGTTATAAGGTCAAAACTACCATAGTTGCTCGGAGGTTGCTTTCAGTGGAAGATAATAGATAGATAGATAGATAGATAGATAGATAGATAGATAGATAGATGATATATGGAGAGAGAGAGAGAGAGAGAGAGAGAGAGAGAGAGAGAGATGGATGGATAGAGATGGAAAGATAGAGATAGATAGAGATAAATGGATGGATGGATAGAGATAGATAGAGATAAATAGAGACAGACAGACAGACAGACAGAGATACATAGAGAGGATAGATAGATAGATAGATAGATAGATAGATAGATAGATAGATAGATAGATAGATGGATAGAGATAGGTAGAGAAATAAATAGAGATAGATATAGATGGATGGATGGATAAAGATAGATAGATAGAGATAGATAGAGACAGACAGACAAACAGACAGACAGACAGACAGACAGCAATAAATAGATAGAGAGGATAGATAGTGAAACTGCACTATTAGAAAAGAAAGAAAACCAATGAAAAAGGAGGAACTCCGAAAGGGGGAAAAAAACCCCCAGAAATTAAATCAACCAAGTTCCCATAGGGTTTCCAGCCAACAACATCTGGGTGACAAAAGAGGAAACTTTACTCGTTATACTATTGTAACAAGATCAGAAGAGGATCTAAAAGGTACTAGAGTTCGGTCCCAGTGGGGGACCTTCCTCTACAAAGCAGTCATACAAAAGGAAAGGCCCACTAGGGAGCTGATACGGGGGAACAAAAGTCTGCTTTTGAAGTGAAGCAGGAAAAATTGCTCAGAGGTTGTTTTCAGTGGAAGATAGATAGATAGATAGATAAGATAGATAGATAGATAGATAGATAGATAGATAGATAGATAGATAGATAGATAGATAGATAGATAGATAGATAGATGCATGGATGGAGAGAGAGAGACAGAGATAGATAGATGGATGGATGGATGGATGGATGGATGGATGGATGGATGGATAGATGGATGATGGATAGAGATGGAAAGATAGAGATGGAAAGATAGAGAGAGAGAGATATATATATAGATAAATGGATGGATAGAGATAGAGATAGAGATAGAGATAGATAGATAGATAGATAGATAGATAGATAGATAGATATAGATAGAGAAATAAATAGAGATAGATGGATGGATGGAGATAGATAGAGATAGATAGAGACAGACAGACAGACAGACAGATAGCAATAAATAGATAGAGAGGATAGATAGATAAATAGATAGATAGATAGATAGATAGATAGATAGATAGATAGATAGATGGATACTGTACATAGATATACAGTATATGGAGGAAGGAGAGAGACCCAGAGAGAGAGAGAGACAGAGAGAGAGCAACATTACTTGTTTCTGCACTCCAGGAATGGTTGCCAGCCAATTCTGAAGCTTGGATCTCCTCTTTGTCTTTCTGCTTGAATAAATCAAAACGCGCAAACAAACAAAGAGGGTCAACTAAGCTTTGCGCCTGCCTCTCTGCAAGTCCTCTGAGATTCCTTGCTGCTTTCTCTATGAAACGCCTGCTTTTAGAAGATGTAAACTCACGATGGTATGGCCCTTGCCTGTTTGCCTGCCTTCTGCAGGATTATGTTAATATAGCTCATTGTGGGATTTAGGAGAGCTTTGGAAACATCAGTCGTTGTGGTTGTACTAGGTAACTGGGTGGAAAAAAGCTGCCACCTTGCTGATTTTGTCTTTGATGTTCCCTTTTTCCCTGGAAAAAAAGACTCAGGAAATCACACAACACACACACACACACACACCCCCACACACACGAACACTCTGGCTGTCCCAATAGGGCAGCTTATCAGCTAATTTATGTGGTCTATATTTTAGCCTAGAGGATTCATTTCTCATGGGTATATTCAGAAGTTCATGCACTGGAACCCTAGAGCTTGCAGTTGCTGCTAGTATAATTTGAGAAATTTTGATACTAAGAATACAAAAGATGTGAGATGTTGTGAACAGTGATTAGCATGAGACACACAGGCTTTAAAAGTGTCTGGGCTTTAATGAGGGGCACATATTCTGACTCATATCATAAATACATTTAAAATGTATTTATGCTCTTTGCTCTTTTTTTTTTTCTTTTTTTTTATGGCAGCTTCTACCATAAAGAAAACACATTTTGCATTTTGTACATTTTGGAATAAATTGCTGTTGGTGCTAAAGAACGACCTTTTCTTCTTGCAGCAAGGATGTGGGGGAACAGGTGGTGGTGGGAAATAATTATAATAATAAATTTCTTCCCCCTTTCACCCCTGTTATGTGTCTTCCTCGACTTCAGTTCTTCTACCAGTTTGAGGGTTCTTCAGAGTATGTTAGCTGCTCCTAGCATTGTACCCTTCTGGATACAGAGCTCTGATATTGCTCCTGGGATCTGTTGAAGCCACTCTTCCCGCTTCGGTGTCACCGCCAGGGGTGAAATTCAGCCAGTTTTATCCAGCTCGGACAAACTGGTAGCAATGGCTGCTGGAGGCTCCGCCCACCTGCACGGACATCATGATATTGCTTTTTTGAGACATTTTAAGTCTCTGCGCATGCACAGAAGGCTTTACACATGGTGCACATTTGCTTCACTCGCACACACGCGGCGCGCACACATTTGCAAACCAGTAGGGAAGATAAGTGAATTTCACCCCTGCTCACCTCCCTGAATGTTACTACTGTTACTGGGATCACTTTGGCCTTTCAATCCTCTCTTGTTCCTCCTTCAGGCCCTGGTATTTTTCCAGCTTCTCATACTCCTTCTTCCTGATGTTGCTGTCACTTGGCACCACTGCATCTATTACTACCATTGTCTTCTGGTCCATGCTTACATGTCTAAAGAACCGTGGTGGCGCAGTGGTTAGAATGCAGTATTGCAGGCTGACTCTGCTGACTGCCAACTTCTAGCAGTTCTGCAGTTCGATTCTCACTGGCTCAAGGTTGACTCAGCCTTCCATCCTTCTGAGGTTGGTAAAATGAGGACCCAGATGGTTGGGGGCAATATGCTGACTCTATAAACCACTTAGAGAGGGCTGAAAAACACTGTGAAGCAGTATATAAGTCTAAGTGCTATTGGTATTGTCTACTACCATAGTGTCTGGTTGATTGGCTAGTACCTGTCTGTCCATCTAGATCTGGAAGTCCCACAGGATCTTAGCTCTCTCATTCTCCATGACCTTCTGTGAGATCCCCGCTCTGGGCTTGGGACGGACTAGTCCATACCCTGTGCTGATGTTCCTGTACACAATGCCAGCTCTATCTCTCCCTTCCCCCCTCTCTCCTCCCCTCTTTCTCTTACACACACACACACACACACACACACCTGTCTCTCACATACACCTCTCTCTCACACACACACACCCGTCACTCTTCATGAATGGGTGTTTTTCTTGTATTTATTTTATAGGCCTGTGAGCATCCTGTTTTTGCTTCTTTTTTTTCAGCATCTTCCCAGACATTTGGCCCTCTCAGGCATCCATTAAATTCCAAGAAAAGATATCACACACAACTTTAAAAAAAAATCAGCAAGTTGTAGGGCAATGGGAAAACTATTTCTGATGGTGGAGGAAAGCAGCTGTTACATCACCTCATAGCAAGAAAGTAAGTTTGGAAATATCCACCAATAGAAGTGCTAAGGGAATTCTAAGTTTCTGAGTTTGAGACAGAAATAAAGAAGCCTTTTTCATAGACAAAGAAAACTTTGAGGAACGGAGATGATAACAGGTAGCACCAGTATTTCTATCCATGGCTGAGATCTGCTCAGAACTTCTGAGATCTGTGGCTTTCTAATGAAGGAATGTAAACCTGGCCTTGGGAACGGGGAAGGAAGGAGTGATTCATGAAGAAAATATCACTCAGCCAAGAGAAAGACCAACTCAAGGGATCACAGCCTTGATTTTCTTTGGTATAAGAAGGGGTTGGAGAGAAACTCCAGGAGGCCCTCAAGGTTCCTGTCAGCCCTTCGAAGTAGGCCAGGTCAAGAAACAAAAAACAGACTCCCGAGGTTCTTCATTATTGCCTCAGGGCAGAAAAACAAAATCCTCCCAACAATTATTCACCATCAAAACAGACCCTTGCTTTATTGCTTCACACGAGAAGGCATTTTGGTCCTCTGCAGATTTTAAGTTTTGCTCCTATTCTGTTTATGTGTACGCTAAGCATCGTGTCAAATGTCCCTGTGTTACCATACTGTCCTCGGTGCTCTGGATGATGGCGTATGGCTCTCCTTTGCAATGTCGTATCTTCCTTTGTTTCACTCCTTGTTTTCTTGACTAAATTGGTTAAGTCAATTAAGCTTCTGAGGCTCCTACTTTGGACAAAAACCCCTGCTGGAAGGGGGAAAAAACCAAAAGAATAGCTTTTATCAATGTTCTGCATCTTCGGATACACTGCACTGTTTATACTGCCTGAGTTAATAAATGATGGCAAATTCCTTTAGGCATGATCAAACTGTGAATTTGTGCATCTGATCAAATATTTATTAGCTGCAGTCCATCCCTCGCAAAGACTCTACACTAGGCCAGCTGGCTGGGGAATTCTGGGAGTTGAAGTCCTTTTTCAACTCCCAGAATCTTAAAATTGCAGAGGTTGAAGAACTCCTGTTCTAAACCTTATTCCACAGCACAGGGATGGCCTCAGGGGTTCATACCCCCTCAGGCACCAGAAAGCTGAATATATGAATTTTTTAATATCACAGACAAGGTGAGTCTTTATTTTTATTTTACAATATTGACCAAAATATTGTATGTTCCTTTCCCTCTTAAGGAAGGTACAGTACCAGGCTATTTAATTATCTTTCCATCTCATTTGCCTGACCAATATAAAGCATGGTTTGATGGGTCTTTCATGCTCAGCATTTCAAACTTCTCTAACTTTATGCCTTCCAATTCCATTTATTTACTTATTACATATTTGTTTCATTTGCTTTAGTAAATATATAGACTCAATCCCAATAGCTCCAGGTATCTTACAAAAATATAATAATGTGATAGCAATCAAAGGGAGGGAGAGAGATGGAGAGAGACAGACAGACAGACAGACAGAGACAAGGAGACAGAGACAGAGAGACAAAGACAGACAGAGCGACAGAGACAGAGAGACAAAGATAGAGAGACAGAAAAAGAGACAGAGACAGACAGAGACAGAGAGAGAGAGAGAGGGAGAGGGAGAGAGGAATGAAAACCAGTTTCTTTTCTGTTTAATTGAAGGGGAGATAAGGTGCTGGCCTAGAAACCAGGAAGCTGTGAGTTCTAGTCATGTTTTAGGCATGAAAGCCAGCTGTGTTCTTGTGGGCCAGTTGTTTTCACTCTGCCTAACCCATTTCACAGGGTGGTTGTTGTGGGGAAAATAGGAGGAAGGAGTATTATGTATGTTCGCTGCCTTGACTTACTTATAAATTAATAAAGGCCAAATAAAAATATAATTAAAATAATCTAATAAATAATAATTAAAAATTGTGGAACAAATTTTTCACACTGTCTTCAAGATACTCCACCCCCCCTCCAGTCCAGAGCACCAAAAGAGAATGTTCTGGATTCTGCACACCTGTATTATCTGCCAATTTTCCTGCGCTGAAAACTGTTGCATCTGCCTAGCTTGTTTCTAGAGAAGAAGGGATCGTGACTCATTAGAGCTCTGCCTATCTCTCCTGCCTAAGATGTCCATTGTGTATCGTAGAAGAAAACTCGGTCCTTCTCAGATCAGATGCCATGAACGTTCTGAGGGAAAGCCATTCAGAGTGTGGCAACAATTGCTCAAATTGCCTCGTGATTAAAGCCGGGTGCAGCATAACATTTCAATTA
Source organism: Arizona elegans (assembly GCA_022577455.1). Classification (NCBI taxonomy): domain Eukaryota; kingdom Metazoa; phylum Chordata; class Lepidosauria; order Squamata; family Colubridae; genus Arizona; species Arizona elegans. Next base: position 71,370,250 of record JAKOOJ010000005.1, read on the forward strand.
AGAAGCCGCTGCTAACCTTCTTTGAAGAAGCTGCAGGGCAGCTCACACACAACATTGATTGATTGATTGATTCATTCCTTGTGTTTGTGCACTACCGGATTCAGCCAAAAATGACTCCCACTGGTTTAACAACATAAAAACAACATGTAAACATAAAAACCAATAGAAACACAAACGCTCACAAAGCGTTAAGTGTTAATGGTAACTGTTCGTTCTCCCAAAGGTTGACTCTTTCTTTATCAGGTTCCCGAAGGCCACGAATAAGTGTGACAATCTGAATGGAGGGAGAGAGTGTTCCACATCATTGCACTATTAGATTTGTTCATCAATCTGAATCTTTCATCTCCCCCCTTGTAAGGGGTCATTAAAAGATGTCGTGAGATGAATTGGGAGAATGTGATAGAATGTGCATCTGGAGAAGCTGTGTGTGTGTGTGTGTGTGTGTGTGTGTGTGTGTGTGTGTGTGTGCAGACTGGCAACACAGAGCTTTCCCAGAGAGAAGCCTAGATCAAGAGGCTGCGCAGCCGTGAGGTGGATGGGTATATATACTGCTCAAAAAAGCAGAAGACATCCGAGATCTGAATGAATGAAATAGCCTTATTAAATACTTTGTTCTTTACATACAGTAGTTTATACACTGCTCAAACAACTAAAGGAAACACAAAACTACTCTATGTAACGAACAAAGTATTTAATAAGGCTATTTCATTCATTCAGATCTCGGATGTCTTCTACTTGTGTTCCCTTTATTTTTTTGAGCAGTGTATGTGGAAGAGACTCAGGGTAGCCACACACTGGAATCTCTCAGGATAAGTCTAGTAGGTTTGTAGGTAGTCCACAATCTACTACTTGACAAGATAAAAAAAAAAGTGGGTTAGACAGGTTATAGCTTTAGTTTGAAAGATTCTCTGCATTAGGTATAAGCAAATAAAGGATTTGACTTGCTTGTATTCCACCTTGTCATCTTCGTGCTTGGGCCTGACAGTGGCCACTGCTGAAGTGGTCCAGTAAGAACCTCAGTACCAAGTCACACAGAGCTTTCCAGGTCAATGCCAGTCCTTTAAACTGCACCAGAAACTTATTGATATGCAATGCAGAGACTATGACATAGGTTGTATGTAATTAAGCAACACCTATATTTTGTTTCAAATGCAGTTTTGGAGTGATCTTCAGTTGGCACCTTCATGTAGAGCACAATAAGCTATATGGGTAATGATAGGTGCATGAGTTACCGGGGAGAGCCCTGACTCCAATCCAGGAAACATATATTATGAATAGCTGGTCTGTATAGCAATAGCACTTAGACTTCACAATGCTTTACAGCCCTCTCTAAGCGGTTTACAGAGTCAGCATATTGCCCCTAGCAATCTTGTGTCCTCATTTTACTGATCTCGGAAGGATGGAAGGCTTAGTCAACCTTGAGCTGGTCGGGATTGAACTGCTGGCAAGAGCAGTTACTTAGCCTGCAATATCTGCATTCTAACTACTGCACCACCACAGCTCCTTAATTTCATCTTGCCCTTCTTCATTGGTACAGAGAATGTAGACTGAAACTAGTGCTGGTAACACAGAATCATTCGGTCAATGTTATGTAAAATGGACATATCAATTCAATGAAAAGCGATTTCCGAAATATCTCTCTGCTCAAATCTGCTTGCTGATTTTTCAGCAAGTTTATTCAGAAGTCAAACTTTTATTGCAGTTTATTAAACAAACACATTTTATATATTTTACGGTTAACTTTTAATTTCCCCATGTGCATACATTGATATTAGGAGAATTCTTTAATATGTTGAGCTTCTTCCAATAAATGCATCATTGGGTTTATTTCATCCTTTTATTTAATCACATGTGTACTGATGAGCATACCTGTTTAAACAAACATTAGGTGAGAAAGATAGAATCTCCCTTCATTTCATGAAAAAAAAAAAAACCTGGAATAGGCTGGCAACTGAGCCTTACCTTCCACCAGTGTGTGAGGCCCATTAGTGGATAGAGCAAGTATTTCAGATGACGCTTCTGGGGGGGGGGAGCACAATGGTAACCCTTATGAACTATTTGGATATTCCTCTCAATTGGAGGACAAGGCTGTGTATACTCCACAATCATTGTTATGTCCACCGAGCCATTTTGCGGTCTCTGTTGTGATGGAGACTATGTGATCATCAGGAGGGAAAGAATGGTCGGTAATAGGGGTGAAATGCTCCTGGTTCGGACCAGATCGCCTGATCCGGTAGCGATGGGAGCGGGTGGTTCGGAGAACCGGTAGCAAAAATCCCTGCGCCCCCCCCCGCCACCATGCCCAGCTGAGCCGCACGATCATCAGAGCTTTTTTTTTTTTTTTACTTTTAAAAGCATTTTTTCTACAACCTCTTCCAATGAAAAAATGCTTTTAAAAGTAAAAAAAAAGAGCTTCTGATGATCACGTGGCTCAGTTGGGATCGTCAGAGGCTTTTCAAAGCATTTTTTCCTGCAACCTCTTGGCCGAAGAGATGGTAAAAAAAATGCTTTGAAAAGTCTCTGACGATCCCAGCTGAGTTGCCTGATCATCAGAGAGGCATTTTTTAAAAAGCCTCTCTGACGATCCCAGCCAAGTTGCCTGATTGGCAGAGGCTTTTCAAAGCATTAGAAAAAATGCTTTGAAAAGTTAAAAAAAAAAAAGTTGGCCACGCCCACCCAGTCACATTACCCCCACCACCACCACCACCAAGCCATGCCCACAGAACCAGTAGTAACAAACTTTACATTTCACTCCTGGTCGGGAGGTAAGCTAAGGAGTTGGTGGTGGGGATGCCATCTGTCTGGTAAACTCACAAGATTTGTTTTTCTCACCATGTACATGTACACAACACATATGAACAAGATTGTGTTGTTCCTCTGTGTCATATAATATATGTGGGTGCATACATAATTTTGTATTTATCTTGCCATATTTATGTGGCATATATTGGAGATGGATACTGGTCTGTGCGGAAATGGACAGACTAATGTTAAAAATAAAAGATAAAGGGGATACAGAATACTATGTTATATGGAATAGATTCTATCAATGGTTGGAAGTTAGAATGCGATTGAATCAGGTTAGGCAGAAATGGAAAGAGATACTATATATGTATTAGAATGTAGGTATTAGAATGAAAGATAAATTTGATACTCTAGGACAGGTGTCAGCAACCTGCGGCTCCAGACCCACATGTGGCTCTTTGGGCCCTCTGCTGTGGCTCCCTATTGGGTGATCCCACCACTGGCTGGCCCCGCCCCTTGCCCTCCCCTCCCAGTCACTCCTCGCTTGGCCTGAGAAGGTAAGGGCGACAGCGGGTGATGGAGAAATGGCTGGGGCAGAGACAGAGAGATAGAGAGAGAGGGGGAGAGAGAGAAACATAGAGAGATACAGAGAGAGAGGTGGGGAGAGACAGAGAGATGGAGGAGGGAGGGAGAGAGAGAGATGTCAAAAGGGTTTTGTGGTTCCCGGTGTTTTTTAACAATTGGTTCTCTGCCCTAATGACTGGCTGGGTAGGCGTGGCTAGGGGGGTATCATGTGACTGGTGGAAGTGAGTGACATCAAGTTGGCCATGCCCACCCAGGTTTTGTGGCTCCCAGTGTTTTCTTTTTCTTTTTTTCTTTTTTGCTTTAATTTATATGCCGCCCTTCTCCGGAGACTCAGGGCGGCTTACAATATGTTAAGCAATAGCCTTCATACTTTTGTATATTTATACAAAGTCAGCTTATTGCCCCCACAATCTGGGTCCTCATTTTACCTACCTTTGAAAGGATGGAAGGCTAAGTCAACCTTGAGCCTGGTGAGATTTGAACTTGCAGTAATTGCAAGCAGCAGATGTTAATAACAGTGCTTTAGTCCACTGTACTACAGGCTCTTCCCCGCTCTTCTGTGGGAAACGGGTCCAAATGGCTCTTTGAGTGTTTAAGGTTGCAGACCCCTGCTCTAGGATATGATGGTCAGAAATAATTGTACAGCATTAGCACTGCCTAAAATAATATATATGTTAAGTTTGTTTTTACCTTTGTTTCATTTCATTTTAATGTATGCCAGTTAGTGTACATTCAAAGTGACAATAAAGTTATTCTAACTCTAACTCTGTGATGCTGGCAGGTAGGGATCTTTGGAAGCAATGTCTCTTTGCTGGTGATTCTTATCATAAACCAAAGATTTGGTTCCCACAGAGAGGGTCTCCTCAGGGTGCCATCGGCCAAGTTATGTCGGCTGGCGACACCCAGGGGGAGGGCCTTCTCTGTGGGAGCCCCAGCCCTGTGGAATGAACTGCCCCCGGAAATACGGAAGATCTCCGACCTCCGGGTGTTCCGCTGCGCATTGAAGACCTTGTTGTTCCGCCAGGCAGGGCTGTCAATATAATAATTTTAAATTGGGGTATTTTAATTTTTAGAGTTTTAAATCAGCCAAATTTATTTAATTATTTTAATTTTTAATTATTGTTGTGTCTTGTGTTTTTAAACTGGCTGTACACCGCCCTGAGTCCTTCGGGAGAAGGGCGGTATAGAAATAAAATTATTATTATTATTATTATTATTATTATTATTATTATTATTATTATTATTATTATTATTATTATTATTATTATTATTATTATTGGAACTAAAGATTTCAAGCTGATTTTGAGGAGGTCAAAAGGAGACTTCCTGGGTCATGCTGCTCTTCTATTCCTCTGATAGTGAGACAGTCTTTTCACTCTATTGAATGACAAAACCAGCCTTCCATTCTCAAAATAGATGGCCATGAACCTTGCCCTTTTAAAAATATTGTGTGCCTGTCTTCCATTTACAAAAAAGAAATTTCTGAGGAATCTTGAAGAGATGATCTTCTGTGAGAGGAAAGAAAACACTGGTGCCACTCGAATCTTTCTGCTTTCTCAATTAATGATCCTCGCTGACTGATTTTGAAAATAACTCTCATTTAATCCTTAAGGAGAGAAGAGACAAGAGGAAAGAGGCATTTAAGGAACAACTCAGAGGGATTAAAAGACCTTGGTCAGACTTCTTGAGATTTGCAAGGACTGCAGAAGAAGAAACAAGTAGAATGATCTTCCTATCTGTCTTAAAAGAAGATCATATTTTCGTTTCATGGCCTGATAATCTAGGGAGAGTATCCTCAAATCAGGAAATAATTCAACTGAATCTTATGTATATGATATGTATGTATACGTACACTCAAATAGGTTCAAACATACTAAAAATTAAATAGAACCAAGTCCTTATTGATTTTGTGAAGTCACTTGAAAACTAGACAAAACTTGAAAAAACAAACAACAAAGAATTCATACTTTGTTGAGCCGAATATAAAACAATCCTGCTGGTTTAAACCAACATCTATTTTAGTCCAGCATTTTCTCATAAGGGCCAACAGACGCCTGTGGAGTGCATAAAAGAGATGGAGACACAGCTTTCTCTCCACCAGGGTATCTGGTATGAATATCAAGAAGATACCGGGAGGTGAAAGTAGCATCCTATTCAGCCTGAGCACTTTTTAAAAAGTTAGCAGGAATCCCGGAGTTTCAAAAGGCACTTTTTAGAAGTCGCTGTACCAAGTATGCAATTTGGTGAATGAAATTATGTATATTTTGGTATATGTCGGTGGTGGAAACCCCACCTCCGCAGAACAGAAACAATACAACCTTTTAAGATACATAATGAAAGTCTTACATTTGGAAAAAAAAAAACACCACCAAATGCTACCATTTCATAGTTGAAGTGGTAGAAATGCATTTTGCTGCAAGATGTGCTGATATAATAAACAGCAATTAGAGATTGTTCCTTACTCTCCACAATTTTGATGTTTTATAGTTATTATGAGCTATCCAGAAATCCATGAGAAAAACAAGAAGATTTAACTGG
>JAKOOJ010000005.1:74381117-74656117 GCA_022577455.1 Arizona elegans
CCTCCATTTTTCTTTAGCTGTTCCGGTGTTAAAGTCATGTTTTCTATTTTTCTCTCAATGCATGTAGTCCTTGACTTCTAACTGTTCGTTTAACAACAGTTTGAAGTTATGAAGGCCTTGGAAAAAGTGACGTATGATCTGTCCTTGAGATTATGGTGTTGTACCACTTCCATGGTACATAATTGCAACTCAGGCGCTTGACAACTGACATGTATTTCTAATAGTTGCACCATCTTATGATCACAAGATCATAATTTGCGGCCTTCCCACCGGGCTTTTGATGAGCAACGTCAATTAAAGAAACTGGATTCACTTTTTCATTTTGTATCGTTCTCATCTTTCACATTTTTCTTCATTTATCTTGTTTCTCCCTCTCATTCTGCACCATGGTTGCTGCCTCTCAAAACCTCTCCTAGAAACTTTTCTTCAGAGAAAACTGGAGGGGAGGGGCTGCCACAGAAAAGTCCTTAATTCCCTTCACTGCTAACCAATCCACACACAACCTAACATTTACGTCTAGTCCTCGACTTATAACCTTTCGTTTAGTGATCATTCAAAGTTGCAATCACGCTGAAAAAAGTGACTTATGACCCCTTTTTCGCCCTTACAAACGTTGGAAGCATCCCCATGGTGGTGTGATCAAAATTCAGTTGCTTGGCAACTGACTATATTTATGATGGTTGCAGTGTCCCAGGAGTCATGTGATCACCTTTTGTGACCTTCTGACAAGGAAAGTTAATGGGGAAGCCAGATTCACTTAACAACCATGTCATGAGCCACAGTGGCGCAGTGGTTAGAGTACAGTACTACAGGTTACTTCTGCTGACTGCCTGCAATTTGGCAGTTCCAATCATACCAGGTTTAAGATTGACTCAGCCTTCCATCCTTCCGAGGTGGGTAAAATGAGGGCCCAGATTGTTGGGGGCAAGATGCTGACTCTGTAAACTGCTTAGAGAGGTAAAGCACTGTGAAACAGTATATAAGTCTAAGTGCTATTGCTATTATCTCAACAATTCCAGTGATTCACTTAACAATGATTCACTTAACAAGTGCAGCAAGAAAGGTTGTAAAAATGGGACAAAATTAACAACTGTCTTGCTTAGCAAAGGAAATTTTAGGCCCGACTGTAGTCAAGGCCTACCTGTAATACACTTTCTTGTAAACTATCTTCCAGATCTCAGAAGGTTTCTTTGCTAAGGCCAACTTTGTTTAAACAACTGAGAGATTTTGCAGTTTAAGACTTTTAAAACCAGTAGGCAAAGTATTGTCCTCCCACAATGGCAAACAAGGGAAAATTGGTTGCAGGGTATATTGATTGCTTTGGCCAATGTGAGCTAGGAAATTTGGCAGACAGAACTCATTAAAACAGCAGGTCCCATATTGTGTTTTATCACATATGCATGCTATTTATTCAAGTGCTATTTACTAACTTTGCTGTCCCTTTCTTCTAAAATATCGGCTTTGTGGGCCAAAATGAAGGGATACCCACTATATTTACTTAAGACTTAACTATATGGAGCCGTGCCTTGTGGGAGAAGAAAATCTTAATTGAGGAGCAGTAAAGAACAATCTTTCAGGGATGTGATAATGATTCTCCCGTTGTTTCTGAAAGGCCACTTATGAAAGAAAGCAAGTGCGTAATGTTCTGAGAACGGCTGGATGTCACATTGTGTTTCATGGATGGTTCTAAATGAGCTGAACAGGCTTATTTTGATGAACATTAACATTTTGACACTGAATTAAACATGGATTATTTGAGCCCAGCACAGCAATGTACTTCTGGTGGGCTCAGACGTTATTTGGTAAGTAAAAGTGTCTGGGATATTAAAGACAATGGCTAAGATCTTACTCAGCTCCTTAGGACAGGTCTGCCATCTTTATAGCTGAATATCTCTGCCAATGGTGAAATCCAAATTTTTTTTACTACCGGTTCTGTGGGCGTGGCTTGGTGGGCGTGGTGTGGCTTGGTGGGCATGGCAGGGAAAGGATACTGCAAAATTTCCATTCCCACACCACTCCAGGGGAAAGATAATACAAAATCCCCATTCCCTCCTCACTCTTGGGGGAAGGATTTTGCAAAATCTCCATTCCCACCCCACTCGGGCCGGCCAGAGGTGGTATTTGCCAGTTCTCCGAACTACTCAAAATTTCCACTACCTGTTCTCCAGAACCTGTCAGAATCTACTGGATTCCACCCCTGATCTCTGCAGAGAAGACTGTCTCGGAACGAATAAGAAACTCTGCTACCAATATGGCTTTAAGGTATGACCTGTTTTTTTTTCCACACACTGTCACAGAGCTCAAACAAAAACAACAAATAATCTCATGTATTTTCTGAAACAGCCTTCTAGGTATTTTTGATTTTTTTTAAAAAAAATGCAATGCAGAATGTTTTCCAAAGTGGCAGCTGATGTCCACTGTGGGACCGAAATTAATCAAAACACAGAGTGTGAAGAGCATGCTATGTACTATTACAATCCGTAATTCAGAAATGTCCGTTTACTAGAGGAAAACATCTGTTTAACAAAACGTTAATGCGTGTGGCTCCCAACCACCCTCTATAACCTTCTCAAGAGGCTATCATTAGGGATCTGCTCAGGGATAGCTCCTTTTTCCTCTTGATGACATCAATCCAACTATTCCAAGATTGTTCCCTCGAAGTATTTCAGACCTTGTCCATTCTTTAACAAATTCTGTTATCTCTGGAACACCAGGCCTAGAACAGGGTCCCCAATCCCTGGGCTACGGCACAGTACCAGGCTGGGGCCCCTTCAGAACCACGGTGGGCAAGCCTGAGCCCAGCTCAACTTCCACAAGTGGTGAGAAAGTGCACACAGCTCCATTTGTGCAAGCTGTGCATATGTGCGCTTGCTGGCCACTTGCACTGAAACATCCCCTCTCCCCACCCCCACCAGTCCACAGAAAGGTTGGGGAACGCTGGTAGAATAGAATAGAATAGATAGAATTGAATAGAATAGAATAACAGAGTTGGAAGGGACCTTGGAGGTCTTCTAGTCAAACGCCTGCTTAGGCAGGGAACCTATATCATCTCAGACAAATGGTTATCCAATCTCTTCTTAAAAACTTCCAGTGTTGGATCCAGCATTTACCACTTCTGGAGAAAAATCATTTCACTGATTAATTGTTCTGTCAGGAAACTTCTCCTTAGTTCTAGGTTGCTTCTCCGGAACATCATGAACTTTCTAGTCTGAATTATTACATTTCCAAGAAAGTACCAGCTGGATCCAGAGGGGGAAAAATTGAATAAATAGAACATTCCTTTCCAGAGTGGAAATTTTACACACACCTACTATCTACCACTTCAGGTTTCCTGTGTGTCTTTTTCTAAGCAAATGGGTGTACTACGAAACAATATTTTGGACTGTACCTCTCTACGGTTTATATTGTTTAATATTTCCAGTCTCTCAAATAAGTCTTGGGGGAAAAGGATGGTGATTAATTTTCAGCATATCGGATTCTAATTTTTTAAAAAACTAAAAGAGTATCTTAAAATAAATTAAAAGGAAGTAAGGCAGGAAACCTGGCAGCCAACAAGAGAGGTGGGTGGACAACCAAAATGGCACACACTCAGAAACGGATTATGTAATACTGATGCAAATTACATATTTTGTGTCATTTGTATAATGGTATTGTGTATAATGTCATTGTGGTTTCTCCCAAACTTGTGAAATCAGGTAGTGAATAGATACTCACTGAATCTGGGTAGACACAAATATCCTAATATTAGAACCACTTAACTGTTCTCCATTTAGGCTTTAAATCTATCATTAGGGTAACTTCTGCTGAAAAAACCTTTTGTCTTTTACTGCTGTTATATCAACAAAGGATGAAACTGGAAGATAACCTGGACCCTTTATTATATCATCAAGCAATTGTAAGGTTTCCTTTCTCATAATCTGAAAGATTATAAAAAAAATGTAAATAAGGAATAACAAGACTCTTCATTTTCATACTTTGTTTTGTTTGGGGATATGCATTGTATGGAGGACAATAAGGAGAAGATATCAAATTTGTAATCAGCATCTGAGTCTTTGTAAAAGCATTTTTGTTATTCTCCCTTTGAAATTTCGTACCTTTCAAAATATGCATTCATCAAGAAAGGTTTCCACCCTTGTAAGTATTTCAATTGATATTCCAAACCTCATAGCACCTTGATTCTGTTGTGCTTCTGGCACACATTTGCAAGGGTTGGTAAAGGAGAAAAGGATGCAGAAAAATACTCCCAAACACTCAACATATAAGGGCACGTTTTGCACTCACCTTCCAACGTACAAATGTAATGCAGTAAACTGAGCCAATGCTTTGCACAATCGCATGAAAATGGATACAATAGCAATTAAAATAAGGGGGGAAATCGGGCAGATTTGATGTCTGTAATGTTTTGTACAAATGAACTTAATTTGCATATTTAAAAGACCCAGATTAAAGTTCTGCCAAATTATCTTCCGCTACTTTTGTGGGAACTCATGCAGAACTGAAAATCCTTTCGTTCCTCTTGGGAGTCTGTAGTCGGCAGATTTGGGGAGGGGAAACACAGGGAATAAGATGGACCAGGATTTTGCTGTCTCTTTTGATAACATGCTTCGGAATTAAATTTTGTTCAAGGATACTTCCCAGTATTGAAGTATGTTATTTTTTGCTTTCCATTTGACATGCTCTCCACCAAACTCAAGCTTTTCTGGATGGTTTTGCCTTCCTTAGATGGAAGTGGCCCATTAATTCTATATTTGGATTCTACCAGTACAGTGGTCTATCATTTCATTCCAGTTACTTTCTTTACTGCAGAGAGATAGAATGGTTCCAACGCAAACTCCAACTACAAACCGTACAAAGCTTACATATTGCAAATCACTTAATGATTAGACAAGGATCACATAATTTGATTGGATCCCTCTCTTGCACACCCACTCCATGTCTTCAAAATCCAAAGGTCTGAAATAGGCAGCCTGCTTTACGATACAAGTGGGCATAAATGCACGTACATAATTTAGAACTTGGCACAGTCAAGATTCCAAACAATGGACCAAGTCCATCACTTCATGCCATCTGCCTCCAAAGTACAGAGTATCGTGTGGCCAGGTCAAGGGGATGTGATTGAAGCATGGAGCAGCAGGGACAGCTGTTCTCTTTTTCTCATTGCATTTCTAAGTGCAAGATGATTTAAAATATATTTAATTGTGATTGGAATATATGAAACTAAATGTTAGGTGATATACGTGCCTCAAAAATAATTCAGAAGTCTTTTGGATTTCATACAAGCAATTATAGTGCCTCTGTGCCAGTTCTCACAATTATTTTCCAGCCTGGTATGCAATCCTGAAACAAAAAAAAAGAAAATTGCCATTACTTTAAGGAATCCACCTGCTGAGCTAAGATAGTCTTTTAGCAGTAGCACCTTTTCTCTCAGTTTGTGAGAAGCTTAAAACAAGTTGAGCAACTTTGCAGAGTAACAGTAGGCTTAGGAGAGCTTCAAGGTACATCTTCCAATTATGAATGTCAAAGCATTCTTGGGTTAGCAACAGCAAACCACTTCTGAAAAGCCTTGCCAAGAAAACCGCAGGGATTTGTCCAGCCACTCTCCGAGCATGATTGAACGGAAGGAAAAAATAAGTTTTCAAACTAAAATCCAACTGAGTCTGCATGGCACAACTCAAAAGTCTTGAAAATCAACATACTTGAAGAAAATTTCCTCCCTCTCCCCACAATTGCTATAATTCAACATAGTACAGTCAGTCCTTTGAAATAATGGGCTGCAGATGCTTAACTTCGATTTCTCTAATATTGTCAAGCTCTTCATGCCCAGAAACAATTTCAGACTAAATCAAAGTAAATCTCACTACCACCACATACCCCAAGCACATAGATTGGACGTGTCAGTCAGCATCCTCTAAAGAAATCAGCTGTCCCCAGAGATAAGGAGAATGCAAGACCTCGGTGCCTTCCGCCGCGCCCTTAAAACTTTCTTTTTCCAGCAAGCCGGGCTGGCTTAAAAAAATGTTTTAAATGTTTTTTAATTGGTTTGTCACTTTTTAAATTATGGGGCCAAATAGATATATATTCTTTTAATTGTTTTTAATGTTTGTATTTTATGTTTCTTATTTGTGGCTGTACACCGCCCTGAGTCCTTCGGGAGAAGGGCGGTATATAAATTTGAAATAATAATAATAATAATAATAATAATAATAATAATAATAATAATAATAACAACAACAACAACAACAACAACAACAACAACAACAAATAAGAGGTTGCAAAAAACAACAACAACCCAGCTCTGCATCTTTATCTACAGCTGGGGTCTCTAACCTTGGCCACTTTAAGACTTCAACTCCCAGCAAAGCTGGCTGGGGAATTCTGGGAGTTGAAATCCACAAGTCTTAAAGTGGCCAAGTTTGAAGACCCCTGATCTACAGCATGTTCTGTTTTCCATTTCAACCATCACAACATTAGCAATCAGGATCATTTAAGATTCCATGTCGCAAGACACCCTTCCTCTGTTTAATGCATTCAAAAGACTAAAAGCCACGGCATGATGCTACGGCAACACAACCACTGCGGCAAAACAAGGCAAGGGATCCCAAGAACTGATCAACGCATTCATGAGCCAAAGGGAAAACGTTCTGCTCCCAGGCTTTGCAGAAATCCAGCTCTAAAAGTGGAAAACCAGATTCAGCAGGTTTTCCACTGAACTGCAGCTGAACCAGAAATAAACTAACTCAGCTGCTAAACCAAGATAAGGTTGTGGGATCCCATGAAGAATCAGTTTGGGGACCAGGGAAAACACTTCGGAAAATAATAGAACCTGCAGGAAGTTTTCTATTTTGAGTATTTTTTTTAAAAAAAACAAAAAAAAACCAACAACAATACATCTATTTAAAGTAGTCCTGAATAAATATTGAAAGCTCTGATATTTCTGTTTGTCTTTTTTTTTTAGGTATGATAAGCTTACTTATCTAAAACATACCATAGGAAAGAGAGCTTGATTCATATAATTTTGCTTTCTAATTTTTCCTCTTTCATGCAAGAAAGGCAGAAGTCAACTTGAGTGAAATACTCTCCACATGTAGTGTTTTCACTGATCTAGCACAAAGAGATCAAGATTCTCTTCTCATCCTTCTTTGTCAGCCAAGGCTTTTGGTACGCTTGTGGTACAACTCAAATGGGGGGGAAAGAAAGGTTTTCCACAATGGACCTCTATGACTTTGGTCAAATGCTGATTTTTCCATTCATAGCATTTCTTACCTGGTTCAGCTCTGAATAGATGGAACGGGCAGTTTCACAAGCTCTGTACAAAAAAAAAAAAAAAAAACCCACCCAGATTGATTTTCCATATTCATGTTAATTTTCTTGCACAGGAGTGGTGAGGTGGCCTAGAGGCAGTGGTGGGATTCAACCGGTTCGCACCACTTTGGCCGAACTGGTTGTTAAATTGCTGGCTGGCTCCACCCCACTTATATCACCCCACCCACCTGCCTGTGGCAAAGCTGCTGCTGCTCTCTGGTTCCCTCACTTGCCTCAACCACAGCCCCCGCAGCCCAGCTGATCTATGCCTGGTGAGTCTCCCTCCTTTAGCTGCCTCCCACACAGCCCAGCCCCCTTGCCTGCCTTTGCCACGGCCTATCTGATCTCTGCATGGGCGACTGGGCGTGTGTGGCTGACACTTGGCTTCCAGCGCCAGAGAGAGCGAGGAAGAGAAGCAACCAGGCTGCTGCTGCCTTTCATTGGGGCGCATGGAGTGAGCCGGAGCTCCTCTTGCCTCCTCTTCTCCCCCCCTCGCCAGGCATGGCAGACTTCCTGCCCCTCACTTTCACTGTAATTTGGGAGTGTGGCAGGTGGGGAAAGGTGGGGTGAGGGAGGAAGGGTATTCCAGACTCCCGGGCCTACCGGTTTCTTCCCAGCAGCTCTTGCTTGCCTTTTGGTGTCAGCGGTCAAAGACGTGGATTTTGTGGGCAGAAGAGTTTGCCAGCACCGGCCAGATGCCCTCGCTTTCCCCAAGCATTTTTTTGCCTATGTGATTTCCAGCTCCATTGCGTTTCACTGTCATGTTTCTCGCTATCATGTTCAGGGAAACAAAACTTTGTGGGACTAAAAATAAAGTGCAATCAATCAATTTCAATTTCTCATGAAAGAAAAAAATCTCACGAAGTTGGAATTGATTGAATTTTTGTTTTTAGTCCCACAAACTTTTGTTTTCCTGCACACGATAGCAAAAAACACAACGGAGCTGGAAATCAGGTAGGCAAAGCAATGCTCGGGGGAAGCAAGGGCATCTGGCTGGTGGTGGGTGGGGCAAGTGGCGGAATCATGGTGGGAAAAAAATGAAGGCACATTATAGCCAGCACCACCCCCACTAAACAAGTAGAAGCCTTGGTGTCTCCGTTGGGCCACATCTCCTCCTGCCAGGAAGCATGCCCAGCCATGCGTGGCCTTTCCTCAAATGGGCTATCTGTGTGCACATGTGGCGTTTGGAGAGAGAGCAAGAGAGCTCTCCCACCTCTGTTTTTGTCTGTGTGTGAGAGAGAGAGATGGAGGGAAGGAGTGATGTGTGCTTCAGCCAAGCTTCTGGCAGCAGCAGGGGTGGCTTCTACACTACTCTCTGAGTCTCGCTGTTCTCCTCTCCCCGCCCCCCACTTAAGCGGCGGCAGGCTCTGAGGGACAACAGGGCCTCTCATTTTGCTAATGGCACGGTGTACGCTTGCTACCTCTGCTTGTCTGCTTGCAAGTGGCGATCTTCTCTGCTTCTCTTGGGATGCTGGTGCGGGCACCATGCATCACTTGTCGGGGCTGAGCAGGGAAGCCACTGTCACACCGCTTCCCAAGTGTAGAGCAGAAGCCATGCGCTTCCTCACCTGGCTGGCCACCGGCAAAGAGCTACACGGCTAACAGATGCTCAATGCCCTGTGCAGCATCGCCCAGCCGCTGGTGGGGACAAAGGCTGTCAAAAAACTATAGTACTATAATACAACAGCATAACTATTTCCTGTTCCTGCTTCCTGTTCTTGTTTGTCACTGTAACCTCAAGAATGATACCTCCAGAGGTGTGATTTTTCCCCTCTTTAATAAAAACCCCCACCCCTGCCTCCCATCAGCTTTAGGGCAAGCTAGAAGGAATAATGAGTCTTGGGAGAAATGTACCCAGGGAGATGATGGGTCTGCACTGCCTGAAGTGGCCAACAGGTTTAAGATTAGCAGCTCATCATCTATCAGGTGCAAATGAAACACTCATTGAGTTCAAGGCGCAGAAGAGTTTATTATTGTTACCTATACACAAGAATCTGCTCAACTAATGGTCAAAGCTAAATTGGTGCCAGATAAGGGTCAACAGAATTCACAGGGGATTGGATTTATCTCTCTTGTGGAAGTACAAAGATTCCAAACTGTTGACATGTTTAACCCCACCCTCAGCTCATAATCTTCTACATTATCTCAGATTTTGGAATTGCTGTGACTTAAGGGGCTACCACAGAACTCCAACTACTAAGCTAAACTTAAGGCTGTTTCAGGTATGGGTTGAAACTGAAAGGAAGACAAAGATAACAGCACAAAAAACATTGCAAGGGTACACTTTTCCCATCATCAGGGCAGGGAAGGAAAGGACCAAATAAAACATCTCTAGGGAGATTCTCAATCATCCAGGTCATGGTTGTCCCAAATGTGCTTTTTTTCCTCCCCAAAAGGCAGCTGGACTTTGTTTTTCCTTGAAGACATTTCACTTCTCAACTGAAGAAGCTTCTCAGACGAGAAACGAAATCTCTTCAAGGAAAAACAAGTCCAGTTGCCTTTTGAAAAAAGCACCTTTGGGACTAAATAAAACATGCAACCAGAGTTCTTTAAAAAAGAAAGAAAGAAACAGCCGTTGGCTATGATATTATTTTTGACTGTAAATGAGGGACAAATTTTGCTTTTCAAGAATATCAGAAACATTTAAACTGAATAACATGCCTTTTAAGTGCAGAGACAAATCTTCCTCAATGGCTGTTCTGAGACAGAAGTACTGCTGTCTGTGGCATTGCTATTGCAATAAGGGACTCTGGTCCCTAAAATGTACTGTAATTCCAGCAGAAATGTTTGTCTTTACTTAAAAATCTGTGAAGTCCGTCCTTACTCCTTCAAAGTTTCAATTGGTTATTTTTCCCTCCGGAGTAGTAAAGAAAGAAATCTCACTTCAGAGAGTTCTATTATAGCACAAACGTTTTTACAAGATCCTTGTATCAATTCACTTTAATTTGCTAGCTGGAGACGACAAGGAACTGGCTGCCTTTTGTTGAATGATGACATGCTGCTAATATAGAATGGCTCCATTTGATTTCTCTTTCCCCCAAATATATAGCATATAACATGAACTTTGGTTTGGGTTTTGACTTAGAGTCCTGAGGGAAGCCAACCGTTAGATATGTAAACTACAGTTTAGCTCAGAATATTTGGAACCCCAAGGTAAGTATGGGCTAATAAATATGGCTAAGTACTATTTCTGCTACGTGACAGAATGTAGAGAGTACAGCAGATGATTTTATTTATTTATTTATTTAGTTAGTTAGTTAGTTAGTTAGTTAGTTAGTTAGTTAGTTAGTTAGCTAGTTAGTTAGTTAGTTAGTTAGTTAGTTAGTTAGTTTTTATACCGCCCCCTCTCCCGAAGGACTCGGGACGGTGAATAGCCAGAATTAAAAACACACAATACAAATATTAAAATACATTAAAACGAAATTAAATTATCTTTGGCTTCTCCAATTTAAAACCCCTTACCCATAAAATTCCCCAATTAAAAATTTTTTAACCCAGCCCGGCTTGCTGAAATAAAAAAGTCTTCAGGGCCCGGCGGAAGGTCCGGAGGTCCGGGATTAGTCGTATCCCTGGGGGTAGCTCATTCCAGAGGGCGGGTACCCCCACAGAGAAGGCTCTTCCCCGGGGGGTCACCAGCCGACATTGCCTGACAGACGGCACCCTGAGGAGGCCCTCTCTGTGGGAGCGTGTTGGCCGGTGGGAGGTTATCGGAGGCAGAAGGTGGTCTCGTAAGTAACCGGGTCCTAAGCCATGGAGCGCTTTGAAGATGAGAACCAACACCTTGAAGCGCATTCAGAAGACCACTGGAAGCCAATGCAGCTCGCGCAGGAGAGGTGTCACATGGGAGCGCCATGTCGCCCCCATAAGTACCCGCGCGGCCGCATTCTGCACCAGTTGGAGCCTCTGAGTGCTCCTCAAAGGGAGCCCCATGTAGAGAGCGTTGCAGTAGTCGAGGCGGGAAGTGACGAGGGCATGAGTGACCGTGCATAGGGAGTCCCGATCCAGAAAGGGGCGCAACTGGCATATCAGGCGAACCTGATAGAAAGCCCCCCTGGCCACGGCCGTCATATGCTCTTCTAAAGACAACCGTGCGTCCAGGAGGACGCCCAAGTTACGCGCCCTCTCCATGGGGGCCAATGTCTCGCCCCCAATAGTCAGCGATGGCACCAGCTGACTATATCGGGACGCCGGCAGCCACAACCACTCAGTCTTGGAGGGATTGAGTCGGAGCCTGTTCCTCCCCATCCAGACCCGCACGGCCTCCAGGCACCGAGACATCACTTCAAGGGCATCGTTGGGGTGGTCTGGGGTGGAGATGTACAGCTGGGTGTCATCAGCGTACAGATGGCACTGCACCCCAAAACCACGGATGATCTCGCCCAGCGGCTTCACATAAATGTTGAACAGGAGAGGCGAGAGGACCGACCCTTGTGGCACCCACAAACCAAGTGCCTTGAGGTCGACCTCTGCCCTCCAGCCAACACAGACTGCGACCAGTCGGAGAGATAGGAGGAGAACCACTGTAAGACAGTGCCTCCCACTCCCAACCCTTCCAACCGGCGCAGCATGATACCATGGTCGATGGTATCAAAAGCCATTGAGAGGTCTAATAGGACCAGAACAGAGGAGCAACCTCTGTCCCGAGCCCTCCAGAGATCATCAACCAACGCGACTAATGCCGTTTCCGTGCTGTACCCGGGCCTGAAGCCGGACTGGAACGGATCTAGATAGACGGTTTCATCCAGGTACTGCGGGAGCTATGCAGTAACCACACTCAGACTTGCAAGGTTCTCTTCTTATAGCCAATCTCAATAAAAAAAAATAGTTGTAGTCATCCTCAGGAGTTAATTTCCTGATCTGGTCTACCTAGTGAGGTTGCAGATCTGATTAGGAGTGGTATTCACTTACTTTCCCTACCGGTTTGCAAATGTGAGCACACGCGCCACTTCCGCGCCTGCCTTCCACACATGTGCTTTGCTCGCGTGCGAGCCTTTCTTCTCAGCCAAGAAACTTCTTCAGCTCTGACTGGATGGTGGGGAATAGAAGGATTTATATTCCTTGCAGACAGTTGGTCATTTGCGTCCTTTTAGAGGATCGTTGAAGCAGTTGGAGGTTTATCTGTGTCCTCAGGATCCCCTGAGTAGTGCTCCTGGTTCCTGTAGTCTGCAGTTTTTTTCTCTGGAAATCCATTCCTACTCTCACCCCATTCAAAGGGTGTTCATCCCAAATTGTATAGTTAAATGAGAAGCAAAACATCTTCAAAGAAAAAACCAGAAAGTCCAGTTGCCTCCTGAAAAAGCTTTGGGACAACCACGACATGGATGACTGAGAATCGCTACATACTTCCTACTTCCTTTGTTGTCTTGGGTTACCTGTTGAACTGTTGTTCAACTTTTCTGTGATCCAGATCATGACATTTTTTCTCCCCATGAATTTGTAGTATGCCTTCTGCCCCATTTCATTATGAAAAGTTTGACCAGATGGATCGTCTTCCAGATCTTCTGTTTCCTCTGGATAGAAAGTATCCTGTATGCACAATCTTGCATGGTGCTCTTGGGAATAAGATATGGGGTAGGGTCCTTCAGTTACCTGCTCCAGACATGCTCAGGATTATGAGTATCAGGCCGTTGCTATTCTATGGAATCTGCAGGTGCCTGATGCTCTCAGGCATGGTTAAGGCATAAAGGGCCTGGGA
Source organism: Arizona elegans (assembly GCA_022577455.1). Lineage (NCBI taxonomy): Eukaryota > Metazoa > Chordata > Lepidosauria > Squamata > Colubridae > Arizona > Arizona elegans. Next base: position 74,394,115 of record JAKOOJ010000005.1, read on the forward strand.
ACAAGCGCAATTTGTGTTATGTACTGCCTGGATGAGTTATTCACAGGTTATGCTAGAAATAAGTCACGCTGGTGGCCACAACATGCAATTCAAACTCTGCTCATTTTTAAATGTGCATTGCATACCTGTGGACTTTTCAGCTGTCTTGGGAAGGTGAGGTGGCTGGAGACTTTTTAAGGGTAATTGCTGGGATTTAAATTGCAGGATGTAAATTGCAGTAGATTGGATTTAAATTGCAGTGAAGCCTATGGGAAGAGGAGTTGTATTGACCATGCTATGGAACAGAGGTGGGTTCTACTATCAGTTCGCATCGCAAAGCTTCTGTGCATGTGCAATCACCTATGATGATGTCCGGGTCAGTGGGCGGAGCCTCCCACCACTTTTACTACCGGTTCTTACGAACCGATCCAAACCAGGGGCAACCCCACTGCTATGGAATTATCTTTAAAGAGAGGCCATGCAAAAGATTGTAAAGAGGCTAGGACAGAAATTGTCTTGTCCTAGATAAGAGACAGATATCAAAAATCTAGAGATGGGCCAATGATTGACAGTTTGTCCCAAACACAGCAACATAGCCTTGGAGACTAAAGTCCCTGAAAGAAGCATCTGAGTTTCTTCAGAGAAACTTTACTTTAAGAGTGGGACAGTCTTTTTCACCACTTCCAAGATTCTCTATTTATCCTAAGGCAAGCATTAAAGATACAAGAATTGAAATCTCTACAGTTTTCACTTCCTTGACTTGCTCAGTTGCATGAGACTTGACCAACTGACAGATGCTGGCATGAAAGTTAGAAATATACCTGGAAATGTTTGGGTTCTTGGCTACATTTTATTTCAAGTGTTGCTGCTTGTTTACTTTTGGAAGCACATGGTAGGGTGTGGAATTAGTTCAAGTGGTTCAGTATAAGTCAATGTTTTTCAAACTTGGCAACTTTAGGTTGTTCTGGGAGTTGAAGTTCACACATCTTAAAGTTGCCAACTTTGAAAAATACTGGTGTAAGAGGCTCCATTGAATAGAATAGAATAGAACAAAATGGAATGGAATGGAATAGAATTTTTATTGGCCAAGAGTGATTGGACACAAAAGGAATTTGTCTTGGTGCATATGCTCTCAGTGTACATAAAAGATATGTTCATCAAGAATTATAAGATACAACACTTAATGATAATCATAGGTTACAAATAAGCAATCAGGAAACAATATCAATATAAATCGTAAGGATACCAGCAACATGGTTACAGTCATACAGTCATAAATTTGAGGAGATGGGTGATAGGAACGATGAGAAGACTAATAGTAATAGTAATGCAGCCTTAATGAATAGTTTGACACTGTTGAGGGAATTATTTGTTTAGCAGAGTGATGGCGTTCGGGAAAAAAACTGTTCTTGTGTCTGGTTGTTCTGGTGTGCAGTGCTCTATAGCGTCGTTTTGAGGGTAAGAGTTGAAACAATTTATGTCCAGAATGTGAGGGGTCTGTAAATATTTTTACAACCCTCTTTGACTCGTGCAGTATACAGGTCCTCAATGGAAGGCAGGTTGGTAGCAATTGTTTTTTCTGCCGTTCTAATTATCCTCGGAATGTGTTTCCCAAGTTGGATTTATCGCTGGTTGTGTTTGCAGGAAGTGTGTTGGCACATATCCTTCCATCTTACCTAGAGAAGATTTAGCTGTTGGAAATAGGGGGGTCCATATGTGCACATAGTATTTATCCTGTTCTTAATTGGAGTCAAACATAGTAGGAACCAATTTCACAACATGATGATATTTCAGACGTGTGTGTATCCATGGTGAGAAATGCTAGCGTTCCTCAAATATTTATTGTTAGTTCCTTGTAATCTAGGATTAGACAAAGATTTGTAAATATATACATAAAAATTTATGGATCAGGTCCTCATCTTCTGCAGAAAAGGAAGCTAGTTTGGCCATCTCTTGACAAACTTTAAAAAATAAGACAGGATATTTTAATAAGCTTAGAATATGGTGACCAGATTAGTCAGCAGAGTATCGTCCCTTGTTTGTTATCATCTAAGTGCTTAAAATATCTTCAGCTTCCTTTAAAAAAAAAAGTAATTCGAAGTATTATTAATGCCTTAAAACTGGGCCATCTGAAGATGTATTTTCTCACTCAAGACACTGACCATTTATTGAGATAATCACTTGAAGTCCTGTTCTAGATGTCACCATATTTGGAATCTGGGCAGCCTTCTCCGACATAGAACGCTTCTGGAAGTATCAATATTATTATTCTTTTACTAGTTTCTATGCCAGCACCAAGTTAAAACTATGGTATTATCTTCCTTCCTTCCTTCCTTCCTTCCTTCCTTCCTTCCTTCCTTCCTTCCTTCCTTCCTTCCTTCCTTCCCTCCCTCCCTCCCTCCCTCCCTCCCTCCCCTCCCCTTCTTGATTTCAGACAGTTTTTGATGATGAGTAAGTGAGAGGATTCAAATGTTGCTCAACCAACCATGTTATGCTCCTATTTGTATGCACTGTGTTACTTCAGTGTGTTTGTACTGTATCAGGATGTTTGTGGTTGTTATGGTAAAAGTGTCAAGATGGTGGCCACAGTCATCGTGAAGGGGCAGGGCTTTGATTGCATAGTTGTGGCCGCTAGCTTGACATTTTTGAGTCCCTCTTTGCAGACACCCCAAGGAAATGTAAGCTGTTTGTTTTCTTAAATAGAAGACTCTTCTCGGAGCATTCAAAGGCATTCCCCTCCCTAGAGAATTTCTCAAGCTAGATACAGAAAGACAAATAGCTATTTGGTATTTGGATGGGGTTTTTTTGCCTTGTGCCTCCGAGGATCAGAGCCGATAAACATCTTTCAGTGCTGAAAAATAATTTTAAAAGACTAGATAGGGTAGAAGATGCCCATCCCTCTTCAGTCACCAATGCTTGAATTTTGGAAAGAGTAAAGATTATCTGAGCTGGCAAGGCTGTAGCAAATGCTAAATAATCTGCCGCCCCTGCTCCTTTCTCTCTCTTTCATCTTTGTTCCATCAAGGAGGTCCATTTTGCCCCCGGGTGCACTTGAGTGACATGTACCACCATGCTGTGCAAGAACCTCATCTTATCCCCCATAGCGTAGTTAACATTAACGAGATAACAGCATGGCATTTTTAAGAGGTCTAAATATTTGATTAAGGGCAGAAGGAAGGGAACTGAACATATTATACAGGAGGAACATGAAATGACAAAGAGAGAGGTGGACTTTATTTCTCACCTACCCCCAGCCCCGTTTTCCCTCTCAAAAGAAAATATATCACACAACAGGACTAAAATTGCCTTTCATTGCATGAATACCTCTGGACAAATTGGGGTGGGGGGTGGGGGGTGGAAATCAGTCCCATTTATCCACTTTTGGGATTTTGAAGAACCGATCGACCAGTTAGGTGGAATTGGCTGTAGAACATTCTATGGCGTTACATTTTTCCAAAAAGACTTTGAAGAATTCTACTTCCCTGGAGGCCTCTTTAAGGAACCTCCTCAAATGACAAGATAATAAAACTGTGCACTGTTGTGAACTCAGTTCTAAAAAGGTTCTTTAGAGAACACGGGAGTGTGAAGGGAGAACCTGCTGATGACTCATTAAAGCAGCTTTGTGAAAGCATGGAAAAAGACATGGCTGATTTAATGAGTCAACAACAGAAGCTTCATTCATGTTCCCACACTTTCTGAATAAACCAGATTAGAAGCACAAGACTGCCCCCTCAAGGCCACATTCTGCTACTGAAAATCTTTGCAGTACAGTACATGACCTGCCTAGACATATTTGCAGTTTTGAGGATATGATACAGCTGCTATCCCCAAATAACTTTTATAGTGAGTGCAACTGTCACAAAAAAAGCAAACAGATGGAGATGTTCCCTGCAACTCTCCTGGGTTCTAGCATCATGTTTCCCAAGAGAGCTTGCAGGGTATGGTTAAAAAAGTCAAGATGCTGCCCACAACAGTACAGTGGAAACATGTAAAAAGAACAGGTACTTCAGGCACAACATCATGGCCGCCATCTTGATTTTTTTTTTTACCACAACCTGCAGAAATTCTGCTATTTATTCTGTGCCCTTTCCAGAACAGCTCTGGTTCCAGACGCTCAGTACTGTTTCTTTTGTGGAATTGCTGTAGAGCCAGTGCCTTTCCTGTAATTAAATATTCTTCTAGAGACTGGTGCTTTGCTTTGCTACCTTCCCACTTATTACTATTTTTAATTAAAAGAATCTAAACAAGCATTAAAGTCAAGTGGCGCAAAGAGATTACTGAGCACCAATGAAAACAGCTCCAGGCACGAACTTGCTCACTAGCATCATGCTGCCTGTGCCTAATTTACACAAATGCCTGTGAGTTGTAAATTCTTAGCTAAATGACTATAAATATGATTATCCACAACTAAGAGTAACATTTAAAATATAAACCACTCATTCGACTTTCTTGGCTAAGTTTCAATATTTGAATGTTGAAATTAAGCCAAATGCCTTTGTTCCTATAGCGACATACTTTAAAAACCCCATAAGCGAAAAGAGCTGTGCTGCCATATGAAAATAACAAACCTATATTAAAACCAAGTAAACAAACTCTCCCTTGAGTTAAGGTCAGTTCCTGAGAACTATATTTTTTTGCTTTAGAAATTGATAAGACCGCTCAACTCTATTATAATTCTGGGTGGCATACAGTAAAAACAATGAGGCAATGCAAATAAAATACAACAGAAAAAAACCCGATGGCACTGGTTTTTTTTCTTGGTAACAATCCAGAAATAATTTGCTACAGCCTTTTTCCTGAATATTTTCTAGGACAATAATGGTTAACCTTTTTGGTGCCGGAAATCCCAAAATGCAATATGAGTGCCCCCCGCATATGCAACCTGTCACCTCGGATGCGCCTTCCCCGCCCGCTTCCAGGTTGTTGCAGGAGGCTTTCTAGGCCCAGAACGGGAGGTGGAAGGAGCCTTGCGCGGCTCCCCCACGATCTGTTTTGGCTTCCAGGTTGGTGCAAGACGCCATCCATACCCATAACGGGTCACAGGGGGCATACACAAAGCCTAAAAATGCAATGCAAGCAGGCCCCGTGCATGCGCCCCGCCCCCCGTGCATGAGCAGCAGACCTGAAGACCAGCTGGCTGGCAGGAGGCGCACTGCATGCATGGTGGAGCTGGGCTGGGGTGACGGCTGGCATGCCCGCAGAGAGGGCTCTGGGTGCCACCTGTGGCACCTGCATGCCATAGGTTCGCCATCACAGTTCTAGGCTGTAGGCCTGAGATCTCCTAGTGGACTGTTTTCCAAGCAATAACCACACCCAACTCGGCTAAACTTTTTCAAGATTAGCTAAGGTCAGCTTGGTCCCGCTCCCTATGCTCCCAGCTGAGGTGGCGCAGTGGTTAGAGTGTAGTACTGCAGCTACTTCAGTTTGACTGCTAGTTCAGCAGATCAGCGGATCATATCTCACCGGCTCAGGGTTGACTCAGCCTTCCATCCTTCCGAGGTGGGTAAAATGAGGACCCAGATTGTTGGGGGCAATATGCTATTTAGTATACTGTCTTTGGTGTAAGCCGTCCAGAGTCCTCGGAGAGTGGGCGGCATAGAAATATGACTAATAAAATAAAATAAAATAAAATAAAATAAAATAATATGCTAGAGTAAGTAATCTTTCTTTTCCTCTTTGGATAGCATGCCAAGTAAAGGATGAAAGCAGTCTTTTGTCTAAAAAAAGGATGTAAAGTTTTATTAGACCAATTGAAGTTCACAAGTACGAGATGTGCTTTGGAGTTCTTCATTACTCCAAAATAAGGAGTAAGGACTACATTTGTTCTTTATGGCAGAGTAAATTAGATTTATTTTCTTTAAATTTAATTTCAACGGAATTATTAAATACGGTAGCTTTAATCATTTTCTGTTTCTGGTGCTTAAAACATATAAATTTGGCAGCAACTTTAGAAAGGGTCACATCCATAGGTCGTATCCAAATTTTTGAAGACAGCAGAACTTGGGAAAAACAAGCCACAGAGCCTGAATTTAGTTACAATCTTAATCAGAAACAAACAAACCAACAAGACTTCATCAAATTCTGGAAAGACTTACAGTAAATGAATCTAAATGTAAATATGTTTACAGTCCCTTGAACATCAAGTTTCTTATAAAGTACTAAAGATTTATATACTGTATCTTGGCAAGAATATAAAGAGATGGTAGATAAGAAGCTCACAAGAAAGTCCCTACTGACCATAATCAGCCCCGGATTTCTAAATAGAAACTCTTTTCTTTTCTCTACCTAAATGTGATTTCTATCTCCTTTATGAATAAGGATCCACATTTCTGTTATTATCTAAGCACCTTAGAATCTCTACAATAGTTTGAAAACAGTTATTCAACATTCTCTATTAAAACAGCGTCAAAGCTTCTTAAAATATCAGTGACAAAGGAATAAGGAGGAAATGTGAACAGAGGAAAAAAGTAGGTGATTTCTATTATTTCTTTTCTTCCTTCCTCCAGCCCGCTTCTTTAAAGGTCTCTCACTCCAACTGGGGAGCCAAATCATTTTAAAAACAAGCTCTACCAGGAATACTATCGTATGTGTCAAGGCTCTTCTGGTTATCCTTTAGGTGCTAGAGACACTGCCTAATTTCAAACACCACAGTTTATTAGCCTCAATGGCCACGTTCACACAACATGTTATGCCTACAATTGAATCAACTGCATTATGGCTGAGGGAAAGGGGGAACCAAGACACTGCAGATTTATGTCGCTGCTGACACATTTGTCTTTTAATGCATTACTATCTAGATTTACGGCCTCCAATCCTCTTACAAACTAGCTAGACGTGACCAGCTCTCAAAGCATACACACCCCCTACTGGCAACTTCCTTTTAAAAAAGAAACATTACTTCAAAATAATAAAATAGACCCCCAAAGGCAAGGGCTTATTTTTGCTCTTGGAAAGGAAGTTTTTTTCTTTTTTTTGCCCCCCCTCCAAAACTGAGCATCCATTATTATTTGCAGAAGCTCAACCTGGAGAATATTTTAAAGGGTGTGTCACGTACCATTTAATGCCCAAAGTAAATATGCCAGCTGGTGGCTAAGGCCTCAACGGTTACCTATTTGGCTGTATTGCATTGTGCTTTGGTCCAAATAAACATTTCCCCCCACTTTCTGCAACCTAAAAACTCTTGTCAGGATAAAAACATTTCAGAATGGGGTTCTTTTCACTTTTAATTTTAAAAAGGTGCTGAAGTGCCATCTAGTGGAGGTTTCTTTGTCTTCTAATTTAAACTAAATCAGAGAGACCCAGACAAAATCATTCAGTCGCAAATTCAATTGCAGAAACAAACATCAGATCTTATTTGATGAATAATCGCTTGAGTTAGAACTCAGGATAAAGCAGGGCCACCAGCTCAGTCTAACAGCTAACTGTGCATAGACCCACTAGCTCAAAATTGGAACTGTTAATTACCTAATACTAATTATTTGCCAAGCTATTATTCAATGCTGATTAACCCCCTCTCTATAGAAAGACAAAAGGCATATTTAAAATGTATTTGTTATTGTTAGTTACGAAGTCGTGTCCGACCCATCGCGACCCCATGGACAATGTTCCTCCAGGCCTTCCTGTCCTCTACCATCTGGAGTCCATTTAAGCTCACGCCTACTGCTTCAGTGACTCCATCCAGCCACCTCGTTCTCTGTTGTCCCCTTCTTCTTTTGCCCTCAATTGTTCCCAGCATTAGGCTCTTCTCCAGTGAGTCCTTCCTTCTCATTAGGTGGCCAAAGTATTTCAGTTTCATCTTCAGGACCTGGCCTTCTAAAGAACAGTCAGGGTTGATCTCCTCTAGGACTGCCCGGTTTGATCATCTTGCAGTCCAAGGGACTCGCAGGAGGCTTCTCCAGCACCATAGTTCAAAGGCCTCAATTCTTTGGTGCTCAGCTTTTATTATGGTCCAACTTTCACAGCCATACATTGCAACTGGGAAAACCATAGCCTTGACTATACACACTTTTGTTAGCAGGGTGATGTCTCTGCTTTTAAATGTATTAAAATGCATAAGCAGAATTGAAAGAGCAAGCTAGAATAGGGCAGAGTGGGATGGCAACCAACTCAATGGCAGATTCATCTAACAACTGTGGCAAGAAAGGTCAAAAAATGGGACAAAACTCACTGTTGTAGTCCGCCAGTGGCCTGCGGAGCTGGCAGCAAAGTCGGACAGTGAGGAGGCTGGTGAGGAACATGGGCCAATCCTGGAGTCTGGGGAAGGCTCAGACGAGGGCTCTGCTTCGGAGGCAGAGATGGGGCCAAGGCCATCTGGGAGTTATGTGTGGACTCCGGAGCCTCCAGAGTCGGACATCAGCGAGGCAGAGGAACAGGGGGAGCCTGTTCCCAGTGCGTGCATGCGCAGAGCTGCCAGAAGGCAAGAACAGTTAAAACAAAAGGGTCGACTTGGGAGTAAGGCTTAGAGATGATTGGCCCCTCCATAAGACATAAAAGAGGAGCAAAGGCACATGGGCTTTTGCAGGAAGCAACTGTTGTTCATGCTGGCCTGTTTCAAGACTGCAACTCCATGTTGATTCTGTGTTCCGTGTGGCCTTGTAAAGTTAATTGCCAATTAGGCCTTGGCAGCATGTCAAGGGAGATAAAGGTGGGTGTTTATCAGCCTTATCCCAAAGAACTGTGGCAGACTTCTGTTGGACTCTTTACAACTATTTGGGACTCATCTGTGAATGAACAGATTGAGAATGAACAGGCTCTGAATGAGCAGAATTCACAGCCATTGAAATAAAAAGAGGGTTTTTGGGACTCATTGTGTGCTTTTACTGTATCAGGAAGCCTAGGTCAGAACACTCACTGAACAACTTTTTCGCTTAGCAATAACAGAAATTTTGGGCTCAAGTGAGGTTTTCAGTCCAGAAGTGCCTGTAAAGGCCCAGGTCCTTATAATGACAGGAATGTTAACAGCAGTAGTTCTCCCAGGACCTATTGTCAAGTTTAACAACTCAAAGTCTAGAAATATGGCTTGTTTAAAAAATCTTTCCAAGCCAAGATCATGAAGATGCTAAGTTCCACAACCAAAGAATATTTGGGAGCATTTATTTATTTGATTTACCTTCTGCTTTTTATTCAGGAGTTTACGGTAGTACCGTAATAGCATATAGAGCACTTCCTCCTTCTATCTTTCTTACAATATCTCTGTGAGATAGGCTGGACTAAGACAGAGTAACCTGCCCAACATCATCCAGTAAGCTTTTGTGATTGTGTGTGTATATGTATCTTTGAGTCAGTTTTTGAGTCCCTGCAGTTTTTTGGGGGGAAGGTTTTTCAGAAGTGGTTGGTAAGTGCCTCCTTCTTATGACTGACAGTGATTGACTGGTCCAAGCTCACCCAGCCTGGCTTTGTGTCTAAAGCAGGGTTAGAACTCCTGATTTCTAAACTAATGTCTTAATCACTACACTAAATTGGCTCTCTTTGTGCTTGAGAATGGACTAAAATCAGATTCACTCCAGTTCTACCCCAACACCTTAATCATTATACCACAAAGTTAAAATAGCAGATTCAGACTTGTGTAAGAGGGCTTCTGAAGAGACTACATATTAAAACAAAAAAAAAGACCATGGACTCTTCAACATATTTTAATTTCCCTTCGCTCATTTTTACAGTAATATCAACAAAATCTACACCAACATTTTGAAAAGTAGCAGTTACCGCATTGATAAGATCTATGAAACAATTCATTACAGGGTTATCCATGAAAATAATATTGCTATTTTTTTTTCATTCGGAGCCGTCGTTTGATGATTTCATGATCGGTTTCCTTTTGTTCTTCAAAGATCTAAAAAAATAAAATAAAAAAAAAATGAAAAAGTTTTCTATCCGGTCAGGTATGCAGATACTACTTGGTCAAAGTGTAAGAATCGGAGCAAATTCTTTCTTGGAACAATAAAGAAGGAGAAGCTAAACCTCCCAAGTTTACAAGAGCTTTCAAGTTAAAGAGGCCAGCGATCAAGTAACTTTGGTTCTCAAATAACAGCATGATGAAGGCCACAATATCTTATATATTTATTCTTAGGTCACCTTGGTGATGGTTTCAAATCTCACCAGGCTCAAGGTTAACTCAGCCTTATATCCTTTCATAGGTAGGTAAAATGAGGACCCAGATTGTGGGGGCAGTAAGCTGACTTCGTATAAATATACAAAAGTATGAAGGCTATTGCTTAACGCATTATAAGCCGCCCTGAGTCTCCGGAGAAGGGCGGCATATAAATTAAAAGCAAAAAAATAAAAATAAAAATCCTGAGCTGCTCTAGATCTGATGCAAAGTAAAGAAATAATCCAGTGTTCAGTACTTGTCCAACTAGAAGCCAAATGATGTGGGAAAGTCATTACTATTTTAGAATACAACCTCTTAAGGCTGGTTAGCAATCTGAATTCATGACTCTTAGATGATTAACAACAGACCTTGAATAAAATAATAAAACAAATGGTTTTAGCACCAAATGCTAAGCAATAATGTATTTTGGTTTTCTGCTAAGAATATCCTTAGATCAGGGGTGGGCAACTGTGGCCCTTCTACAACCTGGGGGCTTCAACTCCCAGAATTCCTGAGACAGCTTGGCTGTCTCAGGAATTCTGGGAGTTGAAGTCCCCAGGTTGTAGAAGGACCACAGTTGCCCATCCCTGCCTCAGATTATGCTTGCTGACTCTCAATATTATCCAAAAAAGATAAAAGATTCCCACTTGGTCAAGGAAAAAAAATGCCTCAAAATTCTCATCATCTTATTATTTTTAGATAATGTTTATACTTTTATTTATTATCGTATGATGGTATTCCCCCATTAAACAAGTTTAACATGTGTAATTGCAATTATTACGGTTTAGCGTTATATGCAGACTAGCTTAGGACTTGTTTCAACAAAACATAGTTAAAGACTGAGATAACTGAATTGCTGTGAAACATTAACCTGTGGTTTAATTGGGTGATTATTATCTGTTTTATTTGTACCTTGAACAAACCAGAAACATATCCTCCAGCACAGCTTATAAGACATATCTGGATACTGGAATCAATAAAGCTTCTAAACCAAGATAAAGTATCACTAATCTCACCTAAAGGTAATAAAAACAAGCCGAATCCAAATACAGGTGATGAACTTTGCTTGCTCTTCTCGGCTTTATTTATGATTAAGCTGTTTACTTTTAATTTGGATAAAATGCTGCATTCCGGTTGAGCCATATCAGGAGATTTTGATTTTGTATTAATTTTGCAGTTGAGAAGTGGGGCAGGACATAACCTTAAGACTTATTGAATAACTAATATATAACCAATACAACTTATTCAAGCCAAAATAATGACAGCTTGGAAGGCAAGACAGAAGTAGGAAATGGTGATTTTGCTGAAATCCTCTTGTTGAGGATAAAGATGAAACCTCTCAACATATGCACATTTACTTTGGACAAACCCACTGGACTGTACAGACTTCAGTTAAGAAGGTATATAAAATAAAACTAAAGATAGAGTGTTAAGGAGAACAGACACGGAATGCAATAGGAAATGCATCTTTCAGTTATATTCCCAGAAGATGGTAGGGATGGGCCAAATAATAATGGAATTTTTTTTAAAAAATATCCTAAATCTATGATGTCTCAGTCTATACCAGTGATGGCTAACCTTTTTGCCGTTACGTGCCAAAAGCGGAGGGAGCATGGGGGGATTGCGTGCGCAATGCCTACACCCATAATTCAATGGGCCGTGCCCCCGTGCATGTGCACGTGACCCCCCCCCCCGCACTCCCCACACTTTTGGCATGCGATGGCATGGTGGGCCTGTTTTTCACCCTCTGGAGGGCCTCCGGGGGCTGGGGAAGGCCATTTTCACCCTCCCCAAGCTCCTAGAAAGCATCTGGAGCCTGGGGAGAGCGAAAAACGGGCCTTCCCCACCCCCGTGGAGGCCCTCCGGAGGCTGGAAACAACCTGTTTCCTAACTTCCGGTGGGCCTGGAAGGCCCGAAAATCAGCTGGCTGGTGCACGATTGCGTGCTGGAGCTGAGCTAGGGTAACGCTCGCGTGCCCACCGATATGGCTCCGCGTGCCACCTGTGGCACGCGTGCCATAGGTTCGCCATCACGGATCTATACAATATACCCGTATCATATTCTATCATATCTACCCATCCCCTATTTCTCTGCCTTTCTTTCAGAGAAACCTGTAAAATTGATTTAATATACAGGTATCCTCAACTTACAACTGTTCATTTAGTAACCGTTCAAAGTTACAACGGCCTTGAAAAAAAGTGATTTATGACCATTTTTCTCATTTACAACTGTTGCAGCATCCCCATGGTTACGTGAGCAAAATTCAGATGCTTGGCAAGTGACTCACATTTATGACCGTTGCGGTGTCCCAAGGTCATGTGATCCCCTTTTGCGACCTTCTTATGAGCAAAATCAACGGGGAAGCCAGATTCACTTAACAACCATGTTACTATCTGAACAAATGCAGTGATTCACTTCACAACTGCAAAATAGGTTGTAAAGTGGGGCAAAACTCATTTAACAACTGTCTCACTTAGCAACAGAGAGTTTGGGCTCAATTGTGGTCGTAAGTTGAGGACTACCTGTTAGTAGAAAACTCTAACGCATCCCAAACAAAAACATGGAAAATCCTGCCATTGCCCTCATCTTTGACCTAACCTTATTTCTTCTGAGCATCATGACCTTTTTTATAACTTTTTTAATAACATCTTTCCTATAACATCTGTTTCCCTCCCTCCTCCCTCCCCCCCCCCAAAAAAAAATTAGGTAAGTTTCCAGCTTTCAAAAGGCTGTACACTCTGAATTGGTCAAAATGCTTTGTGGAATCACTTACTACAGGCCCAGAAAATTCAACAGGAGTAGAAATATTGGTTGGATGCAGCTTCCGCTTAGCTTTCTTGAGTTTGTCATTATTTTTCTGAACAGTTTCTTCATCAGTAGATTTGGGAGATTTCATTGTTGCCATCAGCTTCTTTGCTGGAAAGGGAACAGTAGGAAACAATTTTTTTAAAATTCAAAACAGCCCAATTCTATCTTATTATTTGCTCTATTTGTATCTAGACCGGGGGTTTTCAAATTGCATTCTATGAAACTCTAATACATGGAGTTCTCTGAGAGATGCTGGTTTAAACCATCAGTGAATCAAAAAGTTTAAAGACTAATCTTTCTCAATTAAATCTCTTTCTTTCTTCTCCTGGAAGTCGTCTTTAAGAAGTCATGATCCATACAACTGAAATTCATTCAACAAACAGGAAAATCTTGAAAGCAATGTTTTGGAACGATTTTCAACCTTGGCAACTTTATGACAGGTGGATTTCTCCTCCCAGAATTCCCCAGCCAAGGGAGGGAGGTATGGAGGGAGGAGGGGGGGAGAGGAAAGGAAGGAGGGAGAGGACAAATTGCCAATACATGGTATATGTACTCTGCCCCTCAGTTTTATGTTGAGCATTACTGGTTCACTCTCACCCAACTGCATTTTCTGCCTTCCTTATGCTTACCCTTATAAATAATTGCATGTACATTTCGTTATGTATATGCAGTCCAGCACATTTTCTTTAATATGCTGTTTATTCTCGGACTTTATTCTCTGACTCATTTTATCCTAAGCAAACTTATGACACAAACAGTGTGACTTTTTGGTGACTTTATAGCAGTTACGTCCAAGTGAGAATTTGAAATGGGATCTTCCTTGTTTTAGTTCAACAATTTATCACACCCTATTTTTAAGCTTTACAGAAGCTTCCAAGAGGCATGCAAAGCTTCTGGATTTAAAATTGTTCAAGCTCAAAACAGACCCTTCTCTCAAACAATCTCAAACTTTCTGGAAGAGTCTAAAGTCAAAATGACACTGAATTCAAAATAGGGCTGGCTTTGACACTTCCAGAATTGTCAAAGCAGCATTGGAAGGTTTCCAGTAATTTTGGAACAGCTGATTCAAACTCAAAAGAGAACATGTTGAACTTGAAATACTTTACTTCTGGTAGTCTTCTAGAGGCAATCATTTCAGGAAAGGGAAGCTTTCCAGTTAAAGACCTGTCTCTAAATGAGGTGAGGCCGAAACTAATTAAATTACAGTTTCAATGTCCCTCCAGCAAAGTATTACAAGCAATTTTTTAAAAAACCCCAAGAATGCAAGTGATGCCCAAAATGGATTTCTTCAGCTGTGTAGTTTAAATACCAACTGTCCCTTTTAAAATATGCAGTGTTTCAGATGGAACAACAGAAATATCTCCTAATTGCCTCATATTAATGGAACAGGCTTCTTGGTTTGGCTGCTTACCTTTAGTTTGTATGATTGTAGGGGAATTCTGCAAGAGATTGCCAAATTTGTATAGGGTTCCACCTGGGGATGCTGTGGATTGTATATTTAATGCATGTTTATTTCTTAAGGAATAATTCTTTCTGAGAGTGGTGTTAGGAGGAGGAGTCTAAAGCAATAGAAAACATTAAAACATATATTTGAAACATTTTATTCAGGAACTAAAGACGTTTGCTAAATTATATTGTCCTTTATAAAAAGTATACCTGCATCAGATTATTACCATGTTTTGAACATTAAATATTGAACTTAGTTCTCACACATATTTCCAATATCTTATACATCTCTACTCAAAAGTATTGGAGTTCATTTGTGTAGTCCTTGTCTTATTCCTTAGTAACTCTAAGTTGCCTAGATCAGGGGTCTCCAACCTTGGTAATTTTACGACCTGTGAACTTCAACTCCCAGAATTCCTCATCCAGCTTTGCTGGCTGAGGAATTCTGGGAGTTGAAGTCCACAACCTGGCTGAGGAATTCTGGGAGTTGAAGTCCACAAGTCTTAAAGTTGTCAAGGTTGGAGATTCCTGCTCTACAGCACTTTGCATACGTACTTTGGAGAGGAGAAAAAGAAAATTAGTTGCTAGAAGAAAAGGAAGAGCCCATTACTCTGGCCTAAAGCAAGCTAGTGTCCTTTACAATTTATCTCCTTTTTAACTGCAATATAACAGAACGTGTGGTTCACATAATTGCTCAAATCAGGAATGTATGCAATCTAATAATTAAATTATTATATCATCAAAATAAAGCTACTCTGTGTCAAACTACTGCCACAGCATTATATTATAAAGTTATTAATTCACATACCTTTTTTCCTTGTCTCCTTAATGAATCAGACCACCCATTCATATTAGCTGGCAATTTTACATTCTTTTCATTTTCATTTTTCAAGGCATCCTTAGAAAGAGAAAGATGTGTTTAGTACTGAGCTACAGTTGTGATACTGGATTGTTAAAATTCTTTTTAGAGGGAAATAACCAAGACTGCCAATCTTTTCACACATTGGACAGAGTATGTTATCACAGACATTAGCAAAATAACATTTTTTAAAAAGCCAAACACTTATGAGATCTCATGGGAAGGGCATTTACATCTCATTATGCTTTTCTAAGGTTAATCTTAAATTCAAATTAAATCCAAGGCAGTTTTCCAATAATCATGAATTATTCCATCAGGGACAAAGCAATCTGTGATTTTCTAGATGTTATAACCTCTAGGGATTTCGGCAAAGGAAGAGAAATACTGTCAATTTTATTTTGACTGCATTTATAATTCTGTCCTGTTCTGTATTAATTCCATATTGTTTAATCTGAGAACATGAAAAAAAAAACCATTATTCCGAATTAAGCTTAACTGTTCTGCCATTTTTATCCACTTTATAAATTATTCTATTATTTTTTTCGCAACAAGGAAAGGTTTTTTTGCTTTTGTATTAAATTGGTTTTTGCTTTATATTAAACTGGACACCATTCCAATTTTAGAATGAAAGACTCAGGATCAGTCCCAGGTCTCTGGGAGAACCTTCAGCAATTTCTCCCTGAACACCATCTGGATTCTGAGGGCTGAGATTTTTCACTAAGTATATCAGAATGGCAGGATTTTGATCTAATATATACAGGCACTTCTTAAGCAAAAATGAATACTTGCAATCAGTGCACGAGCATTAGTTTGTGCTTCAGACTGAATTTAGAGATTAGCATAATATTTTATTGCCCATTACAGTACATTTGTCATGAATGAAAGAGTGTCTAAATAGGAAGCAGGGTAGATAAAAATCAATGATTTTTTTTAAAAAAATCAAAAAAAATCTTTTTTTTTTTTGTTTAAATCGGATTTTTTTTATTTTTATTGAATTTATTTTAATAAAAAACTTTTGGGGTAAAAATCTATCGTAAAATAGTTTTCTATTTAAGATACATAAATAATTTAGTTTATTCAGCATGAAATGGAGCTTAGTTATGTAGCATGAGGCAGTATATTCTGCAACACTGGGACTATCGGTGAGTCAACAGTGGGTCAAAGGAGTAGCAGAGATGACAGTTGCTCTTTAAAAATTATGATTTAAATCGAGTTGATTAAAATCAAGCCTTTTTACTGGTGATTTAAATCATGATTTAAATTGTGATTTAAATCAACTCAATTTAAATCAAATCCACCCTGATAGGAAGTTAAAATCAGTTGCTTTGATTTTCGTGGCCCTCCCTGAGGTCCAAGTAACAATGATTGAGAAGCCTAGTTCTGCTTCAGGGGGTGAGCTCAAAAAAGATTGGATGGATGGATTGATGGATAGATATGGAGGGAGGGAAGGATGGAATGACAGGATAGGATAGGATAGGATAGGATAGGATAGGATAGGATAGGATAGGATAGGATGGGGGATGGGATGGAATGGAATGGGATGGAATGGAATGGAATGGAATGGAATGGAATGGAATGGAATGGAATGGAATAGAATAGAATAGAATAGAATAGAATAGAATAGAATAGAATAGAATAGAATAGAATAGAATAGAATAGAACAGAACAGAACAGAACAGAACAGAATTTTGATATATTTTTTTAAATGCCTGCTGGCTGGGACCAACCCGCCTTTGTATTTTGTGCCAGGGGCTAATGAGGAATAAGAAAGACCTGTAAGGGTGGGAACCGTATATAGATTTATTATACATGTGGTGAAGTTCAATTCACTGTTCAAAAACTACCACTTAATTGAGATATTATTGTTGTGGTTATCTTTTATTTTATTAACATTTTCTCTCAATTTCTCTATAACTTGTGTGATATTCGCATACATACAATTTTGGTTTTTCCTCTTTTTATTATTGTATTAAAAAAGTAAATAAATAAAACCTGTTTAAATGAAATTTATTTTCCAACCCACAAGATTAAGATTACCATGTCTCAAAACTATTAATGGATATGAATAAATAATGGCAGATTTCAGTTAGTTAGCAACGATTCTGACCAAAAGACAGATACAGTAAAATCTCAATTCACATATTCTAATTCAGTGGACTTGATATACTGTGAACAAAATTTTGCTTAAAATTTTACCCTTAAACAATGAACTTGGTTTCCAAAATAGTAGAGATCATTTATAAAAACATGTTACTTGTATCTATTTCCACTTACGCATTTAAGCAAATGCTATAAATTGGCATAAAATGACATGATTTATATTTAATACAAAAATTCAAATATAATGGGTATTCAGCTTACTGGATACCTTTTTCTTTTCAAAATAGTCTGTTAAATTGAAGTTTTACTGTATATTGGAAAAGCAGGTTTGATTACAAGAGATGGTAAGAAATAGTAGATGAAAGATCAACTGTGATAATTGTGATAATATAAATGTGGTATTTGGGTGAAATGTTAAGAAGGATTAAAGCAGCAATCCCCAACCTCTGAGGCTTGGCGGCCCAGCTTGTGGGAATGAGAGGGGAACCAGGCCACCCGAGTGGTGGGATGGCACACATGAACATGTATGCACATCTTGACTTCTACCCACAGCCCACCACTCACACAAGTTGAGCTGTATGTGTGTGCACTGGCCCGCTGCACATGTGGCCCGGTTCCAAATAGGCCGTGGCCTGGTAGTGGGCCGCGGCCTGGGGGTTGGGGACCCCTGACTTAAAGTATTGTTATCTACTTGTGCTTGTTTATTTATTCCGTAAGCTTAAAGAGATTCAGTACCTGACTCACATCAGAAATACCCTTATTTCTAAGTTTGTTTTTCCAGAAACTTGACAGCATATTACTCTTGAAGGAAGCACAGTTGAGAACACAAAAGTTATTTTTCCATGCAGGCACCCCTAAGTATTCATATACAAATTTCAAATCTGAAGTTAAACTGTCCCTTTTAGAAATGTGACTTTTGAAAAAAAAAAAATAGTATTAATGGTTAAGAAATGGTTTTAACGTTTGAGGGCACTGATCAAGGTCAGATCTTAGCTACACATTCAGATTCCCCTGAGTGGATTTTTCTATTTTTTAGGGGGCAAAAGAGACACGCTTGATGTACAGGCTTGTGTTTCTCACCTAAGATTTAGTCATATACAGATGCCTAGAAAATTAGAGTTACATCTGCAGCTCACATTGTTGTTGTTGTTGTTGTTGTTGTTGTTGTTGTTATTATTATTATTATTATTATTATTATTATTATTATTAATTGAATTTATATACCGCCCTACTCCCGAAGGACTCAGGGCAGTGGACAGCCAAGAGATAAAACACACATATTACAAACGTTAAAAAACCAGAAAAAAATACATTAAATGCTTGGGCCCACAAACAAATTTAAAACACCCCAATTTATAAGACAAATTTAAAACAATTTAAAAGGGAGGTTACGCCAGACCAGCCTGCTGGTATAAGAATGTTTTGAAGGCCCGGCGGAAAGTGCGCAAATCTGGGATCCTCCGTATCTCCGGCGGGAAATTGAAATTATGGCATTTCAATTCTATCATAACTTCGGGGGCAGCTAGCCATGAAGAACACATTAGTAAAAAAAACCCAGAGACTTGTGATAAATGTTTTCAGGCTAGAACCTGTTTTTTTTTTTTTTTTAATTTGATTTATATGCCGCCCTTCTCCGGAGACTCAGGGCGGCTTACAATGTGTTAAGCAATAGCCTTCATTCTTTTGTATATTTTATACAAAGTCAGCTTATTGCCCCCACAAACTGGGTCCTTTATTTTTCCCAAATAAATTAAAAAAAAGACTACTACTTATATAAATATCAGTGCAGATTGTTTAAAAAGTCTTTTGACTTGAGCCTGGTGGCTTCATGGACACATTCCTATTATTTTCTTGGTGACAATTATTTATTTATTTATTTGTTTGTTTGTTTGTTTGTTTATTTGTTTGTTTCATGTATTTATATGCCGCCCTTCTCCAGAAGGACTCAGGGCGGCAAACACAAGTTAAAAACATATACAACAAAATCCCATTTTAAACCAAATTAACTAATAAATAATAAAACCCAGAATCAGAGTCAGCCTATTTGCTTGAACAGCCAAGTCTTCAGGTCCTGACAGAAGGAGCAGAGATCAGGAGCTGTCTGGAGCTCAGTAGGCAACTCATTCCAGAGAGTGGGAGCACCCACAGAGAACACCCTACCCCTGGCAAATATCCCGGACCTAAGTCATGTAGGGCCTTATAGGTGAGAACCAACATCTTGAAGCGGACCCGGAGAACCACTGGTAAAATTAAAGCAAGGTGTAGCCTTATTTTGGCACCAGAGTAATTGCCTACCTAGATCCGTGTTTCTCAACCTTGGCAACTTTAAGACTTATGGACTTCAACTCCCAGAATTTCTCATGCTGGCTGGGGAATTCTGGGAGTTGAAGTCCACGTATCTTAAAGTTGCCAAGGTTGAGAAACACTGGCCCAGATTATAAAGATAGAACCAGATGCATCCAGTTCCTTAAAAAAAACCCCACATATAACTGTACAAGCCAAATCTTTAAGAAACCATGTATAATTGTACATTTATAAGGAAGCGTGTCCTATTGTACCCAATGAGACTGATTCTTTGGTTTGGGATTACATCCTTTGATGATTTAACAATCAACTTTTTAGATTTCTTTCAGAAGTCCTATTTTGAGAACTGTATAAGAAACACACTTAGAATATTTGCTTTCTTCCAAACATGGTACCTCATCCATAGTGCAGCTCTTCCTTTTTCTTGTCTTGGGCACCTTAAGAGTCACTGTAGAAGGACTTCCTTGATGCTTTATTTCCATCTTATTGGGCTGCAAAGGTGAAAACTGAATTTCCATTTCAGATTTTGGAAAGCGACTAATTTGTTCACTCTCAGAAGACACTTCATAAGAATCTAAGACAGCATCTGGTTGGTCCTACAAGTACAATAACATGACATAAAATAGAAAGCAGAAGAAAAAACTATTGCTTTGCTCTTAAAATGAGGAGGAAAACAATAAGGTGAGAAACTGAACAGAAATCTCTAAGAAAGTGACTCTGTTGCATCCACTATGTCATTGTTCAAATCTTCGTAGTAGGTCTTACAGTGTGATATCAAAAACTTGTCCTATCAAAGGAGAATTCAATGAAGTACAATTTTACTGGAGGATAGAACATTGAAAAGCATCATAGAAGTGCGTCAATAAACCTAAAGTGATTTACTCCCAAAAGACCAGTTTTATATGAAAACTAAACATCTTTCAGTGCAGCAAAATCCAATACCAAGAAGCAGAATGCTTTGGACCTCAAATATATCTAGGATTAAATGCCACTGAGCAAAATGCTACTGTCGCTGGATGGGCCCTTTTTTAAAAATATCTTGGAATCATTTTTTGACTCCTGCTAAATGTGTGAACTAATCTCTGCAGTTTTCTTGGCAAGATATTTGGAAATGGTTTGCTATTACCTCTTCCCTAGGGCTGAGAGAGAATGACTGGCCAAGGTTAGCCAGCTGGTTTTTTTCCTAAAGCAGGACAAACTCACAATCTCCTAGTTTCTACCCTGATACTCTAACCACTACACCAAACAAGATGAGGGGATTACCTGAACATTATCTCCTGAAGATTCCTTGCTAGACTTTTGCAGTAAGGAGTCATTTGACAAGTTGCAATTTGACAAGTTAGTTTTTTTTTCTTTAAACTGTGGAAGAAAGAATTTGATGGGATTTTAAGATCTGCATTGTTCAGAAATACTACATGATTTTGTTGCCACTAGTGGTGTAACAGGACAAGATGAGGAACCTGATTTCTACCATAATGGTGACCACATGGTGAAATATCTTCCTAACAGAACAGCACTTAATTGCAACTTTATTTCCTGCTCCAAGTGCCTTGTTTTGTCAATCATATTAATAATATATGCTGCTTTATAGAATTATGGCTATGTCTGCTTGAGAAAATGGCACCTGAATGCGTCAGGTTATCTGGAAAGAAATAGATTTTTTAAAAAAAAGTTTTACGGCAACTTGAAGTTTGCTGTATGAAAAGAACTAGATAAAGCAACCACTTTCTTCTAATAACTGCAAAAATAGTCTGCATAAGCAACCGGCATGATTGCTAAACTGCATGTGACTTCCCGTATTATGCCAGCCGCATTCAGCAAAATATAAGTCATTTGGGTGATAATATTATTTTTTGTCTTGAGTGGGATAAGGATTGGGAGACTTCTGGAAGACAACGCCTCCATTTCTATTCTTATTCTTCCCCAAACAACCCAAAAAATAGCAGGGCCAACATTTGGCTACTGTGATGCTCAAATGTGGCAACACAATTCTGAACCACTGGAAGAGATCAAAAATGTGAGCAGTTTGCCTCCAAAACTATTTATTTTGTTTTCTCCTCTCCAAAGTCTCCCACTAAAGGAAAAATAAAAAAAATAAATTCAGCTATACCCTTTTAGTGACATTATATATGACTTCCCCAGTTGATTGCAGGAGTAAATTGGGACCCTCAAAGCTAAAAAAAAAATGTTTTTAAAAAATGGTGGGCATTGTTTTTCTCTCTCACACACACTAACCTACTACTAATAGTCTTTAATTCAGGAATTTAACCAATCTAAGAGAGTACAGGCAAAGAACAATTGTTAAAGATCCTAAAGAAAGAAGTGTTGTGCTGATTTAATCCTTTCTAATCCTTCTCTTCTAAACTAAACACAGTTGAAAGTTAACCAGACTAAAGTCTTGTTCAATTTAGAGAAACTGTTCCAATATTGGATTTTTAAGCTCTGGCATGCTTAGCTAAACTTTAACTAATAATTCATTCTGGATCAGAATACAAGTAGTGCAAGATCAATATTCCATATTGTATATATGTGAGGGTTCGATCCTCAACAAAGATTTATTTTGCCCATTTCAGAAATAAGCCAGTTTCTGGAAGACAGGAAAAAATTATCTTGATATTTGCAACCGTTAAATTGCCTCCTGATTTGCCTTCCTGCCAATAAGTTCTCTTTTCAATTTATTTATAATAACTCTTCCCTTTTTGTGCATTACACTTTTTTGGAAAGGCTTTATGAAACAAAAAGAAAGTTTGCTGCAGGATAAGGAAAATAGAACCACCAGATTCCAGTTTCAATCTTCTAAGGCAGGGGTCTGTGGCAACTTTAAGCCTGGCAGACTTCAATTCCCAGAATTCCCCAGCTGGCTGGGGAATTCTGGGAGTTGAAATCCGCCAGGCTTAAAGTTGCCACGGTTGGAGACCCCTGTTCTAAGGCAAGGGTCTCCAACACCAGTCTCCAACCATGGCACTAGGCCATGGCATGCCAGAAACTGGGCCGCACAAATAAGCAAAACCATTGACTTGCAACAGTTCACTTAGTGACCTTTCAAAGTTACAAAGGCACACTGAAAAATGTGATTTATGACCGTTGCAGCATCCTCATGGTCATGTGATTTACATTTGGATGCTTGACAACTGACTCGCATTTATGACGGTTGCAGTGTCTCAGAGTCATGTGATCCCCTTTTGAGACCTTCTGACAACCGAAGCCAATGGGGAAACCATCTCAACAACCGCATTACTAATTTAACAACTGCAGTAACAACTTAACAAACATGGCAAAACGAGTCGTAAAATGGGGCAAAACTCACTTAACAAATTTCTCAGTAATATAAATTTTGGCCTCAATTGTGGTCGTACGTTGAGGACTACGTATATAGCATACCAAACCAGAGCTGTTCTTAAAGGAATGGAGAACTTCGGGATATAATGGATTCAAAGCCAAAATTGCCCCCTTCCTATCTGAGACCCACAATGATAGTAAATCTGCATGCACAAAACTTTCCCTGAGAGTCTATAGAGATTCTTAGTCATCCAGGTCATGGTAGTCCCAAAGGTGCTTTTTCAGGAGGCAACTGAACTTTGTAGTTTTTTCTTTTGAAGACATTTCGCTTCTCATTGAAGAAGCTTCTTCAGCTCTGATAGGATAGTGGGGAAGTGAAGGATTTATATTCCTTGCAGACAGCTGCTCATTTGCATCCTTCAACGACCCTCTAAAAGGATGCAGGTTACCAGCTGTTTGCAAGGAATATAAATTCTTCAATTCCCCATTTATCCAGTCAGAGCTGAAGAAGCTCCTTGGATGAGAAGTGAAATGTTTTCAAAGGAAAAACAAGAAAGTCCAGTTGCCTCCTGAAAAAGCACCTTTGGGATTACCATGGGATTATTAGGATAGATGTGCTCCCGCCTGCACGCTTTGCTTTACCCTAAGTTCTTCTTCAAAATGGAAGAGAAACACACAACTCTTTACCTGAGGGTAAATCGTGCTGGGCTAAGAAGAACTCAAATTGTAAACTACCATTACCTGCAACTGCTTACAGTCACTGGACTCTTCCACCTGAGTTTTTTCTGCTCCATTCGAAATCGTCAACACTGCAGAGGCAACATTTCCACATCCAATCTCAGTTAGTTCCTTGGAATCATCATCTCGTAATCCTTCAGCGGTAATTTTGTGCTTCTTTACAGGGTGAAAAAAAGACATTGTATATTTAGCTAAATAGATTCAGACAGGATCAATAAGAAGACAATTTAAAATGCAGCGAAGCGTGGATCAATATGGGGATTTCAGTACATTTTCTGTTCAATAGTATTTAATTTAAACATATTCTTTATTCATTGAATCTGCAGCCTGGTTTTCCTTTGGGAATTTAAGATGATATTTATTTATTTAAAAAAATTATATTGCTTCCTATTTGCACATGGCGACTCAAGGCAGCTTACAAGGACATAAAAACACAATATAAAAGAAATAAAAATAATAAAAAAGAAAAATAATAACCCCTCCACCCCAGCGACAACACACATTCATAAAAGGTAATGGTAAAGGTCCCCCTCGTTCATATGTGCTAGTCATTCCTGACTCAAGGGGGGTGGTGCTTATCTCTGTTTCAAAGCTGAAGAGCCAGCGCTGTCCGAAGACGTCTCCGTGGTCATGTGGCCGGCATGACTAAACGCCAAAGGCGCATGGAATGCTGTTACCTTCCCATCAAAGGTGGTCCCTATTTTTCTACTTCCATTTTTTATGTGCTTTTGAACTGCTAGGTTGGCAGAAGCTGGGACAATTAACAGGAGCTCACCCCACTAAGGATTTGAACTGCTGAACTTGTGTCTTAGCCGCTGAGCCACCACATCCCCCCACACACATTCATACTAGCCATTTAATGGGCTCCATCCCACTCTGGGTTCCCCAGGCCCGCTGGTAGAATCTCGTCTTCAGGTATATGTGCATGGGGATCTCTCCTCATTCTCTCTCAAAATTTCTTTTAAATAAAATAAGCCTACTTGGTTATTTGCAATATTTGTAAACTATCCCAATTGGTGGAGATTCTGAGTAGTGCACAACGAAGCAGAATAAGATTCTTTTTCTTTTTTTTTTCTTTTTTTTTAATTTATATACCGCCCTACTCCCGAAGGACTCAGGGCGGTGAACAGGCACAAGATAAAACACATAGAATACAAAAATTTAAGAGCAGAAGTAAAATCGAATTAAATCAATTTAGCCCAAGACAAATTTAAAACCCCAGGTTAAGAACAAATTAAAATTTACATTAAAAAGAAAATGGGAGAGGTTAGGCCAGACCAGCCTGGTGAAATAAAAATAAAAATTAAATATAAAATTAAAAAAAAAAAAGACACGAAGCACACACTCTGCTAGTTCACTTGAGGATGGTCTCTAGCACAAGTCTGAAAGCTCAGAAGACTAAACCTGAAGTCCCGGGGATCGACCCAAACTGAATCCTTATAAAAAGGATACTAATTAATTTAAGTGGTGCTCGTTATAATTCAAGGTCAAAGGCAAATTGAAAGGTTTTAATGGTCTCACAGGTTGCCCCCGGAGGATGGAGTCAACTGTACTTTCAGGAAATCTGTTACACAGCATGAAGGCTATAAATGAAAAGGCCAGCCACCTGGCTCACATCATCCCCTACACACCGTTTTAGGGAGTGGGGATTGGTAAGAGGCTCTTCCTAAACATTTGGACTGGATGGAGGGTTTAATTCTGGCAAGGCAGCTCTTGACATTCTGTGCTAGGCTATGCTATGGAGGATTTTATCGATAAATGTTATAGATAAAATGGAAGTCAGGTAGAGAGTAAAACAATTCATTTACTGACTGTTCAAATTTACAACACTGAAAACTTGATTTTGGACCACAGTTTTTGTTGAACTGCAACATTTTAAAGGGAACACTTAAAACTGACACTTTCCCCAATCAATTTTTTGCCAAAAATTTATGTGGCAAATTGGATGTGTTAAGTCACCACAAAACCTAAAATATTAATTTGGCTTTTAAATGTTCTCTAATTATGTTAAAGGAATCAATTTGGTAGCTTGTCCCTGCACAGCAAAAAAAATATCCCTCTAACCCTAGAGAAAAGGCTGTCTGCTTTTACATTATTGTTTTAATTGTGAAAGTGTTGATCTTTGAAATCAGTCTGTGTTTAAAAGCTTTGGAAGGCCTTTTGGAAAACCTGCCTATGGGTAATCCTCGATTTACAACCACAATTGGGACAGGATCATCAATTGTTGAATGAAGCAGTCGTTAAGCAAGATGCTCACGTTACTGCTGTGCTCAACAACTGCAATCCCAGAACTCCCAGTTGCAGTCATTAAGCAATCTCGCCATTAGGACAGAGTGAAAAAGTTGGTTGCTGGAGAGTTTGAGTTCCACACAGAGCTGAAATCTTCCCAATAGGCAACTCTTTCAGCCAGACCCCAGAAACGAGAGGCAGTCCTCTTGGCTGGCAGCCACAGCTTGCAACCTTCCTTGTCTTAACTGCTTTCTGGGAAAGCCAGCAAAGATTGCAAATGGAGATCACATGATCATGGTTTGCTTAGCAACTGGTCATAAGGATAATGGTTCTCAATCATCCAGATCTCGATCATGTAATCAGGGGATGTAGGCAACTTTTCGCAACACTTGGAAGTGCTTTACACATGATAAAGCATCCATCCCAAGGCTACCATTAATTTGAACCATTGTTAAGCAAATGGTTGTAAATCAAGGACTGTCTGTATCAGAATAAATTCACGATTGTCGTTATTATTGGTTGTGGCTGTGACCTGATAGTTCCAAACCAGCCTATGCTGTGGAAGCACTTAGAATTGGAGAGAGAAGAAAGATACAGACTGGTGGTAATTTTGCACCTTCAAAGGTCGCACTAGATTCTTGTGAACTTTCAGTCAGCAACTTTAAATATCAAGAGCTTGGCCTGCAGCCAAAGGATGTGGAGAATGCAGTGCTTAGCTATGTAACCTACAGGGCTCTGTGCAACTACTGATAATTTCTTAAAAACAACCACAGAAAACACTAACCTTGTGTCAGGGCTGGATTAGAACAAAAATCCCCATTGCTTAACCCACCATCTTATTTATTTCAACATTCGTCCCTTGGTGGCCACCCAGATGTAACTAGGAATTTCTCTCATGGCCATTCCCCAGAAAGTCTTCCTCAGAGAGTCACACAATGCAAGTGTGATTGACATCACTCCTTCTAGTTGTGCAACCATGTAGGCTATACTCATCTCTGCATAAGGCAGATGTTTCCTAGTATCATGTTAGTTGAAATAATGTGTCTTATTTTCCTGACAAACAATGAGTGTTTTGCCTCCAGAAGTTTCCTTGTGAAGGTAAAGTGGTTCTCCAGGCCCTCCACAACTCCCCAAAAGGCTTCCATAAGACATGCCCTCTGGAATGAGGTTTCCTCCACTACCACCATCCCCAAAAAACCTGGGTGGTTCCCATCCTACTGGCATTTTGGAGGGCCTTGAAGACCTGGCTCGTCAACCAGGCCTTTAGTTAAAATGAGTGTAGCTACTTCCAAGGAATGTTTTGTTGCTGCTCAGTTTTCCCATCTCTCTGCTTTCTGGGTTATCTTCTTTTATTGCTACATTCCTTTATTCTTTTATAATTCTCCTGTTTTCTTATAAGCTGACACTGGAAGTCAAGTGACGTGTACATCAATTAATCAATGTTGTGAAGTGGCAAAAGGAAGACATGAGTGTTCGTAGAACATGCCAGATGGTCGCCACAGCAAGGAAATCAATATGCATGTATGTAGAAATCAACAGGCCTTTGATTACCTTGACAAGAACTTTGTCTTCTTTTTTTTTTAACCACACCTGTGCTCCCATGGTAGGCAAATTGAGAATAGCGGGGAAAAAAAGACTTCTGAAGGATAGTTGCAATACTATACAAACCTTCCCAGAAGATTGCAGTATCATCTTTTTCAATTCTTCCATTTCTTTATCTTTCTGTACGTTACTTGAGATTAGAGAACTCAGCTGAACTTCCAGAGCTGCCACCAACTGGTCTCTTTCTACCCGCCATCTTTGAAGGTCATGATCTTTTTCTGCCACACGGTTTTCCTGGAGAGAAAACAGTGATGATGATGATGATGGATGTGTTGTGTTTACCATGAATGATTCTTTGTAGTTTACAAACGTAAAAACAAAGTAAAATAGAAAAGCCGATTAAAAACAGAAACATGACATAAAGTGGTAAATAGACATAAAGTGGTAAATATAAGAGTGACCATTCCTCAATGGCCCTTGGGAGCAAATCTGTTTTTAACTCCGGAAGGCCAACAATGAGGTGGGTGTGTCCATAGATATGGTCAAAAATGTTATGATGGTACAATGCAATCAAAGCTTTGACTGCTTTTTAAGTGCAACATACTGTTGTGGCCGCCACCTTGACATTTCTTTTACCATATCCCATGGATACCCTTGGCCAACAATGAGAGTGCTAATGTGTGCTAAATCTAATATAGAAAAAAAGATGTTGAAAAACCTGGAGACTACCTCAAGAAAGCATTGCTCAAAACCCTAACTTTTTTCACCTTCCTTATTTGGGGAACCATTAAAAGGTCCATATAGGATAAGTGGAGGATGAATTGAGAGGAATTAAAGGAAAGGAAGGCTGTCTTATATAAATATCTTGGTGCCAACAAACATCAGGATAAAAGACATATAGGTCAAAACCAACATTTTAGATTGCATTCCAAAACGTAACCAAAACAGTAAACCTAAAAGTGTCATATGACTTTTGAGCCTGGAATGTTGATTGCAAGTTGTTTGCAATCATAAGTCAAGGCACCCTGTGACTGCTTCATTCAACGACTGCAATAACAGCACTCCCAATTGTGGCTGTTAAGTGATTGAGTGGGTCATTAAGCAGAGCGAGCTTCAGGGGTTGCGGGAGGCCGCCCTGGCATGATTTGGAGAAAGCACCTTCTGAATGACCGCAAAAATGGCACTCGCTTGCAGGATGATCCAATGCAGCTTTGGTAGGAAAGCCATGTCTCACATCAGCTGGGCATGCCCATAAGCAGCTGCAGAACAACCCAAAAGTAAGGGGATAAGGATGGAGGGGGCAAGGCCTCCGGACTCAGTTTACAATTGAGCCAGCTGAGCATCTGAGGAGAAATAGTGAGTGGGAGCAGTTGCAATGTCCCTGCAGCCAGTCGTAAGGATGGGTGGATTGCCAAAGGCCTGAATTTTGATCACATGAGCATGGGGGCACTGCAACAGCTATAACTTTGGACAAGGGTCATACCTTCATTCAGCATTGTTGAAATTTCATGAATACATTTTGTGTCAACTGTCATTTCTGTGTTAATTTTTAGAGGCAGTCTTGCATTGGGTGCCCAGTTAGAATTTCTTAGAAATTATTATGATTGGTCACAAAGTCAGCCCGATGTTTAGACTATTACAGGCAGTCCTCGACTTAACAACAGTTTGTTTTAAAAGAGCTTCTCAGTCATCCAGGTCATGGTTGTCCCAAAGGTGCTTTTTCAGGAGGCAACTGGACTTCCTTGTTTTTTCTTTGAAGACGTTTTGCTTCTTATCCAAGAAGCTTCTTCAGCTCTGACAGGATACCATTCCCCACTATCCTGTCAGAGCTGAAGAAGCTTCTTGGATGAGAAGCAAAACATCTTCAAAGAAAAAACAAGGAAGTCCAGTTACCTCCTGAAAAAGCACCTTTAGGACAACAGTTTGTTTTGTTTAGTGTCGTTTTGAAGTAACAATGGCACTTAAAAAAATCCTGACTTATGATCAGTTTTCACAATCACGACCGTTGCAGCATTCCCATGATCAATTCAGATGTTTGGCAACTGATTCATATTTATGATGGTTGCAGTATCCCAGAGTCGTGCAATCCCCTTTTGCGACCTTCTGACAAGCAAAGTTGATGGAGAAGCCGGATTCACTTAACAACCGTTTTACTAATTTAACAACTGCAGTGATTCACTTAACAACTGTGGCAAGAAAGGTCATAAATGGGGCAAAATTCATTTAACAACTGTCTCACTTAGCAGCAGAAATTTTGGGCCTAATTGTGGTCGTTGAGAACTCCCTGTATTGCTCTTGTTGAAGGAGTTTCTAGTTTTTAAAGCTGAAGCATATTATAATGTGTATGTGTACGTGTACAGAATTTGTCTAGGCACACATGTATTTTTCAGATATTATATGCTCAACACTAAGGCACAAGATAAATTGGAAGAGATTCATATACAAGTCTTTCTCTTTGATTTTTTTCAGAGATACAAAGAAAAAGCAAAAATTCACTTACTGCTTCTGTGAGTTGCTTGGCATAATATTCTTTATCTCCAGCAAATTTTTTCATCTCCTTGTTACGGAGAGTTTCCGCTTCCTTCGCCTGAGTTATAAGGAACGTCTTTTCTGCCAGCCACTTCCTATGATCAGTTTCATGCTGTTCTTTGCCTTCCTGTTTTAAAAGGAATCAGAGTTACACCTTTTCTTCTAATGGAACTGAAAATGCTCTAGAGACAAAATCATTGAGATGTGAAAATCTCCGTTCCCACTCCCCAAATTCCTCAAAGCATGCCTGCCTTCCTGTCAAAACAGCATGTGCTTAAATATCAAATTTACATGTAACACTGAACTCTAGCAGACAAAGGAGTACGTTCTGCATTTGTGGGCTCTCTCTTCATTTCTCTCATCTTGTTTCATCTGAATTGGAGAAACACAGACTTTGTACAAAGCCAAGGAAACGTCTCATGAAAACTGTTTCTAATCAAAGAATCACCCGGGGGGGGGGGGGGGGGGTAGGGGGAGGGTGTTCCATTCCTGATCATTATTTGTTGTAAGATCATCTCTTTTGTCAAGAGGCAAGATGGAACTCTAATGGTGTGATTTCAGGTTTGCAGGCCCAACATAGCTAGAAACAAGCAGAACTTGATTGCACCATTGTACTGCCATCTTGAATTTGTTGACCCCACCCTGCTGTATGTGCATCCATTCACATGTATAGGGTGCCTATATATTCACTTCTTTGATATACTGGAAAGGGAAACAGGTTTTATTCCATCTCCAATATTTGCCTTGAATCGGCTCCTGTTTTCTTTCATGAGCCTGTTCACAGACTGAATAGTCAGCTGAATAAGATTAAAGAGTAGGCGTCCCAGTCCTTTTTACCAATTCTGCTCAAAATGGTGGCTTCCTTTTTGCCATTAGCATTGGATTACAATACATTAGTACAAACCAAATAAGCCCTTCACTTTTAGAGCTGACAGCATCTAAGGAAATGTTTTCCCATATAGTCCTACCCAGGGGTGAAATCTAATTTTTTTTGGCTAACGGTTCTGTGGGCATGGCTTGGTGGTCATGTGACTGGGTGGGCATGGCCAACATGACGTCACTCATGTCACTCACTGTTAGAGTCAGGAGCTGCACATTCTGAAGCACATTCTGCCTTTCTGAAGCCCCCAATGCTTTGAGTTTCCCTCTGGCTTGACTGCCTCAGAACCTTCTCTTGCCCTGCTTCTTCATCCTGGAGGGCCGCACATTCTCCCACCCCACCCCCCGCCAATGCTCCGGGCCTCCTCCTGCAGCCAAATGCATCCATCCTATCTGCTCAAGCAGCAGCAGGGCCCAAGGGAATCATTCCTGCCCCTGGGCTGGCTGCTCCGTCCCCACCGGTGGCTGGAGTATGATGTGCGCGGAGCATTGAGCGGCTGTTGGGCTTGTGGCTCTTTGCCGGTGGCCAGCCTAGTGAGGAAGCGCACGGCCTCAGCTTTGCACTCGAGGAAGCGAAGGGGGAGTGGCGTGACAGCCCCGCTCAGCCCCGACAAGCTATGCATCCACGGTGCCAGCACCAGCATCCCGAGAGAAGCAGAGAAGCTCACCGCTTGCAAGCAGACAAGCAGAGGTAGCAAGCGTATGCCGCGCCGTGGGAAAAATGAGAGGCCCTGTTGTCCTGCAAAGCCTGCCACTGCTTGAGTGGGGGGAGGGGGAACAGACGAGGAGAACGGCGAGACTCAGGGAGTAGGTCAGGTGAGTCTGGCTGACTCAGGGCTGCTCAGAAGCCACCCCCACCGCTGCCAGAAGTTTGGGTGCCTCGGCTTCAGATCGCTCCCTCCCTCCCTCCCACACAAACAAAAACAGGTTGGAGAGCTCTCTTGCTCGCTCTCTCCCCAAGTGCCCCATGCACAACCCATTTGAGGAAAGGGCACGCACGGCTGGGTGCGTTTGGCTGCAAGAGGAGGCGCGGAGCAATGGGGTTGTTTTGTTCACCGCGGTGATGCTTCGGGGGGGGGGGAGGCGGACGTCTGCAGCTGACAACTATAATGAATATGTCCACCTACCCTCCCGAAGCACCATCACTGCCGTTCGCTTTCATTTTGCGGCAGGAGACTGAAGACAGCGAATGGCGACAGCGCGGCAGTGCTCCAGGAGGGCAGGTGGACGTCTGCAGACAGGCAGGGAGGGAAGGCGATGAGAGCGGCGGCAACAAGAGCAGCGGTGGTGGCCCCTTCCAAGCGCAGTGCACGGAGGCAGCAGGAGTGGGCAACCGGGTGGGTGGGGGCGGAGCCACCAGAGATAATTGCTACCGGTTCTCTGAACCAGCAGCCGTCATTCCTACCAGATCAGCCGAGCTGGTCCAAACCAGGAGCATTTCACCCCTGGTCCTACCCAAGAACCTAAGTGTAGTTAGTGGGGAACTGAAATTTGTAAAAATTAGAATCATGCCATTTTGATCATACTGTTATAAAAATCCTTGGTCTGTCAAGACTACCAATGCCAAGTTTATTAGCTTTTTTTTTTTTTTTTTGAGAAACAAATTAAACAAGCACATGATCTTCACAAGTAGTTTGGCATGAAGTCTCATATTTGCTACTAAATGTGACAGGATCTGATGCATTACCTCTAATTTCTCTTGCAATTGTTTTAATTGTTCGTGAAGCAAGTTGGTGTCTTTTTCACAGCCTTCATTCATGTCTTGTGGCCTCAGATCATTCTTCTGCTCCTTTAGCTCCTGGCATCTTCTGTCCCATTCTTTCAATTCTACAGCAAAACATGTGCATTAGCAAGATGACATACAATTGCAAGAGAGCAAATGAATCCCATTAGCAGCAACTCAAGACAGTCACAATTTGCCTACAAAGATTGCAAGATGAAACTTCAAATGATCAAGAGACTAGATAGGTCAAATTGCCTGGCACGTGAAACAAAGGGTGCAACTTTTATGATTAAATTCTCCCTCAGTTGTTAAGTGAAACAGTGCAGTTGATAGGTTATTAACCCGGTTGTTAAGTGAATCCGGCTTTCCCATTGACTTTGCTTGTCAGAAGGTCGCAAAAAGTGACCTTGGGACACAGCAACAGTCATAAATATCAACCAGTTGCCAAGCGTCTGAATTTTGATCACCTGATCATGGGGGTGCTGCAAAGGTTGTAATTGTGAAAAATGGATGTAAGTCACTATTTTCAGTGCCTTGTCACTATTAATAGCCACTAAATGAACTGTTGCAACTCGAGGACTACCTGTTGTTGAATTCTATATCTCAGCTTCAAAGGCCGCCTGGCATTTGTGTAAGGGAGCATAGGGAATAATGCTTGCTTGCTTTCTTTCTTTCTTTCTTTCTTTCTTTCTTTCTTTCTTTCTTTCTTTCTTTCTTTCTTTCTTTCTTGCTTGCTTGCTTGCTTGCTTGCTTGCTTGCTTGCTTGCTTGCTTATTTATTTATTTATTTATTTATTTATTTATTCATTTGTTTATTTATTTATTTATTTATTGGTTCGATTTATATGCCGCCCTTCTCCGGAGACTCAGGGGGGCTTACAATGCATTAAGCAATAGCCTTCATACTTTTGTATATACCTGCTTATTAGGGCTTTCGGGCCCCCATAAGTAGTGTTCTTTTTTATACAAAGTCAGCTTATTGCCCCCACAATCCGGGTCCTCATTTTACCTACCTCGAAAGGATGGAAGGCTGAGTCAACCTTGAGCCTGGTGAGATCTGAACTTGCACTAATTGCAGGCAGCTGGTGCTACTTAACAGCACTTTAGTCTGCTGCGCCACCAAGGCTCTTTTGTGGCTTACCTGTTTTGTGGCTTACCTGTTTTACATCTTTCATTCTCTGCTAACGTGGCCTGAAGAATTTGATCTTGTTCAGACTGAGTCTGTTCTTGTTCCTCTAAGGTCAGTCTCATGTCGTCAATGGTCTTCTCTTTGCAACGTACATCTAAAGTTTGAAATAAAAATGGCTACTCTTGTAAACCTTCCGTGCAGTCCTTCCAGTGAATTCTTTGGGGAGCAGGGAGAAAATGGCTGTGGGCCTCAGTACCACTTTTCTAACCCAAGTGATTCCCTGCTTCAGCTTCCTGCTCTATGCAGAAAGGTGGCATGCAAATGTGAGGAGCAGGGGTTTTATTGATATAGTACTTCATATCAACACTATATATAGATTAGCAAAATGATAACATCCAGAGAGAAGCAGAATCATTTAGAACAGTGTTTCTCAACCTTGGAAGCTTGAAGATGGGTGGACTTCAACTCCCAGAATCCCCCTGCCAGCAGCGCTGGCTGGGGGATTCTGGGAGTTGAAGTCCACTCACCTTCAAGCTACCAAGGTTGAGAAACACTGATTTAGAACATTTAGAAGCATTGTTACATACCTTCACATGATTTCTGGTACTGCTGTAAAAGGTCCTCCAACTTCTTACTTAGATCATCCTGATTTGAACACAAAAATAAAAACATCAGACATAGACACTAAACATTTTGTAAAAGTTTCTTTTTAAAAAAAACCATAAAAACTGGGTAATTCTAAAGTCAGAATCGCTGTGCTCAGTTGCAAGTAGCAGTCCTAAATACACAGAGCAATAAACCACATTAAATTCAGTCTGTCTTTGAGTGGATCTCTCTGGACCTTCACTGCCTTCACACGCAAAGCACCAACTGCCTTCATTAGGAGATTCACACGCAAAGTCCCATCTTCATAAGGAATTTCACATGCAAACATTGATTGCCTTCACTAGGAGCTTCATGCGCAAAGCCCCGTCTTCACAAGGAGTTTCACATGCAAACATTGATTGCCTTCACTAGGAGCTTCATGCGCAAAGCCCCGTCTTCACAAGGAGTTTCACATGTGAAATGTTTTTCACATGCAAAACATGTGTCTTCACTAGGAGCTTCACGCGCAAAACTCCGACTGTCTTCACAAGGAGCTTCACTGCAAAGTACCGACTGTCTTCACTAGGGGTTCACACACAAAGGACAGACTGCCCTAAAAGGGCCATGTTACTCAAGTCATCTTCAACCCTTCCCCCTACATGTTACCCAAATTGAAACTTTCTGTGGCACCTTCTTAAATTGCTGGATCGTCCGCTGCTTGAGATCCAGCTCTTCAGTTAGCTGGCCTTTGGCTTTCTCAAGTTCATTAACTTTACTCCGCAGCAATTTCTCTTCAGCACGCATGCTGCTCACCTGTAAAAAGATTCAATGGGGGTACATTATACCCAGTTGGAGAGAGAGTGCTACTTTCCCCACATATCTGGGTTGCAATTTGAAATACAGAGAAGGAGGACAAATCAAGCATCGATGTGAGCAGAGAGATGACGTCCAGCAGGAACATGTGTCATCTTTTGAAAGCAGAAAAGGAACATCTAATAGCAAGGAGGGGAAAAAAATCTTGATCTGGATAAACTGCAAGGAAAAAAGGAAAGAGCCAGAAAAATCTGGGAGTTGATAGTTTTGTTACACCAGTGGGAATGGAAATTGCCCAGTGATGTTGGCCTAAAGAGGCTTTGAACAAAACTCAAACAAAAGTTTTGAGGGGGCCTGGTGGCTCAGCAGACTAATAGCATTGTGATTAACACCAGCTGTCTGCAATTACTGTAAGTTCGAATCTCACCAGGCTCAAGGTTGACTCAGCCTTCCATCCTTTCTAAGGTAGGTAAATTGAGGACCCAGTTTGTGGGGGCAATAAGCTGACTTTATATAAATATATACAAAAGTATGAAGGCTATTGCTTAACGCATTGTAAGCCGCCCTGAGTCTCCGGAGAAGGGCGGCATATAAATCAAATAAAAAAAAAAAAAGATATCCACCACCATCAATAAACCTTCAAACAAGGTTCTCAACTGATGACCATGGAAGGCCAATCTGTTCAGTTTCTTCCTGGAATGCTTCAATTTAATCCAATTTTACATCTTCAAGCATGACTAACCAAATTAGAAGTACAGGCAGTCTTCGACTTAACGACCACAATTGAGCCTAAAATTTCTGTTGCTAAGTGAAACATTTGTTAAGTAAGATTTGCCCCATTTTACAATCTTTCTTGCCACAGTTGTTAAGTGAACCATTGCAGTTGTTAAGTTAGCAATGCCGTTGTGAAGAGAATCTGGCCTCCCCATTGACTTTGTTTGTCAGGTCAAAAATGGTGATTATACCACTCTGGGATACGGCAACCGTCATAAATATGAACCAGTTGCTGAGCTGTAATGGTTATAAGTGTGAAAAAAGGTCATAAGTCACTTTTTTCAGTGCTGTTGTAATTTTGACTGGCCACTAAACAAACTGTTGTAAGTCGAGGATAACCTGTAAGTGCAGGAGACGAAAGCAGAGTTACATACAGAATGAAAGAGAAAGAAATTTTTCCCCTCTTTCAGACCTGTCTTTGAACTTGTTCAATCTGCTTTTTGGTATCAGCCAACTTCTCCTTCAAATCTGCATATTCTTCATCTTTCTGCTGGATTTCTGCTTGTAGACGGGAAGAAAGATCAGTACTTTTTGATAGCTCTTCTTTCAATCTGAAAGAGACACAAACAACAACTGAGCGTGAGTGCGAGAAAGACAGAGTGAAGTTTTTTAGAAATAACTCCCTAAGCGGCAGAGATCTAGTTTAACAAATCAGGAACAGAGCCAAGAGTCAAACGTATCTCAATAGCAAGATACAGGTAAAATGGCTCCATCTCTAATTCTTACCTTGAAAATATTCTTCTCGGATAGGAATGAGCAATTATTTGTGCCTTTTAATTTTTCAGGTTGGTCTTTGCTTCCAAGAGTCCCAGGGCATTTGGGGCCCACTCCGGTACCACTAGGTCATGGCAAGCAGTGACCCTTGCATGGGCCTAAAATATTCATCTCCAATTTTATAAGTTTTGTTAGTTATGTTTCCGGGGATTATTAAAAAAAAATAGACAGGAGAAACTTAGCATACCTATTTGGTATATGATCAGGAAATAGAACAAAGAAATAATGTTGTTTAAGGGATATTTAGGGAAAGCCAAAAAGGGTCAGAAAATATATGTAAACTATCTATGAGGCATAAGTTAAACTAAAGCTATAGACTATCAACCATGAGTAACAATAGTTAGAAAAAACTCACCAAGGACAGTAATTTAGATTTCTATAGAAATCTTCCATTTTTCTCTTTCACAAACACCACTGCTTTTGGATTCCAAGCAGTGTTACATGAGAAGTCCAGCCAAATCAGCCAAATTTGCAATTTTGTTATCGCTACTTGTGTTCCATGCAGTTCCATAGAGATCTTCTCGCAGATTTGGTGTCTTTCCAGACAGGTCTGGACATGTTCCTATTGAGAAACAGCTTCTCTAAAATTGCCTAAGCTGTTCAGGGATTTTAAAGTTAAAACTAGCATCTTAAATTATGCAGATGCAACAACTAGCAACCTTTAACATTTTTTTTAGCATGGACCATACCTTAGCAGCTAGCTGCTACAATTTGCATTAATTGAAGTGGCTAGACAATGGCCAGAAGCAGAATGCATTAATTTTCTCTTCTAAATACAAGCATCCTCCCCCATTCAAAATGTGGCACACTGGTCCCTTTTTCCAGATTAAAGAACATGGCATTTGTCAATCCATTTCTCTAATCTAGCAAGATCTTAACTCTATTTTGTTTGTTTTGTAAGGCATTAGCTATTCCATAGAGCTTTATGCCCTCTTCAGATCTGGTATGCATCCCCTCGCTTCAACATTCAATCATTAACAAAAATATTTTTAAGATTACATGTATTTATTTATTTATTTGTTTGTTTGTTTGTTTGTTTATTTAATTTGTATACCGCCCTTCTCCAACAGGACTCAGGGCGGTGAACAGCCACGGTAAAACACAACATATAAAATTTAAAAACAGTTTAAAAGACATTAAATGATTTTGGCCATCAATTTAAAACAACCCAGTTAAAACCAATTTCAAATTAAAACCGCAAGGATGGGGTCAAGCCAGCCCAGCTAGATGAAATAGATGTGTTTTCAGGGCCCGACAAAAAGTCAGGAGGTCTGGTATTGTGCGTATCTCTGGGGGTAGGTCGTTCCAGAGGGCAGGTGCCGCCACAGAGAAGGCTCTCCCCCTGGGGGTCGCCAGCCGACATTTTCTAGCCGACGGCACCATGAGGAGGCCCTCTCTGTGCGAGCGAACTGGCCGGTGGGAGGCTATTGGCGGCAGAAGGCGGTCTCGTAGATACCCGGCTCTAAGCCATGGAGCGCTTTAAAGGTGGTCACCAACACCTTTGTATCAGAAAACCTATTCAATACCTTCCTCCAGTTGAGGCAAAATCCATTCATGACTATTATTTGAGCATGAATTTTGAGCTTCTTTTATGCTACTTATTTAATTAGTTTGCTAAGATGATGTTCTTGTAGAGGGCAGAGGCACCTTCTGGGACAGGAGGAAAAGCCACCAACAAGGCACAGTTGGGGGAAAAAAGGAGGTCTGAGCCCAGGTCAAAAATGTAATGTAACATATTTAGGATTGACTAACATGATTAGGGACTGGAAGATAAAACATATAAAGAACAGTTGCTGGAACTGGGTATGTCTAGTTTAATGAAAAGAAGGACTCGGGGTGACATGATAGCAGTGTTCCAATATCTCAAGGGCTGCAACAAAGAAGAGGGAGTCAAACTATTCTCCAAAGTACCCGAGGGTAGGACAAGAAGCAATGGGTGGAAACTAATCAAGGAGAGAAGCAACCTAGAACTAAGGAGAAATTTCCTGACAGTGAAAATCTTGGAACAACTTGCCTCCAGAAGTTGTGAATGCTCAAACACTGGAAGTTTTTAAGAAGAGATTTGTCTGAAATGGTATAGGGTTTCCTGCCTAAGCAGGGGGTTGGACTAGAAGACCTCCAAGGTCCCTTCCAATTCTTCTATTCTATTCTATTCTATTCTATTCTATTCTATTCTATTCTATTCTATTCTATTCTCAGACTAACCCCTCCTTAGATCACACAGCATGAACAAAAACAGAAGCATGTTCAGACCTTAAGATTTCGTTTCTAAAGCTTTACAATAAAGGTAACACTGATGTACATGGTATTTCTTTTCTTAGCCTGGTCTACTTTGAAGTACTGGCACTTCTATTGCATTTTGTCCAAAATAAAATATACAACTCATTCCCAAGTTGCTGTTTATTGAGAAGCAACCCCTATTATAGTGCATGCCCCAAAGCTACTGTAGAAGACTGCAGCTTTGCTGGCTTGTGTTTTGGTCCTTTATCACTATTACTAGCTATTATACTCGTTTTGGCCACTTTCATTCGTTTAGGCCACTTTCACGTAAGTTTTAAAAAAGGGTTCAGAGATGACCAGGAGAAATGCGGTTATTTTTCTTGGTCTTTTGACACAGAATCAAGGGAACAGGAAATTGACCAACTTCTATTAAGACAATAGATCAGTCGATGACTTTAATTACGGAAGCCCAGAAGTGGGAGTTCAACTCCTAGAAAACATCCGCTTGAAAATCTATCCTAGATTAAGCATTTCTTGGGAGAAAGGAAACAGTATGTAGATGGTCTAATTTCACCCAATATTTATATTCGTATCCATGTATTATTTAGCAGGAAGATATAATAATAACTTACTCTTTCGTGACTTGCTTTAACTCTTCTCTCTTCTCTCTTTCAACTTCATTCAATCTCTTCAGGTCTAGAACTTCCACTTTCAGTTGTGATTCCTGATCCATGAATTTTTCTATTTTAGCTTCTGAAAGGCCAAGCTTCTCCTCCACGTCTTGAACGGACTGTCTCATCACTGAAATGGCCGAATCTTTATCTTTCACCGTTTGCTCTAAAGAAACTATTCTGACATCTTTTGCCCTACACTCTTCCAAGAAGTCCTCGTTTGTTTTTATTCTCTCAACTGCTCTATTTTCCTCTTCCTTACATTTTTCAGCATAAAAAGCATTTTTCTGCTCTAGGTCCCTCAGCTGATTAAGGAGGAATGTCTTCTCCTGCACAAACACATCTCTCTGACTTATAGTTTCGCTCAGTTTCAACTTCAGCTGAGAATTCTCTTTATCGGCCTCGGACGTTTTCCTCTGTAACCGTTCAACCTGTTGCATGAGGTCTGCAATGCAACTGCTTTTTTGAGATGAGGCATTAATCATCTGCTGGCTTATTTTCCAGATGCCTTCAATGCTACAATGGAATGAGCTCTTTTGATCAGCATTAATAATACGAGTTGGCAAAGGCTCATCTCTTGACAAGTCAACATCTACCACAGGGCAATGTGACCCTAACCTGTTCAATAAACCCAATTCTGCTTCAAGTGTCTTTACCTGTGATTTTTCTTCTACGGTGATTTGGCTATTTCTTATTTTTTGAAGCAGAATCTGAATTTTCTCCTCCTGACACTTATTTCTCTCTTTCAGCATAGCTAATTCAAGTGTTGCCTGCTCTTGAATTGT
The DNA here is from genome assembly GCA_022577455.1 of Arizona elegans. Lineage (NCBI taxonomy): Eukaryota > Metazoa > Chordata > Lepidosauria > Squamata > Colubridae > Arizona > Arizona elegans. The sequence goes on from JAKOOJ010000005.1 coordinate 74,434,370, forward strand.
CTGCTGTTGCTGGAGCTCCCTATTTAAGCCAGAAACTCTTTCCTTTTCTAAAGAAAGAGCTTGAGACAATCTAGCAATTTCATTGGAAAATCCCTCCTTCTCGTTTTCCTCTTTTTCTAATTTTTCTCTGAGTGAGGCCCCCTGAACTTCTAGCATTTTAATTTTTTCCTCCAGGGCCACCATGTCTCCCTTTTCCTTCAAAGGGCTGGGATGTGTTTCATCAGCTTTCTCTGAGACTATGGCATCTTTAGAACTGTGGTGAATGAATCCTACAAAAATTAAAAAGATGAATTTTATTCAACCGTCAACTGCCAACATATTTGTAACAACCTTTTTAAAAATTTGCCCCATGAATAAAGGATCTGAAAATGGTATTTTAGAGATCATTTTTAGTTCCTTGTTTCCTTCAAATCAATTTTTGGAAAACCAGACAGCTGACTTGCCTTACATGTCTAGTCAAGTCTAGTCTATTAACTATCCCTAGGCAACTATTTAAGAAATTGATACTGTTGTGCAGACTAGCTTATCTGCAGTGATAGCACTGCTTGAGGCAGAAGTCTAAATGAATATACAGTTTAGACACCATAAAACTTCCTGAAGTCTTTATTTCCTTATTTGTTGCTGTCAAAGAAATAAAACATTATATAGTTATTTGATTTTTACATAAAGAGCCGTGGTGGCGGCACAGTGGTTAGAATGCAGTACTGCAGGCTCACTGCCAGGAGTTCAATCCTGAATGGCTCAAGGTCGACTCAGCCTTCCATCCTTCTGAGGTCAGTAAAATGAGGACCCAGATTGTTGGGGGCAATATGTTGACTCTGTAAACCGCTTAGAGAAATCTGTAAAAGCACTATGAAGCGGTATATACCAGTAAGACTAAGTGTTGTTGCTATTTTTATCTTACTGTAATATACTTTCAAATATATTGTGTTCTCTATAACTTGGGGGGTGGGGGGCGCTGAGGTAAATTTTATAAAACATTCTACTGGGTTTGCAATTACATTAATAAAAACATTAGCTGCAAAAAATAGCAATTTTAAATCTCTACAGACCAAGTGGTAATAACATCAATTGCAAAAAGGAATCTGTGGTGTTTTTATATAGCAGGGCAATGTTGACCCACCAAAAAAATTTCTTCCTACTCAAGGAGAATAATGTGGTTAGCCACTCTAGAATAGAATAGAATAGAATAGAATAGAATAGAATAGAATAGAATAGAATAGAATAGAATAGAATAGAATAGAACAGAACAGAATAGAATAGAATTTTTTATTGGCCAAGTGTGATTGGACACACAAGGAATTTGTCTTGGTGCATAGGCTCTCAGTGTACATAAAATAAAAGATACGTTCATCAAGAATTATAAGGTACAACACTTAATGACAGTCATAGGGTACAAATAAGCAATCAGGAAACAATATCGATATAAATCGTAAAATCTGAAGTAATCACTAGTAATTGAAACCTGAAATTGCTAGTCCAGATATAGCCAAATGGTATTTAGCACACATCTGAAAAGGAATGATGAAGAAAAACTTACATAGGAACATACACACACACAACCATTAGATTGTATTCAATGACAAAATAGAGGGACAAATGTCTTTCCCCATAATCTTTGTGCTTTCAAAAGATTGATATAGGTAGTCCTTGACTTACAACAGTTCATTTAGTGACCGTTCAAAGTTATAACATCTCTGAAAAAAATGATTTATGACCGTTTTTCACACTTAATGACCATTGCAGCATCCCCATGGTCACGTGATCAAAATTCAGATGCTTGGCAACTGACTCATATTTACAACGGTTGCAGTGTCCCGGGAGCGGGGGTGGGAGGCATGCGATTCCCTTTTGCGACCTTCTGACAAGCAAAGTCAATGGGGGAAATCAGATTCACTTAACAACCGTGTCACTAACTTAACAGCTGCAGTGAGTCACTTAGCAATGGTGGCAAGAAAAGTCGTAAAACAGGGCAAAACTCACTTAACAAATGTTTCACTTAGCAACAGAAATTTCGTGCTCAATGTATGTTGAGTCCTTATCATAAGTTCTTGCTTTAGGATTTTTGACACTCTATGTACGAGACTCATCTACATGATAGTCTAGAGTAGACCAGTGATTTTCAATCTTTACAAATGTAAGATGTGTGGACTTCAATTCCCAGAATTCCCTAGCCAGTAATAGCTACAGATTTGGGGACTTAAAGTCCATATAACGTATAGTTGCTAAAGTTGAGAAGCACTGATACAGATAAATGGGGCAGAGATTAGTCAATTCATATACTTGGCATGTACTACAAAGTAATAGGTCTTATTCTGGTGACCTTTAAAGATTCTCTAACAATGATTTTTTTTTTTTTTTTTTTGGCTGTATGAATCCCAAACCAAAAACATTAACTACCATGTAAATTGCTAACTGGGGGGAAAAAATGGGAAGAATAATTTGGATGGAAAAGATTCAGGATCTTGCAGAGCAAGCCAGCTCTCTTACTAAAGGAAGCATAACGTTTTTAGTAGACTCACAAAGATAGGATCTTGGAATTTCCATTGACTAAGTTCATTAGGAGAATCAAAATTACATGCATATGCACAGAGACACACACTTGAGCAGACCCAGCAGATTCACAAAACAGAAGATAGATCACGACATCAATTTGATGAGAAACGCACATATATTTTTTTTGTCTTTTAATGACCCCCAAAATCCCTTGCATCGGGGTGGAGTCAGGGCAACTGAATGGAGCAGTGTTTACTGGCCGGATGCCCTTCCTATCGCCAATGCGGAGTCTGCTGCAGATATTTTCTCATTGTGCCCAGAGAGAGAAATATCAGCCACTACCTAGGATTGAACTCATAATCTCCTGATTGTGAGTTGACAGTTCCACCTCTAGGCCACTGCACCACTCTGATGAGAAACGCACATACTACATGGAAAAGGCGATGTTCCATTTAAAATTGTTTATTTCTGATTTTTACAAAATAAAAATAATAAGAGTTCATGCAAGATGCACATCTGATGTGACAGCCGTCTTCTGGTTTTCAACATTTAATTCTTTACTTTATTAACTTTTCATTTTGATATACAAGTAATTTTTGACCTCAGCAGCCTTTAGGAATATGCAGAAGAGGAAGTGATACCTTGCTTTGAAGGGGGGCCTTCTTCATCCCTTTCTAAATATCGTTTCCTTCTTGAGCCAACGCTTTTCTCCTTGGATTCACTGCCGTTTTCCTCCTCCATTTGCTGTTTTATAGTCGCAATGGCGATCTCCTGCATTAAAATAAAGAAGCCAATATTTTAAGGTCAGAATCATTAACAATTCACCTGCTTTGCCATTTCCAGTTTAAATGAGTCCTACAACAAAAAAGATAAATAGGATTTTTCCCCCTATTGCTACTCACGCACACTGGAATATAGCATTCCAAACAATGTTTGTCAAGATCACTTATTTTAGATACTCTGCTAAGTTTCACTAACTCCTTACACCTTGGGCGATGAGGTGGCTCAGCAGTTCAGACACTGGACTTGTCGGCTGGAAAGCAAACAGCCCACGTTTGAGACCTAAGCACCGCACAACAGGGTGAACTCCCATTTTCACTCTAGCTCCTGCCAACCTAGCAGTTTGAAAGCATGCAAATGCAACTAGATAAATAGGTACCACTTTGGTGAGTAGGTAACAGCACTCCTTGATGTCATGCTGGCCACATGACTACAGAAATATCTTTAGACAGCGCTGGCTCAACAGCCTTGAAATGGAGATAAACACTGCCCCCTATGGCCAGCAATGGTTAGTGCAGTAAAATTTGCAGGGCCTCCTTTACCTTACCTTATCTTTGGTAGGGTCACCAAAACTATTATTTCTGCATGGAATATTAGTGACACTAATGGATATAGGGACTGAATAAGTATGATAACCTCTTAGTAATTTGGCAATTGCTTCCTTCCAATACCATAAGAATGTTAGTGCTCTCATCTGAAACTTGATGCGGACAAATAAGAAAAAAAGAACACCTTATTCCCTAGATTGCTCCCTGTTGTGATGCATAGGATCAGATAACTTTTATAGGATCTTATGTGGAAAATAAAAACAGAGTTGGCTGTGGGATCGAGTGTCCCTAAGCTCCTTATAATGGGTCCCACACAGTGGATCTATATATAACCTCACCTCTCTTCTATAATTCTTTGTCTTTTCATTATCATTAAATATTTTCCTTCAGATTTTATTCATAAAACATAAAACACTGTTTCCAATTATCTGCTTTGAGGAGCAGGCTCAACTTTAGACAACTGCTTTACATGGTAACACCAAAGATAAACAGAAAGTCTGTCCTTCAAAATAGCGGTCACCAACTGGTGGTCCGTGGACCATTGGTGGTCCGCAAGAACATTTTGGTGGTCTGCAGAAAAATTATTTGCATTTTTTTTATATTGCACTAAATCAGGGGTCCTCAAACTACGGCCCCTGATACATGCAATGAACGTTTGTGTTACTGCAGAGTGTCTCCCCCTTCGGGGTCTTTTTGTGTGGGTTGGAGGGGGGCAGAAATTCCGACTCGGGGTCTGCTTCAGCCTCCTGGTGTGGGGCTTTGGGTGAAGGCTGAGGGGAGTGCTGCTGGTGTCAAGGAGCTGGAGGGCCTCGTTCCAGTGGGACTGAATCATGGCCTGGAACTGGCTGACCATCTCAGCCCGCTGAGCCTCCAGGCACAGCTACCTGGCCTTGTACTCGTACAGGTCTTCCCTCTGCTTGGAAAGCCTATGCTCATAGTCCTGAGTGAGGTGCTTCTGCTAAGCCTCCTTCTCAGACAGATCCAATTTGAACTGAGCTGTTTTGCGAACTCTTTCTCGTGGTGGCTTAGTTCCAATAACTGCTTCCTGTTGGGGTCCCAAGGAGCCCGGGTAGGGAGGTGAGGAGTAGCTGGGAGGAGAGGAGTGAGTAGAGGCTGGTGAGGCACCCTTCAATGTGACATCAAGTTGGCCATCGAGTTGGCCAGGCCCACCCAGTCACATGACTACCCAGCTACACCCCCCAGCCAGTTATTAGGCAGATCAAATTAGTGGTCCATGGGATTTAAAATTATGAATGTAGTAATCCCTGAGGTCCGAAAGGTTGGGGACCCCTGCTTCAAAAGGTATCAAGAGACCTCTCCCTCTCATGGAAGTTGCACTTTGAAGGTTTAAATCATGTATGCCGGCGGTTCTCAACCTTTTTTTCACCATGGACCCCCTTTCAATACCTTTTATGGCCACAGATCCCCAAGACCTAACCATTGAGGTATGCTATTAGAATGAAATCAAGAGAACATCGACTTGCCTGGGAAAACATTTCTAGGTGTGATAATCAGCCTGTCTCCACACTTCCCACGCTGCTTAAGAAGTTGCTCCCTAAAGCTCCTTATGTTTTAGGAACAGCTTGTATAATGACATGAAAAATGAGGACGCCTACAACAGGGTTTTCTTCCTACACAAGGCTGTGTGCCTTTTTGAATGAGGCCTTAGTTTGGATCATTTTGTTACTGCTTTTAAATCTCTGTACCTCAACACACATATTTCAATGGGACTGTCTGTCAGGAGCTGCTTCATTAAATTCTTTTAAGTTGTAGTTTGAATCATACTAGTGATAGTATCTATCTGGCTTCTTTGATTTTTTTTTTCAAGCTTCAGGGTTTTCTTCATTGACTCTGGCCTTTATGTGCCAAAACTATTTAAGCTTTAGCTTGATTATTACGGCTTCCAATTAACTCTCTGGATTTATTTTAGATTCTGATTTACTAAAATTATGAATTTAGATTCTAATTACTGATTTAATTAGATTCTATCTAGTCGAAGGTATTCTGAGCAATCTTCACCAGCACAATTCCAAAGCATCAATTTTTTTCTTCATTACTTTTTTCCTGATGGCTCAGTTGCACAGCTGTACATTACAATTGGGAAAGCCATGACATAAGCAATGTGTAACTTTGGGGACATTCAATTTCTCGGCACATTAATTGTCAGAGATGCCACCTCACGGTCTGACATTAATATTTTGACCATGTTTCTTGCTGATTTTCCCCCAAAACAAATTGTAAGCGGTGCCCTGCTAGATCAGACCCCTGGGCCATCTAGTCCAGCACTCTTTCACACAGTGGGCCAACCAACCCCACAAAGAAACCCAGTTAGTCTTCTAGCAGATGGCCTTCAGAGGTGGTCACACTGCCATCAAGGCTAAGAGTCACTGATCCCCCTGACCTCCATGAATTGATCCAATTCTTTTCTGAAGCCAGCCAAACTAGTAGCAAGCACCACATTTCATGGTAAGCATCTCTCTAACTTTACCTTCAGACACAGCTTTTCTTTCATTTTATTTTTTTTTTCATTTCAGGGTTTTGTTGTTGGTTTCAACTTAAATGCCACATATTTCAATCCAAAGTTCTTCAGGCACTTGACTTGCCAAATCTAAACCATTAAAGCAATTATTTGTGTCTGCCAAAAGTAAAGGAATACCGCTGAAGTAATATCTTCTTGGTCAAGTGACTTTGTTTCCTTTAGTTTCAGTTATAACCTATAGAGGTTGTATCCGTCAACTCTCAAAAGGACTCTAGCTGAAGCCATATTTTTTCTTGCTTCTTTCTTAGTTGCCATGCTTATGGGGGTGGGGGTGGGATGGGGACTTACGGAATGTAGAATGTTTTCCTCCAATGTGCCAGACATAACAACGATAAGGCTCCGAGAACGAAGGCCAGATCAACATGCCCTAGCAATGGCAGGAGGGAGCGCTAAGAAGTTAATCACTTGCATGGTGGGCTAACGTGACCTGTGACACCAGGGGGGATGGGCAGTATCTATTCTTTAATTATACCAAAGCTCGGGAATTACCATATTTTTCAGAGTATAAGACGCATCTTAGTTTTGGGGGAGGAAAATAGGAGAAAAAAAATCTGCCTACCACGTATTCATCTGGCTAGAGTCCTTAGTCTGGTCAGCTTCAGCACATTAGTTTGCTGGTTTTGAGCGCGTGCAAGTGCTTTTTATCAGCTTCTAAAGCACAGCTTCTAAAGCACAGCTGATTATCGGAGAGAGAAGCAATGAGAAAAGCAGGGAAACAGAAGATCGCTTCATTCACTAGTGCCTCGTTAGAGCTGAAAAAAAGCTTCTAAAGCACAACTGATTGTCAGAGGGAGCAGCAATGAGAAAGCAGGCAAAGCGGAAGACTCACTCCCTAGCACCTCTTTAGGGCTGAAAAAAGCTTCGAAAAAGCTACATTCGGCGTTTAAGATGCACCCAAAATTTCAGCCTCTTTTGGGAGGGGAGTGCATCTTATATTCTGAAAAATACAGTATTCAATGTTGGTTTCACATTTGACCATGCCAATATAATATGCCCAATAAACAAGATTTTTGAGGAAGCCACGGCCTCAGTTTTGAATTGATTGGTAGCATTACTCGGAACCAAGACAGTATCAGGCTCTAACTTTGACACCTTTTTTTGTTAATGATGCCTAGTCTATAATCTGATGCTTCTTTGAGGTGAAGCGATACATTGAAGTCTGTCTCAGTTTGCTGGCTCCCAGAATATCAATCTAAAATATTGACATTTCTACCCTGACATCAAATTTGTTGTGGCACACGGATCTGATATTTCATTTACCAATGGTGTGCATTTGTATCTTTACAGCATCAGTCTTTCCTTTTGGTATGGCCATGTAAACTGACATTTCAACATTGCTCCATCTACAACATAAATGCTCATACTTGGTCTTTGCTTTTTCTCAGTGGCTTTTTGAATACTTTCTGATCTGGAGGGCTCATCTTCTAATCTCATGATGATATCCTAACTGTAAAGTGTCCATTTGGTTTTGGCACACTACTGGAGGAAGTTGGGATTTCCCTCTTCCACAGATCATATTTAGTCTAATCCTTCTTTGTCATGCCTATGGATGACTACGTATTCTGATAAACACTGTTAATGGTGTAGCATCTTGAGTCACTGGAGAAAGTAAGTCTCTTCATTATCATTTTCCCCAAAAGAGGATTTATCATAAGGGTGCATGCAAGCTCCCAGTCACATGGCCATTATTAAGGCATTCCTTAAGGTTAATCTGTGAGAAGATGCATAAAGTATTGTTTCTGCTTATGATACAATGGCAATGATCAAGGGGCTGGAACTGAAGAGGCTTTATTTCATTTTGCAGATGATTTTATAATGTAGAAAAGCCTATTTGGTCAGAGCAATCTTTGGTTTCACTGAATTTGAAAATCTACAAAGAATGAAGCTGACACCCTCAAACTTAAGTCAATTGTGCATCATCTCAGAGCTGTGGTGGTGCAGTGGTTAGAATGCAGTACTGCAGGCTATTTCTATTGACTGCCAGCTGCCAGCAAAATCTCACCAGGCTCAAGATTGACTCAGCCTTCCATCCTTCCGAGGTGGGTAAAATGAGAACCCAGATTATTGGGGGCAACATATTGACTCTGTAAACTGCTTAGAGGGCTATAAAGCACTGTGAAATGGTATATAAGTCTAAGTGCTACTGCTAAGTGCTATCTCAAGAGCCGGGATGGGATGTATAGACTGCCTCTAGGAGAGCAGACATTTTTTTGTTACGTCCAACAGCAAGTCAAACATTACTTTTCTCCCTGCAGTTACATTCCATTACAGGCAAAAAAAATCCGCAGGAAACCAAGTAGTAAAAGTAGGTATTCGTCCGCCTCAAGTTGCATACCTTTCAAGAAACTAAACAGCAGGCCCTCTTTGCTTTATCATACACTATCTTCAAAAGTCTTTGTCTTAATATATTGGAAGCGCAGAGGCTGACTTTTACAAAGAAAATAAAATCCAAAAGTTGTCTTTGGAGCCCAATTCTAACTGACTTTTGGATTACCTCTAAAAGCTTAGCAAATCTTGACCTTGGCATTAACAGGTGACACAGCTGTGTCATGATCAGGGAAACAGATGAAATACTCACAGAATCTTTTATGGTAGCTTCTAAGTGACCAACCAGAATTTGTAGCTGACTTATTTCTTTGTCCTTTTGTTGCACAGCTTGGCTCAGCTCCTGAATGTGTTTGTTCTGTAGAGCCATTTTCTTAAAAAGAAAGAGAAAAAACCTTGAGAAGAGATGTGTCTGCACACAGTTGGCAACTTCCAACATAATATCGTCTCAAGCTGGGTTGTGCTAGCTTCATTAAGTCCTGGTTTAGGAAGTTACAGAAGATTGTCCCAGATCCTCTCCAGATGATCCCTGATGTGAGTTGGAGTTTCCTCCTCAATTTGAAAGTCTATTTCTCTACAGACCCCTCACATCCTGGACATAAATTGTTTCAACTTCTACCCTCAAAAAGACGCTATAGGGCACTGCACTCCAAAACAACTAGACACAAGGACAGTTTTTTCCCGAATGCTATCACTCTGCTTAACAACTAATTCCTACAACACTGTCAAATAATTTACTAAGACTGTATTACTATTATTATTCTCTTCCTTACTAATATCTATCTCTTCTCACTTATTATTATAACCATGTGCTTTGTATCTTTCAATTTATATTGTTTTTACTTGTTTCCTAGTACAATTTGATAGCTTATTAGTAACCTTGACTATCACGAAGTGTTGTATCTTTTTATTCTTGATGGATGTATTTTATTCTTATGTACACTGAGAGCATATACACCTAAGACAAATTCCTGTGTGTCCAATCACACTTGGCCAATAAAGAATCCTATCCTATCCTATCCTATCCTCTGTATGCCAATATTCACTGACAAAGTGCCTTCTAAAAACAATTTTTCTTTAATGATTTTTCTGAGCTTTTTTTTGGGGGGGCAGGGGGGAATGCTGTGGGTGGATGTGAGAAAGAAAGTGAAAGCGATTTTATTGTCTCCCCATTTCTCTCTATGGACCCATCTACTTTTCTTGCTGTGCTTTTTGGGACAAAAGAGGCTACTTTATTTGTTCCTGATTTGAATGTAATGAACAATCTTTACCTCAGTAGCATCTTGAAGGACTTTAGTAGATTCACTCAGTTTATCTTCTTGCATTACCGCTGCTGGAATGTAAGCAGTTTTAAAAATATTTTTTAAGTACTATGAGAAGAATTACTTTGACTGTTTAGAAAACATTTTTTTTTAATGAAATTTCTTGATACCTTTACTTTTTGTCTTTTTGGTAAATTTGATAACATCCATGTAAAATTCAGTACTACTCAATTAAATTGGTTAGAAAATAACTATCCAATCCGCTATTAATGAACAAGAAATCATTTCTGTAGCTTCTTTATAAACAAACCCTTAAGATAAGTAAAATTATTAACTGGTCAAATGGCAAAGCATTTCCTGCCACACGGCTAGGCTCCCCTGTAATTAAAAATCTATTTTTCATTTTTTAATTAAACCCAAAAGACATAATTATACTAGTGCTTATGTTTAACATATCTTTAATATTCATCACTGGTTCATTTTTATTTTCAAACAATGAAGAAATAGACTTAATCTACATAGTGATTTATAGAGTGCTTTTATTGAGTTTTAGAGTTCCTTTGGACCTGGAACCAAATTCATTTCCAGGCCTTGATAGTACAGGCAGTCCACAATATATGATTCCAATAGAATCCAAAATTTCTGTTGCTAAGTAAGACATTTTTTAAGTGAGTTTTGCCCCATTTTACAACCCTTCTTGCCACAGTTGTTAAGTGAATCACTGCAGTAGTTAAGTTAGTAACCCAGTTGTTAAGTGAATTTGGCTTCCCCATTGACTTTGCTTCTCAGAAGGCTGCAAAAGGTCCCCCAGGACACTGCAACAGTCATAAATAAGAGTCAGTTGCCAAGCGTTTGAATTTTTATCACATGACCATGGGGATGTTGCAACAGCCGTAAATGTGAAAAATGGTCATAAATCACTTTTTTCAGTGTCGTTGTAACTTCAAACGGTCACTAAATGAATTTTTGTAAATTGAGGACTACCAGTACGTATTTTTCGGAGTATAAGACGCACCTTAGTTTTTGGGGAGGAAAATAGGAAAAAAAAAGTCTGCCTAAAGGGTATTCATCTGGCTAGCGTCCTTAGTCTGGTCAGCTTCAGCACATTAGTTTGCTGTTTTTTATCCTCTGCTTGGGGATAAAAAAACAGCTTCTAAAGCACAACTGATCTTTGGAGAGAGAAGCAATGAGAAAAGCAGGCAAACCACGGAGAGCTAGCGCCTCGTTGGGGCTGAAAAAAAGCTTCACAGCTGAGAGTTGGAGGGAGCAGGCAAAGCAGAGAAGCGGAGATTGCTAGCGGCATCTTAGGGCTGAAAAAAAGTTTCAAAAAAGCTACATTCGGAGTATAAGACGCACCCAAATTTTCAGCCTCTTTTAGGAGGGAAAAAAGTGTGTCTTATACTCTGAAAAATACGGTACTGAGGAACACTAATTTCCCTTTTAAATTGCTAAAAATTAAAGACAAGCTGAAATCACTCCCTCCACACGCATTCCTGGCATGCAAAACTGGCTGCATGCTCCTTCAGACTGCAGCCAATACAAGTAGTCCTCGACTTACAACAGTTCATTTAGTGACCGTTCGTAGTTACAACAGCACTGGAAAAAAGTTTACTTATGACAATTTTTCACACTTGGGACCGTTGCAGCATCCTCATGGTCATGTGATTTACATTCGGATGCTTGACAACTGATTCACATTTATGACAGTTGCAGTTTGCGACCTTCTGACAAGCAAAAGTCAAGCGAGATTCACTTAACCGCCACGTTATTAATTCAACAAGGGCAATGATTCATTTAACAAATGTGACAAGAAAAGTCGTCAAAATAGGGGAAAAACGCACTTTAAAAAAATTCTCACTTAGCAACATAAATCCCGGGCTCCATTGTGGACTACCTGTAGTTTCATTGGGTTTTTTTTTTTTTTGTTTTTTTGCTCTTTGTGTACCTTCATTCCGGCTAAAAAGGTCCTCTCGAGCGTGGGCGAGCTCTGCTGTAATGTCAGCCAATTGCTTTTCAAGTCGCTCAATGGTCAGTTGTGGTTCTTCTAAAGCATCAAGCATGCCAAACGCCACTTCTGCCTGTTGTTTAATATCAGCAACGTTCTGCTGCAGTGACCCCACCATACTGGGAAGGTCAGCCACGCTTCCAGGTTCTCCATCTTCACTTCCCTTCTTGCAAAAAAAAAAAAAAAAAACCCAACAAGACATTTAAAAGCGAGAAGGAAAATAAAGAGGGGTACATAAAACATGCAACTACATTGAAAGTCTCAGAAGCGCAAATTAACAGCATTATTGAAAAACTCCCAATCTATCTGGGAAAGGGAAAAAAAGGAAGAAAGGAGAACAGGCCTAGGTTCAGAAATCAAAATTAAACCATGGCTTGGTTCAAGCGTTGCTCGCTGAGAAGAAGCCGAAGATGGCAGCTTCATTGGCCGTATCTCAAAGCTGACAGGCTGATCTAGCAGGAAGAGGTAAATACAGGAAATCCTCGTTTAATGACATTACTTGAGGCTAGCAACTTTGTCGCTAAACGAGGTGGTTGTAAATCCTGATGTCACATGGCCATGCCAATTTACAGCAGCAGACTCGGCAATTTGTTGCGGTACTTGAGCGAATCTTAAAACACGATGTCACGTAAACCTCATTTCCCATGCACTTTGCCAGTCAGAACCCGAAAGGAAGGTTGCAAATGCCCATCACATGACCACTGCTCCCGTCACAATTGTGAGCCGGTTGCCAAAATCATCATCGTGCGACCATGGGAATTCTGCATCTTCAAGGACCCCACTGTGGCCTTGAGGGTGTTCAGTGCTGTCTTAATTTTGAATCGATCTCTGAACAAGGGGTCATTAGCTGAGGGACTACCTGTTAACACAATTGCTTACGTTTGCTGGAACAAAACTTACCACTTTTTCGTCTTTTTTTAGCGTCTCTTCTGCTCCTCCTTTGCCATCTGGGAGTGCGATACAGTCCTTCACCAGGTCCTTGTAAATGTTCATCCGCTCTTCACACGTGGTCGCCATTATTTCTTCTTTATAGCTAAAGAACTTCCTTAATGGATCAGGAAGAGAAATAATTCATAGATTTCTTAGAAACAAATCATACCAATTGCACTATACCATTAATTTATGTAAACAGGATTTTAATTGATGAACGAGGCTTCCAGTGTCACACCATCCAATTTGCAGTATGTCTCATACAATCAAATCAAATCAAATTTTCCTTATAAACTTCCTATTTCTCCATAAATAGGGTAGAGCAGCAGTCCCCCAATCTTTGGGGCTTGGTGGCCTGACCAGGGGCGGGAGAGGGGGGCAGAGGGGAACCAGGCCACACAAGCAGTGGGCCAGTGTGCGTGCAGCTCAACTTACGTGAGCACTAGGCCGGCGCACCTGTGCATGTGCATGGCCCCGTGGCAACTAGGCCATGGCCCAGTAGTGGACTGTAGCCAGGGGGATTGGAGACCCCTGGGCTAGAGAATATATCAGGACATTTCATCTGCCGGATGCCATTTTATGTAATTACATAATCAAAATCTATTACACATTTGGTCCATTTTGTTAAGTACAAGTTTATAATGAGAATGCTATTTATCAGTAGTATACAAGTAAACAACTTTTAAGTGGCAATCTTAAATGTTGAGAAGTATCTAAAACCTTTTTCCAATCCTTGTTTTATCTAAACATTCACAAGGAATATCTCCATCACTGTTAAGTAATTTGCTGTCTGATTTAAGCAGCCTGATCTTGACAAACTCTGAAACAATATGCACGCACCTTTGTTGTATACTAGAAAATATCCTAAAACTCCCCAGATGTACAAAAAAACCCACCAGAAGACTTACTTGAGGTCACTCTCTTTTGCTCTGAAGTACTGGAAACATTCTTGAGTAACTTCTTCACGAATTTTTAGCTCCATGTACAGTTTAGCTTTCTTTTCCTCTATCAACTTATTCTTCAATTCTTCTATTATATCAAGTAACTTCTAAACAGGAGAACCAGGAATAAATATTATGAGACTTTGTATGTTATGACATGCAAGGTGAGCTTCTGTAGACTTGATGCTAAACTCTAGTAATCCTGTCTCTTAGGCAAAAGATGCAGTACAGAATAAGGCAGTCTTCTAGGAAAGATGGACCGCTTCCTAACTCACAGTACAGCCCATATTATCAACATATTACATTCACGGTTCAACCCATATTATCAACAGACGTCTCCTGTATAGCTAGTCCCCATTTTCTTCTTTACCCATTACAGGTAGTCCTCGGCTTACAACAATTGAGCCCAAAATTTTTGTTGCTAAGTGAAACGTTTGTTTAGTTAATTTTGCCCCATTTTACGACCATTTGTGCCACAGTTGTTAAGTGAATTGCTTAACAACTGCAACAGTTACAAGTGTGAAAAACTGTCATAAGTCACTTTTTTCAGTGCTGTTGTAACTCTGAATGGTCACTAAATGAACTGTTGTAAGTCGAGGATTACCTGTATTATTGATTTAATGTTTCATTCAGGAAATGCCTGTAGTTATCTAACCCTGCAAGAAAGCTTACGTTGGAGGAAGCTGCCTCTTTTCTCCAAGAAAACATGAATGGGTAAAGACAGCCAAATTGCGCTTCCCACACTCCCTCTTGAGTCATATAGCAAAGAGGCACCTGGAGGTGGTTTACAGGCATATAAATTGGGCATCCACGCAGCATCCTACACTGGGTTGCATCCTATTAACATCCCTGGCTTATCTATGGATTGCTAGCAATTTAATTGTGAAGCCACCCACTTTAGGACCGGACCTAGCCAAGCTAGAGTAGGAAACTGGGGTCATGCAAGCCAACACTGAATGACAGAATCTTGCAAGCTTGAATGTGCTTCCCCCCCCCACTACTTTATTTTTGTGATAATGAGGGAGGGCCTTATTTGAGATGCTTTCTCGGATACAGTTCTGGCCTGACTTCTGATTTCTTTTATCCGAGCAGAGTTTTGGTAGTGGCTCTTTCGCTTGGTCTTCAAGGTCATTGGTTCTGACCATTACAGGCAACAATAATTTGCTCAGCACCTAGGCAATCCTGCTGCTTTCCTTCTACAGCAGGGGTGTTAAACTGGATTTCTTGGAGGGCCGGATCAGCATTGTAGTTGTCCTCTGTGAGACGGCCAGGTGGGGGGAATGAGACGGGACGGCCGGACTCCTGCAGCATCCTGCCGGCCAAAAGGGGCGTGGGGAGCCCACAAGCGGCCCTGTTTTCACTAGCAGAGGTACCGTGCGCTGGTCCTTTGCTATTTCCAGGCCAGCTCCATGGGCCAGATCTGAGCATCCTTGAGTTTGGCACCCCTGTTCTACAGCATTTCCTTCTAAACTAAAGAACAGGCACTCCAAAAAGACAAATCGGCTGGAATCTCTCAGGATGTGGTTAAAAAAATCCAAGATAACAGCCACAATATGCAATCGAAGCTCATAAAGAAACAGATGCAGCTTTGATTATACTATCGCAGCCACCACATTGACTTGTTCAATTGCAACCCATGGATACAAAATACACATTACAAAAAAGATGTTGAGACTTTGGAAAAAGTGCAAGAAGAGCAACTAAGACGATTAAAGGCCTGGAGATTAAAACATTTCAAGGGTGGTTGCAGGACTTGGGTTTGGCTAGTCTAGAGACTGGGGAGGGGAGGGGGGGGACATGATAGCAGTATTCTTGTATTTGAGAGGTTGCCACAAAGAGGAGGGGGGGTCAACTTATTTACCAAAGCACCAGAAGGCAGGTCAAGAAACAATGGATGGAAACTAATCAAGGAGAGAAACAACCTGGAATTAAGGAGAAACTTCCTGACAATGAGGACAATTAAGCAGTGGAACAACTTGGTCTTTAAGAAGAGACTGGACAGTCACTTATCTGAAATGGTGTAGGGTCTCCTGCTTGACAGGGGGTTGGACTAGAAGACCTCCAAGATCCCTCCATTTCTATTCAGATGGATGGATACCCCTCTAACTTACTTTCTGCCAGACTCCCTTTTATGTCTAAATTCATTTCTAAAAGCAGCCTGATTTATGATATTCTTTAATTTGCTATCTAACAGGATGGCTTTTATGACATTTTTATATTTCATTTTATTTTTATTTTCCTTGTCAAATTAGAGCGTTGGAAATCAACTTTGAATATAGGTTGTTGTAGAAAAGCAAGCTACAGATATGCAGGATAAACACAAGCTAGATTTGCTTTCAGATATAAAATTCTGCTTTTTGGTTGCTAGGCAAAGGCCCCTTTGAGTCCAGCTCAGTTCCTGTTACTGCCATGGAAGGAACTTGGCTAATAAAGGGAACTATATTAAGCAAGCAGATGATGCAGGCACAAGAGCAAGGTAACCTGAAAGAAAATGTCTTTAAACTTCGAAGTTGGCATAACCCCTTTATACCTAAATTAAACAGAACTGGTCCTCATCGACAGTTAAACAGAGACTGCCTATACTGAATGCATGTAACAATGCAATCTTGTGTAGCTATTGATTATTGATTAGACAAATATTTGTTAAATGTAGTTTATGTTGGAGATATATTGATTTTATTAAATGCCTTTTCTCTTTCTGGAGAAGTGCTCAATGTTTGTCCGTCCCCGTCTCCCCACCCCACATAATATACTTCGTTGACTCTATTCCCCCTTGTTGGTTGTGGTATCTCCCAACATTATTCAGCTACTTCTGTGTAATTTTCTGAGCAAAAATTGACATCAATTTTTCCAGATTTATTTTTTTTGTAATCTTCTCAGTCTAGTCAATGTCCCATATTCTTACTAAATCAGCCAAGGCCAGGATATGACTTTGTTGTTTGAAGGTAATCTATCTTCTTCGCTAGACTGCAAAGAAACAATGTGAAAGGAAGCAGGGTCCATCCATCAATCCTGATAAAATACCCACTCTTAATGAACTGCATTAATTCTAATAGGAACTGATGCACAAGCTTCCTTTCGTCTTCTTCTTCACTACCCCATCCTAATTTTTTATTTTCAATTTATATATTTTTATTTTTCAATTTATATACTGCCCTTCTCCCTGAGGACTCAGGGCGGTGCACAGCCAGAATTAAGAACATGAAATACAAATATTAAAAACAATTAAAATATATATAAATTTGGCCCAAAAATTTTAAAATCACAAACCAATTAAAACATTTTAAAAATTTCTTCCTAAGCCAGCCCGGCTTGCTGGAAAAAGTGGGTTTTAAGGGCACGGCGGAAGGCACTGAGGTCTTGGATTCTCCTTATCTCTGGGGGCAACTGATTCCAGAGGGTAGGTGCCCCCACAGAGAAGGCCCTCCCCCTGGGGGTCACCAGCCTACATTGATTGGCTGATGGCACCCTGAGGAGGCCCTCTCTGTGGGAGCGCACGGGTTGATGGGAGGTCGTTGGTAGCAGCAGGCGGTCTCGAAGATAGCTAGGCCCTATCTATCTATAGGCCCTATTTTAATTTGCCTTGATGCTATCCATGCTCATTAGAGTGTCTTTTTGGTTGAAGATTGTGACACATGGACACCAGCAGAAGACATACCATACCTGATATTCTTCTTTTTTGATAATGATATCACTATCTTCACCTTCAAGTTGACTTTCCATCTCATTGGTTGGGTCAGCTTCCTCCTGGTTTTCTTTGGTACCTTCTTCCACCAGCTCTTCTTCATCTTCCATCACATCTTCCAGGGTCCCCTCCCAAAATATAGTTGCTCTTTTCGTGGGTAAATGGACACCATCATCAAGGATACTTTCGGATTCTGATTTGAAGGACACCTGGTCAACTCTCTCTACTTGGGGAGACTCAGGATCCAGCACCATGACCTATTCAAAGTGGACGTCACAAAATGTGTTTAAAGCCACAATTAACGGAATTGTTTTAGCATTTATGAATATTTTATCCTCATCTTTATCCATTCCCCGCCCCAAAATCATAACTGTTATAGATGCTCACTGCATATGTTAAAAAAAAAAAAAAAAAAAACTCTCCAAAGACACTACAGGTAGTCCTCAACTTATGACCACAATTGAGCCCAAAAATTCTGTTGCTAAGTAAGACATCCGTTAAGTGAATGTTGCTCCATTTTATGAACTTTCTTGCCACATTTGTTAAGTGAATCGCTGTAGTTGTTAAGTTACTACAGGGTTGTGAGGTGAATCTGGCTTCCCCCTTGACTTTGCTTGTCAGAGGGTTGCAAAAGATGATCACATGACCCCAGGACACTGCAACCGTCATAAATATGAGTCAGTTGCCAAGCACTTGAATTTTCATTATGTGACCACGGGGATACCGCAAGTGTGAAAAACGGTCATAAGTCACTTTTTTCAGTGCGGTTGTAACTTTGAACGGTCACTAAATGAACTGTTGTAAATTCAGGACTGCCCATACAGTATTTCCACCATATTCCTGTAGGAAAGAAGAAACAGAACGAAACGGAACCTAGCTGCAAAAGCAATACGACTTATGACCATATTGCTTCTTATATATGCGGATGTAACCAGTTTTTGAAATATCGTGAAGATTACACATCCTTGTTTGTTAGATCCATAGCCCTACCTTTCATTTGACAGTCATTCAAGAGATCCTCATGTCTAACTATCCTCACAAGAATCCGGTGGGGTAAGGAGATTATCCTAAAGTGACCCAGGAAGCTTCCATTGCTGAGGGTGGACTTCAATCTGTTTTGTTCTGGATTTACTTCAGTGGTGAAATGTTTCAAAGTCTGCTACTGGTTTGCTGTTGCGCGTGTGTGTGGTGCACACCAAATGCGCACCACAGGCACTACTGCACAGTGCTGAAAAAGGAGGCTTTTCTAAGGTAAGTAGAACAGCGAGGGGTGGGGAACAGCTAATGTTGCGCGATTTAGATTCGCTACAAAGCCGGATTTCCTGCTTTCTAGCGAATAAAAATCACGCGGCACAGCTGATCGTCTGAAATACTGGTTCATCTGAACCGATAGCATTTTTTTTACTACCGGTTCACCCCTGATTTACTTCAACACTTGTTTACCACTACCCAGCACCGACCTTTCTACATTTTAAACTGCTAATTAGCACATCTGAGAGATGAAGACAGAGGTAAGGAGGGAGACTTCTGTAATTTTCATTTGAGAATTGCTCTCAAATGAACTACATGTTTCCCAGAGGCAGCAACAGCTTGATTAAGTATCTGTTAGCTCTAAAAGGAAAGGGAAAAAAACCTAGTTTAAAGTGCAGTGCGGACCTACTGAAAAATTTTGACTACTTTGCGCTACTGTGAACAAATCAACAGTGGCTTCATTCTTGTCTCCAGTAAAGCTTCTCATCTAGCCAAATCGTACCTCAGAAGCTTCTGTCAAAACTAGCCTAATACCGAATGAAGTTTTAAGTACAGGTTATCCTCGACTTACAACCGCAATGAAGCTCCTGCATTTGTTGCTAAGTGAGAAATTTGTGGAGTTTTGCCCCGTTTTATGATTTTTCTTGTCACCGTTGTTAAGTGAATCCCTGCAGCTGTTAAATTAGTAACATGGTTGTGAAGTGAATCTGGCTTCCCTGTTGACTTGGCTTGTCAGAGGTCGCAAAAGGTGTTCGCATGACCCTGGGACACTGCAACCGTCCTAAATATGAACCAGTTGTCAAGCATCTGAATGTAAATCACATGACCATGGAGATATTGCAATGGTCGTAAGTGTGAAAAATGGTCCTAAGTCACTTTTTTCACTGCTGTTATAACTTCAAACGGTCAGTAAACGAGAGCTGTTGTAAATCGAGGACTACCTGTATCCAGAAAGCTGAGATTTATGATCAAATCTCGGTATGAAGTCTGACAACCTGAAAGTTTTGTAACCAGTAATTTTGTCATAGGCATTCATTCCCAGCCACTAATCTTTGGCACACATTTACCTTTTGAGCAATTGCAGAGAACTTGAGCACATTGAGAGTTTCATCGTACGCAGAGGGACTCTGGCTGACATTAACTATCATGCAAACTTTTCCTTTCCCGCTGAAGAAACCTTGGAAGAAGTGAGTGAGCTTGCTTTCCCGAAAAGGAATGTGCTGTTGCAGTCTGGAATGAAGCATGAGAATATTTTTTTTAACATTGCAGCAAGGTTTAAAACATATAGAAAGTTAGCTGCAAACTTTTACTTAAAAAATAAGTGCAAAACTTATCCCTGCTTATAGGCTTAGGGTTCATCCAACTTTGGTTCTAATGAAATACATGTTTCCTGGCTAAACAAGCAAAAGCTAAACTTGAATTAATAAAAGAAAATGAAGATAAATGGTGGAGAAAGACAACGGATAGAGTTCTTTCTAAACAGCTATCCCAGAGTTAAGAGGCTGTGCAGGTAGATGGTGACTGAAACAAGCTTTGTCTGCTATTTTTAATTTAAGATTATTTACTGTATTTTTCGGAGTATAAGACTCACCGGAGTAGAAGACGCAGCTTAGTTTTTGGGGAGGAAAATAGGGGGAAAAACTGCCTACCAGGTATTCATCTGGTTAGCGTCCTTAGTCTAGTCAGCTTCAACACATTCGTTTGCTGGTTTTTTATCCCTTGCTTGGGGATAAAAAACAGCTTCTAAGGCACAGCTGAGAGGAAGCAGCAATGAGAAAAGCAGGCAAAGCACAGGGGGTGAGGGGAGAGATCGCTTCACTGGCTAGCGCCTTGTTAAAACACAGCAGAGAGTCAAGGGAGCAGGCAAAGCTGGGAAGGTCACTCGCTAGTGCCTCTTTAGGGCTGAAAAAAAGCTTCGAAAAAGCTACATTTGGAGCACCTGAATTTTCAGCCTCTTTTAGGGGAGAAAAACTCCTTAAAATAAGTTAGTTTATTGTTAAAGTGGTTTTAAAGCTTGCTACATCAACATAGAGAACTAGCAAGAAGAAAAATAGTCCAAACACACGTAGCCCTGCTATTTAACTTTTAAAATCAAAAGATTACATCTGCTTGGAAACTGTTTTTCTGATAAATAAGAGACCAATAATCTTGCCACAACTAACAAAAGGGTATCTCTAGAAAATCAACATAGAACAGGGGTGGGCAACTATGGCCCTTTTATGACTTGTGGACTTCAACTCCCAGAATTCCTGAGCCAGCCATGCTAGCTCAGGAATTCTGGGAATTGAAGTCCACAAGTCATAAACAGACCATAGCTGCCCACCTCTGACATAGAAGGAAGAGCTTGTGGAAAGGCTGCAGAGGCCTATGGTCAGCTAAGATCTGGAAAACAGGTAATCTTTCGACATTTACAGCAAAGGTCAACAACTTTTGAAAAAAATTATTCAAATGATTTAATGACAAGGATTGCAGAGTGGAGAAATCATTACATCAGACAAGACAGAGACTGTTGTTTGTTCCAAAGTAAATTCAGGAAGAGGTGTGACAGTTTTAAGACTTCATGCCTTTCATAACAGAATTTTATTTTCCTGGATAAGCAGACTTTGCAACTTTGAACCTCAAAACATATGGTCCTCAGCCTACAATCACAATTGTTAAGTGAATTGGGCCCAATTTTACAACTTTTTGCCACAGTTGTTAAGCGAATTACTGCAGCTCTTAAGTGATTCAGGTGGTTGTTAAATGAATCCAGCTTCCCCCATTGACTTTGCTTGTTTGTCACAAGCTGGCTGGAAAAGTCATCAATGGTGACCACATGACCCCAGGAAATGGCAACCATCATAAATATATGCCAGTTGCCAAATGCCCAAATTTTGATCCTGTGACCAGGGGTTTGTTGCCGCAATTGTAAGCGTAAGGACCGGCCTCACTAAACAGGGAATGCATAATTTCTATATTTTTTATAGTCAGAAAGAAAATTAAGAGAAGTCAGGTAGAAGAAGGTAAAAGAAACTTTTCTCTCCTGTTTAGCATTTCTTTTCCCTTTCTATAAATGGGTGGCTGAGATGCCCCAAGCTTTTGCCTATTCTGAAAAAAAAACACACCCTCCAGTCCTTACTTTGTTTGTTGATTGGATTTCAAGGCACCGATGCATTTGCCTAGAATAAGCAATGAAGTGTTAATGTTTCCACTCTCTTTTAATCTTTCCCCTTCGTTGCAGGTTCTCGTGCAGCGCTCCGAGCCAGCAAGATCACAGAGAAATAACCTAGAAGAAGAGAATAGTGCACCCATTCAGCACAGACACAGATCGCACGATTGTTTTGAAGAGATGGTGATTTCCTGAAACATTAAGACCGCTTACTCATTGACTTGCATCACACGCATGGTTTCCGAATCAATTTTTAGCATTTTCACGGTAAATATGCTATGGCTGTAAGAGAAAACGAAAATGTTACCTCCAGCATCTCTGGGTACAAACGGCAGTTTTCTTGCTGGTATGTATCTCAAAAGCCAAGAGATTCAATTCTTACATAAATGTAAAGGATTTCCATTCTCTAATTTGCTGATACATGTAGTCCTTGCTTAATGACCAGCAACTCCATTGCTAAGTGAAGCAGTCCCATGAGCAAAATATCGCATGACTGCCTCGCTTAGTGATGGCAGTCCCGGCAGTCCCATTACAGCTATTAAGTGAGTTAATCACATGACTGTGATTTGTGACCTCCTGCTATTTCCCCATTAGTTTTGCTTGTCAGAAACTGGCTGGGAAGGTCACAAATGGTTGCAACATGACTATGGGAGACTATGACTGTCATAAATATGCAATGATTGCCAAGCACCCAAATCATGATCACATGACTACAGGGACACTGGACAGTCTTTAAGTGTGAGAACTGGTTGTCACTTTTTCAGTACTGTCATAACTTTGAATTGTCGCTAAATAAATTGTGGTTTAAAGCGTGGACTAGCTATACTTCTGTTTTCAGGTAAGTTACACCCAGTTTGCTACCAGCCAATAAATAAATTAATCCACCCAGCCAATATTCTGGTTGCAATTGCTTGTCCGTGAAAAGTAACTTCCTTGCTCTTCAGAGCAGATAGATTCCAAAAATCATTCCATTCTAGGGTTCAGTGAGACACAAATCATTCTAGCATCCCAGGATACACTGACATTCCCAGATATGCTCACAACTACAAATTTAGAAGTTTTTACTTTTGATTTCCTGTTGCTTATTCATGGATCCACAGCGTTAATCATTGCACTGATTGCTGGCTGTGACATTCAAAAGCTTGCATGATTCAGTTCCTGGATATCTCTCGGACAAGAATATCTGCCTCTCCAATAAGATCAGTTTCTTTTTCTATGTCTTTGCCCAGACTTTGCCCACATCTAGGGCATACCTTGCTTGTTCTGTTCGTTTGGGTACAGCATTCTTTTGGACATTTGAATGGTGCCCTCCTGACATTTCCAAAGATTTAGCTATTCAAACTATTCAAGTCCTGGAAAGTTGAATGAGGTATTTGCCCCTCTACTAATTGAAATACCATACATACATGAAATAATGGGGGTGGCGTAAGGGTGAACTGTAGCTATTCCGAAAAAACTATTGTACTTTTATAGTTTTGTTTTCATTATAGTTTGCTGTGTTTTAATCCGAGCTAGAGAGGAAGATTTGTAGGCTGCTAAGAGTTCATTGTGATTGGAGTGGTTTATAAGCTCAATAACAACTTAATAGGTCTTAGCTAAATGGAAGGTTTAAAGATTGTCTGAACCAGTCAGCTATTCATAAGGCAAAAACAGGTTGATCTGAAATGAAAATGACAGCTTGTAAGCTCCACCTTGTGGTTGTTTCATAGAAGGAAACATACACAACGAGAATATTTGTGTTGGTAGATCAAGAAACATATTATAAACAAGAAGCATTTGGGAGCATTAAGTCTGGATTGGATAAGATTTCCAAATTAAATACAAAGCAGACATTTGTCTGTTCCATACCAAACATTTCCTGTTTTTACCTTCTACTGGAGTTGGCATTCAGTTTCGTGGAAGCATAGCTCTGATGTCTCAAGCCTACTTTCATAAGTTTATAAGCTTCTTTTGAGTTTGAAACTTGAACCCATTGTAGATCTTTCAAGAAACAAGAGCACTTATTAGTTATGGAACAACTACAAAGCCCTACAAGATATATAACCCTGCCAGATAAATGTAATTGGAAAAATAGAATTCAGAAATAGATATCTGATTTAGCAACATTTTGCCTTTGAAATTAAGTGTTATTTCATACATTGGCTAGTTCTAGATTAGACATACATGGGAGATGTAAATAAGCTTCAAGAACAGGAACTTTTCCCCACATAGCTAACTTCAGAGTCCCCACGTTGGAACCTCAGGTATATGTGACTAAGATCTTACACTTTCTAAAGAGGAAATAATTGTGGAGGAAAATTAGCAAGAACACAGGATAGACTTCCATGCCCATCAAGACACCATAATGGCTCGTGCAAAGAATACTGATGTTACAAAATATATGTCAATCTGCATGAATTTTCTTGGAATCTTCTCTTTGAAATCAAGTTGAACAAAAATTATTACATAAGCCGTGACCTAATAAATGCCAAAGAGTTAATCATTGTTAATAGAGATACTTTTAAGATAACAGCATGCATATCTGAATTCCTAAATAGCAAGATTTGGTTAAAAAATGCAACAAATTAAATCTACTCATTATATAAAGAAATTCCAAATAAAGTGTTTAAACAAGTGAAGGTAAAAGTCAAAGAATGAAAATACTACCCTGAATCATATTATCCATTTTACAATGACATACATTCACATATATATATACATACATACATACATAATTAGATGCATAATTTTAGTCAAAGGAAGCCCATCTCATATTGAAAAAGGACAGTATTTGTAAGTTATTGAAATTATGGTCAATTGCTAAACATTTCATTACCTTTTACATAGGAATAGCCTTTTATGTCCTGGGCCAGGCGCAGCATTTTTCTCCTCTTTTCATTAGATATTGGAAGCAATAAGTCATAAATGCACTCATTGTAAATTTCACAGAAAGAGACCCACAGGGAATACTTTACATCTCTCTGCTCTTCCAGGTCAGACTGCTCTGCTTCTTTTTCTGCTTCTTTCTTATCTGGCAAAAGATTGGAGTAAGTTATAATGTAAAACTATATTATTCATTAGCGGGCAATTGGTATGGAGGATACAACCGCAGCTTGGATGTATCACAGAGTTAGCTCTTAGCTCTCAGAGTTAGCTAGTTCATTGCTAGCTACAGCAATGAACTCAACAATGTGACAACTAGCAACATTCACTTTTTAAGTAATAATGCTTGATTTGGGTTTAACATGTTATACAGACCCAGACTTTGTAGTTACAAAGTATAATATATGCAGAAATTGTTCACTTCTTTGTCTTGATCCTTCCAATCCCTTGAAGAATGGTCCCATCACACTATTCCAAAGCCAAGATGGCCTTGGGGACACTAGCTGAGCATTATTTGTGAACCCAACCCTCTTCAGTAAACAATGGTTTAACAAATGAGTATGAACTACCTAACTTACCTTCACAATTATCTGCTGTTCTACTACTGTTGCTGTGGCAATCTACCTGAAAATTAAGTCAGGAACAAAATTTGGATTACCACAAATATTTTGTCAGAGGTTTCTCTCCATCATCCCTTGTATCTTAATATTCTGCAATAACTAAAAACAAATAAAATCAGATCACAGAGCATTCATCTAATATGTACGGTGTCCGTGAATTGTAATGTAACCCCTGAACATCATCCAAACTGACTGGAGGGGGGGGGGGAGGTTATATGCGTTAATCCAACTATTGGGCAATATTCTATTTATTCATTGTCCTTACATTCCATTAAATGTTTCCTTATTATCAAACATGATTTTTCTGGCTTTATTCAACTAAAAAGCTGCTTAAAAAGTTTGCTTTGGGGGTGGGGTTTGCGTCACAATACCTCTTTCAGGAGGCGAAGCAATACATTTTTTACAGATATTTCTTCTCGCACTTCTTCTTTAGACAGATTTCTATAGTCTCTACATCGATGGGGCTTGAGATTCATGTCTGGATACAGTTTGTTTCCAATGCTTTGAAATACCATATCCAGAGTCCTGGGGAGAATGCCTCTATCTTCATCTGTACCTGGTGTATAGAATTTAAAACTTAGGTAGAATTCCAAGTTGTTGGAGCAGAGATAAAGAAAGGCTGAACTTTCTGAACTACTGTATTTTTTGGTTTCCTCCAAAAAAGAAGGTGAAAATCTGGGTGCGTCTTATACTCCGAATGTAGCCCCGCCCAGCTTCTCAAACAGAGGTTTCAGAGGCTGAAAAAAGCACCAGAAACAAAGCTTCAGAAAAGCCCCAGAGCCTCAGAGGCTTTTTTTTCTGAAGCTCTGTTTCAGAGGCTTTCAGAGGCAGGAAAAAGTTTTTTCTGAAACTGAGTTTCAGAAGTTTCAAATGCAGAAAAAAAAAGCAAAAAAAAAAAAAAAAAAAAAGCAAGGCACAGAGCTCACAACCAAGGAACCTGCTGCTAAAATTCCCCTCTGGGATCAATTCCCTGGGAGTTGAAGTCCACAAGTCTTAAAGCTGCCAAGTTTGAAGACCTCTGCCTTAAGGCTTTAAAGTTGCTACAAATGAAATGTAGAAAAGTCTGGACTTTTCATCTTCTCAAATCTAAATATCCCCAAAAGTAACAGCTGGAACTGTGTAATTATTGTGTGCCACCAAGAGAACAATAAGCAACCTTAGTTGAAATGTATAGCTTAAATAAATCAGGGTTTCTCAGATGTACCCCGGTAGGTGTGGGTTTTCCCAGCATTTGTAACACCGTAAGTGAATATTAGCCGACTGTGTCCCCTTAGGAAATCTAACGTAGGCTGCTTCACAGCACCATCGAAGAGTTCTTCTTGTGTTGTTATGGGCCCAAATACCTAAGAAATATACAAGAAAGGTCTTTGAGTTTTCAATTGTAAAAACTGCAGAAAATATGTTGAGTCTTCACTTTTAAAAGCTTTTCTAATTATTTATTTATTGATTGATTGATTGATTGATTTGATTTGATTTGATTTGATTTATATGCCGCTCTTCTCCGGAGACTCAGGGCGGCTTACAATGCATTAAGCAATACCTTCATACTTTTGTATACTTTATACAAAGTCAGCTTATTGCCCCCACAATCTGGGTCCTCATTTTACCTACCTTAGAAAGGATGGAAGGCTGAGTCAATCTTGAGCCTGGTGAGATTTGAACTTGCAATAATTGCAGGCAGCTCGTGTTATCTTAACAGTGCTTTAGTCTGCTGCGCCACCAAGGTGCAGTTTAATAATTCTATTAAAACATGCATAACATTTTCATATGACTGATCAGGAAACTGGCCATACCTGGGAAAAAGTAAATTTCTGCACCAATTGCCGCAGGTTTTTTTCACTAAGGCGAAATGTCTTGGAGCCTTTAGGAGCTTTTAATATAATACTTGTTGAGTCAACCACAGAAACACAACCCTGTAAGAAAAATTGGGGGGGGGGGGGGCATCATTTAGAGCCAGGCAGATAGCATAATTTTAATGAAGTTTTGCTTTTAGCTCTTTTAGCTGAATAATACCTGAGTATCATGTTCTTTTTCCAACTCTAAAATTGGTTTGACCCGAAGGCAAACATGAATTCGTTCTTTGGATTCCAGGCTCTCTCTCTAATTAAAAGAAAAAGTGATAAAAATCTGGTTTGTGTCCAATGATTTTCAAATGCCCCAAACTTACAACTGCAGAGAACATTTTTCCCCCTAGTCAAGCCTTTCCCCACAGTCCTTTCTCTTCATCTCTCTCTCACACACAGAGAATAAACATTTCACTTATAGCAAAGCCTTGTCAGTTCTTCATTATGATAAAACCCACTAGCTATTCCTAAATGCACCATATTGATATATTTCATTTTTGTGCAACATGACAGCATGTAAGGTATTACTGTCAGCTGTTTTTAAAAAGGACGTTACATTACAGTCTCAAGATGTTAAGTCTTTTGAATTTAGCTCAAGACTTGACCACTGAAAATGACAAACTTAAATTTAAGGGCAGATGAAGCTCCCAGTTTGGTTCCACATAATTTCTGGAGTATGTTATCCTACTCCTGATTTTTGCTGCCATATTTTCAAGGTGTATCTTTTGCACCAGCAAAACAGTAACTATGTGCCTTAACAACCTTAACAAACTAGCATATGAAGCCTTGAGAATCTACTTAAACAATAATTTACTCCCCTGTAAACCCCTGTAATCCCTATCCAAAGTACCTCAAAGTAACATTGGACTGGATTCTCTCTTATAAGACAACTTTTTAAAAAATAAAGATTCAAACTGTGTTAAGTTTGCTTAACTGTGTTAAGAGTCTGCTGCCAACAACCAACTAGTTAGATCAAACTGTGGAATCCATACTACCACATTTACTCAAATTTCCTAAGCCATTATTTCCCTAGTTATATATTTAAGATTTTTCTTTAGAAAATCTTCCTCTCACTGTGAAACAGGATCTTTGACCAAAAAGGAGATCCCATGTGTGTTAAGAGCCCGTTTCATTTTTCATTTCATTTCATTTTATTAAATTTGTATACCGCCCTACTCCCGAAGGACTTAGTTTCCAGATTATAATAACATCTATTGATTATAATTTTTCTTGGCTGCTGTATATACTATATATATTGCATCATGTTTGCAATTGATTTTAATTGATTTATGATTTTAACTGATTTATAATTTTTCATCAGCCCAAAATCACTTCTTTGATCTGGGTGGTCATAGAAACTGAATAAATAAATTTCCAGTGTTTATTCTCTTACCTGGCTTATATTGAAAGTTGAAGAAAAATCATTATATAGATTTTTTTTAACATCAGTAGCATCCAAAGGTCCAGTTATTGGGGATAGTTCAACTGATGAAAGATAGGAAGGTCTGGAAACTGTTTGTTTATCCAGATTTTCATCCATTCTATTAGAATACAAAAAAGAACTTGAAGGTAGTTTCCCAAGGCACTGAAAAGTTGACAATTATAGCATAGATGCAGTGGTGGGTTTCAAATTTTTTTACTACCGGTTCTGTGGGTGTGGCTTGGCTTGGTGGGCGTGGTAGGGGAAGGATACTGTAAAATCTCCATTCCCACCCCACTCCAAGGGAAGGTTACTGCAAAATCCCCATTTCCTCCCGATCAGCTGGGAATCGGGACGTAGAGAATAGATGGGGCGGGGCCAGTCAGAATTTTTACTACTAGTTCTCCGAACTACTCAAAATTTCCGCTACCAGTTCTCCAGAACTGGTCAGAACCTGCTGAAACCCACCTCTGCATAGATGTATTTTTACTAACAACTCAAGGGGGCAAACACATGCTACACATCTTCCCCCTTATTTTTCCTCACAACAATCCTAATCATTGGCAACACAAAGAGCAGGTATAACAACAATCATTTATTAAACTTCTATGCTGTCCCATTCTGAAAAACAGTGCATAACGTAATGTGCAAAACAAGATTTTGATGGAAAAAGGGATAGAGTGAAACTCACAAGAACTGGAAGGAATATATTTGGAAAACAACTGGCTCATCTTATCAGAAGGCCTTTAAACAGATTTTTTTAAAAAAAAGTTTTTTATTTTTTAAACAAACAAACAATACATCATTAATCATTCAGTGTATCATCTGAGTACATATTTTGTGTCCTCTTCTTCCTCCTCCATCATTTCTATCATATCTTTATATTTTCATTTAATTTTTTACAACATTTTCTCCAAAGTTCTTGCATTTTTATTAATTCATTTTATATTTATCAATTTTCATCTATATCTCTTCTCTAACCATTGATAAAATTCCCCCCATACTTTAAAATACTCCAATTCTTCCTTTTCTTTAATTACCAATGTTAATTTATTCATTTCTGTACATTCTAATATTTTCTTAATTACTTCTTCTTCTGTTGGGATCTTCTCTGCCTTCCATCTTTGCGCAAATACAATCCTCGCTGCAGTTATGACATGTATATATTTTCTTTACTATATTTCTCTGGTAAGATACCCAAGAGGAATAGTTCAGGTTTTAAGTCAACATGTTGTTGTATCATTTCCTCTACCCATGTTCGAATTTTAACTCAATAATTTCCCGCTTCTGAGCATGTCCACCACATATGATAATATGATCCTGGTATTTGGTAGCATTTCCAACATTTAGCTGATTTATCTTTAAACATTTTTGCCAATTTTTCAGGTGCCATGTGCCATCTATAAAATATTTTATATTGATTTTCCTTATATGCTGTGGACATTGTTAATTTGTAATTTATTTCCCATAATTACTGCCATTTATCTAACTCAATTGTATATCCAAGATTTTTAGCCCATGCTAACATCGTTTCTTTTACCTGTTCTTCTTCTAACTTAATACTAAGTAAATAATGATATATATTTTAAATCATTTTTTCATCTTTCCTGTGAGTATCTCATCCAGTTCTGTCATTTTTAAATAAAAACCATATAATTTAACATCTTTTTCATATCGCCTTTAAATTAAAATTGAAGGAGGAGGGGGGCCCAATCTTCAAAAACTTTAGAAACTAATTCCAAGGAAAAACCACTACCAATTATACAAGGAAGTAGGCAGTAAAGAGAAAAAAGAAAAAATGGAAAAACATAATGAAATAGAGAATGATGGGAAGGATGGAAATCCCAGTTACAAAGTAGGAGATATATGAAGCATACCCAAGACCTATAAAGGACTAAAATGCCTATACTCGAGTGCTCAAATTTTAGGGAACACGGTGAACTTGAAGTATTAGTACAGGAAGGCAGATACAATATAGTTGCCATTACTGAAACTTGGTGGGATGAAACTCATGACTGAAATGTACTGACAGAAGGATACAAACTATTCAAAAGAAACAGAACTACTGGTAACCAAAGAGGAGGTGGAGTTGCATTATACCCAAAAGATCACTACATCTCTACAGAAATCCACAAAACCAAGGATGAAAACCTCCTAGAATCCATATGGGTCAATATAAAAGGAAAAAAGAATGACATTGCTATAGGCGTACACTACAGACCACCCAACCTAACAGAAGAAACAGATGAACTTTTGCTAAACAACTGACAAATGTATGTAGGAAACATACCACAGTAGTAATGGGTGACTTTAACTACCCTGGTATCAACTGGGAGATGAACTCTGCAGCAAGTAGGAGATCAAACAAATTCCTAACCAACCTAGCTGACAACTTTGTCATCCAAAAGGTGAGGGAGGGATCTAAAGGAAAAGCTATACTGGACCTAATTCCCATTAATAGAGAAAAAGTGATAGAGGAAGTTGAAGTTGCCAGAACTTTGGGCGAGAGTGACCACATCATATTGGAATTCAATATAATGCAAACACAAGCAATAGAACATAATCCAGCATCTTAAAACTTTAAAAGAGCTGATTTTAGCAAACTCAGAGAGAGCCTAAGAAAAATTCCATGGATGAAAATCCTAAAGAGGAAAACAACTCAAGAAGTGTGGGAAACTGAAAAATATGATAATAAAAGCCCAGTCCAGCATAAGAAAAAGAAATCCAAGAAGAAACCAGCATGGTTGCCCAAAGATCTCTCTGATGATAAACTGAAAGAAAAAAAAAAGGACAAGTACAAAAAAATGGAAAAAGGGAAACATAACTAAGGCAGAGTATCAGGAGATAACCTGAATCTGCAAAGATGAAGTCAGGAAAGCAATCAGCCTAACATTCTTCTCATCCTTCCGATTACCTGCACCTCTCTCCTCCCACTTATGACTATAACCATGTTGCTTATATTTTTACAATTTATATTGTTCTGTTTGTTTCCTAGTATGATTTGATTGCTTATTAGTAACCTATGACTATCACTGTGTTGTATCTTATGATTCTTGATGAATGTATTTTTTTCTTTTTTCTCCCCTTTTATGTACACTGAGAGCATATACACCAAATTCCTCATGTCTGTCTGTCTGTCTGTCTTTCTGTCTTTTTGTCTTTCTATCTATCCATCCATCCATCCATCCCTGGGAAGATACTGGAAAAGATCATCTAAAAACAGATCTGCAAACATCTAGAAATAAAGTTATAACTAAAAGGCAGCATGGGTTTGTTAAAAACAGATCATGCCAAATCAATTTTATTTCATTCTTTGACAAAAGGACTAAATTAGTAGACCAGCGAACTGCTGTGGACATAATAAGTATACTTAAACTTCAGCAAGGCATTCAACAAAATAGGTCACAACCTACTTCTGACAAGAGCTTATTTCTGCCGTGCCCATAATGTTGCCTTCATTTCCAGCCCATGAGTGAGACAGGCTTAAGTATCCCTATTCAACTGTGCCAATAGTAATAACTATTAGTTAACTATTAGTTATTACTATTAACTATAGTAATTTACTATTATTTACTATATAGTAATTTACTATTTACTGTAACTAAATAATTAGTTAATGAGCTAATGAGGTTTGCACACTAAGGTCCCTTCGTCATTGCTGAGTGGAAATGCTCACTACCCACCTCTTACTTGGCAGCACTTTAATAAGAGAGTTGCTGTTGGATGCTACTCAACTCTCAACAACTCTATTATTATTTTACATGGCAAATATTCTTTTTAATCATGTGCTTTCCAGCCTCCACGCCATTCCTGTACCTTAACATATTATACATCATTTAGAACTATTTACATTGGCTATTTTTAAAACCAAGATAATTGATCCAACTTTTAAATCTAGAGGTATAAAGTATATCTTCATATGTCTAATTTCCCCACTCTTGTACATCAAAATACCTTGGAGTGTGTCCGTGTAAACACATACACACAATACACATGAATTTTCAGTGTGTTTAAGTATACTGCTCAAAAAAATAAAGGGAACACAAGCAGAAGACATCCAAGATCTGAATGAATGAAATAGCCTTATTAAATACTTTGTTCGTTACATACAGTAGTTTTGTGTTCCCTTTAGTTGTTTGAGCAGTGTATAAACTACTGTATGTAACGAACAAAGTATTTAATAAGGCTTTTCATTCATTCAGATCTTGGATGTCTTCTGCTTATGTTCCCTTTATTTTTTTGAGCAGTGTATTTTTCCCTTTTCTCTCTGTCACATTCGGAAATAACTACAAATTGCAGAACACTTGTAGCTAGATGAAACTAAAGGCTTTTTAAATGCCTGCGAGTCGATACTGCAGAATTCACAAGGTTCAGCATGAACGATATATAAATTTAAGCAGAGGTGAACAATTTGTTTTGCATCCATATTTTGTCCATATCTTACATCTTTTTTTTTCCTTCTTCCCAAATATCCAGGATTTGTGTTGCATGGCCCAGCCACCATTACATACAGAGTAATCAACAACTCTATTATTAAAGATGCATTTCTCCAACCCCCTTTTTAATATCTACTAAGCATTATTGCACATTCTCTTCAAGACCATAGCGATTAGGAGTAGAGACATAGAATCAGGGCAGGAATCAGTAGTGGGGAAAAACGTCTTGTACTATATTGGGTTAGTTTTCTGCCAAGTAAGAGGTGGGTAGAGAGTGTTACTACTTAGCAACAAGTGAGGGAGCTTAGTTTGCAAACCTCATTAGTTTGGTTTATAAGTCGGTTGGTTTATAAGTAATTTTATTGTGCAAAGTTAATGAGTTTGGTTTAGTGGTTAGAAACTCCAGGTTAGAAACCGGAAGGTGAGCAATTTTGGGCCAGCAATGACCTCTCAAGCCCTAGGAAGAATGCAATTATTTCTGAAAATACTTGCCAAAAAAACTGCAGAGACTCGTCCAGGGAGTAGCCATCGACTCGAAGTCTCCCCCCCTCCCCAAACTGTGCAAATTTAAAAGTGTTAAATCGGTAATATTATTTATTTATTATTTATTGGTTCGATTTATATGCCGCCCTTCTCCGGAGACTCAGGGCGGCTTACAATGCATTAAGCAATAGCCTTCATACTTTTGTATATACCTACTTAGTAGGGCTTTCGGGGGGCCCCTAAACAGTGTTCTTTTTTATACAAAATCAGTTTATTGCCCTCACAAATCAGGTCCTCATTTTACCTATCTCGAAAGGATGGAAGGCTGAGTCAACCTTGAGCCTGGTGAGATTTGAACTTGCAGTAATTGCAGGCAGGTGGTATTACTTAACAGCACTTTAGTCTGCTGCGCCAGCAAGGTTCTAATAAAGGAATTTATTTCCGCAAAAGAAAATATTCCAAGATTATAATATCCAAATAGATTATTTTCAAATCGATTATATAATATGGTTTCAAATATTGAAAACAATGCGAGTGTGAACCTAAAGGAGGGCGAGAAAAAAAAAAGGATTCAGGAAAAGTTCCGACTTATGAAGTTTTGGACTTCATAAGTCCAAATGGACTGAAGGCAGTGAATCCTGGCTGGATCTTTCAGGGAGGCGAAAAAGAGCGTTTCGTTTACTTACTTAACTTCCAGATCTATTGGAGTGACCGGCGAGAAAGAGGATCGAGTCAGGAATCTGGGGTGGGGGCTCCGCGTTCTCCCCACTCTAGAAAGAGGAAATCACGTCCGGGATCCTTTGAGTCCCATTACAATCCACCCCTTTTCCCCCCGAGAAGCCACGATAAAGAAGTTCACCGCTGCAATGCACGCTTCAAACCCGTGCAAAAGTCAGGGGCACAGCATACACACACATAAATAAATACCCCTCCCCACTTTCAAAGCCACCGGCGCAGCAAACGCGTCACACTCGCTTTAAGGCACCTGAATCGCGGCTTTTTCAAATCCAGCCGCAAAGGCTGATGGGAGCTAAACGTCTACGCCGAAAAGGATCCTGGGAAGGGTAGTTTTATTTTTCTTTCCCCCCCCCCCCCCTTTTCCCAAACTGCGGTAGAAGCCTTTGCTTTGCTTCCTCTGCGGTTCGTGGTATATGGACGTATTCGTAGATGAATGCGATGATTTTAAGGACTGGCTTGAAATTATTTTAGACAGTATACATAAGAGAGTGGGGAGAGAAAAAAACCTGGCGTTGGACTTTAACCAGCGCAAAACGCTTGCTTTTACTGAGTGGAATAGTTCGGAGGTTCGAATCCCTAGTACACGTCTTCTGCGGGAGCAGGGGGTTGACTAGATGACCTCAAATGTTATTCCAACTCTTTTACTGTTACTTCACACACACAGACACACACGCGTGTGTTGGTTCTTGCCAGAATTCTCCCCAGAAGGTCTTTGCAAACAGGTGTTTGCATATTTGGAAGTCGTTCCTGGGATTTGCTTCTCAGAGAGGCTTTAATGCAAGGTTAACTGTGAGGCCACCCCATGTTGAAACTTAGAAGCATCTATTCAAAGTAAATATGAGGAAACTGAGGAGAGAGAGGAAAAAAAATCCTCCTTATGTACAACAACATAACATCAAGCAAATGTAGGAAGTTAAAACCCACCCCTCTCCTAGAAAATGAAATATTTTAGGAAATATTAAATATTAACTTCCTGTGCCCCGGGAAGTTCAAATATTTTCCCTAAAAGGGAGGCAGAAACTCAGCCCCCCCCTCCCCACCTTTGTTAATGGGCCATTAAGGCCTGGGCCAATCTATTCTACATAACAAAGACCTACCTCCTTTAGGCAGAGCCATTTAATTGCCCTTCATTGCATCACCAAACAAGATTCAACCAAACTTAACACACAGACAACCTAAAAAGCAACCAATCAGGATACGCTTCGTGTGCCCCAGGAAGTTCAAAGCCAGAGAGGATATAAAACCCAGGGACTCTCAGCATCTCTTCCCTTTTTTTGCCCAAAACCTCCAAGGCATGTGATCTTGTTCTTCAATAAACCTTCTTTCC
Source organism: Arizona elegans (assembly GCA_022577455.1). Lineage (NCBI taxonomy): Eukaryota > Metazoa > Chordata > Lepidosauria > Squamata > Colubridae > Arizona > Arizona elegans. The sequence goes on from JAKOOJ010000005.1 coordinate 74,470,010, forward strand.
AAGCAACTACCATGAATCAAGTGTCTTTTTCCCCACTTGGAACTGAACCCAGAAGGATATTTCTTCCAACACAAGCAAGCCCCACCTTGTTTTGTTTCAGTTTTTAACCTTCTCAATAGTAACCTAATAAAATGAACATTGCATCATAATCCCAGTAGGCGGCTCAAAACATTGGAGTAACTTCACAGATTATAGGTTGGCCAGTAAAGTTGGCAGGTCTTGCTAATAATGTACCAAACTCAACATATTGTGTAACCATTGGCACAAACAACACACTCACTTCATCTGTGGAGAACTCAACACACATTTTAAGGAGTCACAGTATCAAAAAAATTTGAACAATCCCACAATAGGTTAAAGCAGGGATCCCCGAACTCTTCTGGTCATCATTCCCATCATGAAGTTTGAGATCTTCATTGATCACCAAACATTGATTATAATGTGTCTCAACCTTGGCAACTTTAAGATGTGTGGACTAACTCCCATAATTTTTCAGCCTGCAGACTGTCTGGAGAATTCTGAATATTGAAGTTCACACATCTTAAACTGGCTAAGGTTGAGAAACACTTATAAAAAAATGACCTAAGTACATTAACTAATAGTATTACAAATAATAATTATTTTTGAAAAAACATTCTATCAGTCAATTGCAAAAGGCCACACTGATTGGTCCTGCGGATATACTATACCAATATATTAATGATACCCTAGGTTCTTGGGAATAAGTCAATGAATATGGAGGCCGACACCAGTTAAAAAACTTGGCCGCTGGGATTTCACATTGTTGTGTATACAGGGTCGGCAACCTTAAACACTCAAAGAGCCACAAACGTCCTGACCGGAATGCCTCCATTTAATTCTGGAGCCGACCGGAAGTCCAACCGGAAGTCCTAACCCTAACCCTAACCAAAAAGTCTCCTCCTAGCGTGGCATCCTTTTTCCTGTACCTGTCCTAACCGAAAGCCCTATCAATTGTGGACCTGACTGGTGACAGGGAGCTGCAGCAGAGGGATGAAAGAGCTACATGTGGCTCCAGAGCCGCGGGTTGCTGACCCCTGATATACACCAATAATAGAGACAACTCAAGGCCACTAATGCTGGGAGCTGACCATCCAATACTGGGTAAAACTTCACTTTCAGGATTAGGGACTGGCATGGAGCTCTACAGGGGTGGTGCCAGCTACCCCAAAAATGTAATTAACTCCAATCATTTATCAGCCACTCATGACTGGTCCCCTTTTCATCTCCAATCATTTATTGATCCCTTGGACAATCCCATCAACTCTTGGAGCCAATATAGATTACATTTGGGACCCCTGAGTCCTTGAATATTCTTAACTTGAACTTTGCAACTGAAGGTAAAAGAATCAGACACAGTAATGATCTCTGAACGGCATTGATGATTATGACTGCGTAGCTCATAAATCCCGAATTTTATTCCTCACTGCCTGCTATCTTGTATTCATCTTGGGCTATACCTCCATTACTAATCATTCACACAGCAGGGATCTTGTTAGATATGGGGTCAGAGTGAGGAGGCAGGACGCGGCATGGTGCAGTAAAATAGTTTTATTTCTGCAGTTTAAAAAGCAACAGCAGACGCTCCGGCAGCTCCTTTTAAACCCCCGGAGCTGTCCAGCGCTTCAGCCACTCATGTCAGTCCATTCTCCCACCTTTTCACCTCCAATCATTTATTGATCCCTTGGGCAGTCCCATCAACTCTTGGAGCCAATATAGATTACATTTGGGACCCCTGAGTCCTTGAATATTCTTAACTTGAATTTTGCAACTGAAAGTAAAGGAATCAGACACAGCAATGATCTCTGAACGGCATTGATGATTATGACTGCGTAGCCGTGGTGGGTTGCCCCCGGTTCACACCGGTTCTATAGAACTGGTAGTAAAACCGGCGGGAAGCTCCGCCCACTGACCCTGACATCATCAAAACGCTTCTGTGCATGCGCAGAAGAGCACACAAGCGAGCAAAGTGAGCACGTGTGCACGGCCCCACTGCGAACCAGTAATAAAGGTAAGTAGAACGCACCCCTGCTGCGTAGTTCTTAAATCCTGAATTTTATTCCTCACTGCCTGCTATCCTGGATTCATCTTGGGCTACACTCCATTACTAATCATTCACACAGCAGGGATCTTATTTGTTCCCCTTCGCCATTGTATTTCCTATGTATTTCAAAACGCTTCATTCGTTGCCATTTACCAATTTTGTATACTTAAGAAGTTGATCTGACTGTTTTTGCCACCAAATGTTTTCCACAGGCTTTAATTTCAGGAAGGTAAGGTAACACAAATCAGTATCACACAGCTTCTGCCTTGATATTCATTCTGATTTCCTGTCCATAGGAATTTGCTTTTAATTCTACAGCTGTTTATTTATCGTATTTATATCCCACCCATGTCTTGTTATAGATAGGATCACACAAGGAAGGGGTGAGCCCTGTTTCTTCTCATAACACTCCTGCCCAGTGGTGAAATCCATTTTTTTTTACTACCGGTTCTGTGGGCGTGGCTTGGTGGGCATGGTGTGGCTTGGTGGGCGTGGCAGGGGAAGGATACTGCAAAATCTCCATTCCCTCCCCACTCCTGGGGAAGGATATTGCAAAATCACCATTCTCACCCCACTCTGGGGCCAGCCCAGAGGTGGTATTTGCTGGTTCTCTGAACAGTAGGAAGAAATATCCTTCTGGGTTCAGCTCCAAGTGGGGAAAAAAACACTAGAAACATGGAGACTGCTTGGAAAGATGGTTTAATGGTGGACAGGATCACATGGTTTGAGTTCCTGAACAGAAAAGAGCCGAGATGCAGAGAGTCCCTGGGTTTTCCCACTTTTCTTCCGGCTTGAAAACTGTGCATTTCCTTTAAGAAAACTGTAAGAGGAGATGGTTCTGTCATCCTCTTCTTTTGTGAGATTCTGTTCAAGATTGTGGATTCCCTGCCAATATTGCCACGAGAAAAACCATGTGTTTGTGCCCTTCCAGCCTCTGAACTGGAGGGAATGCTTTGGGGGTTCACACAGTTCAATTTCACTTGTTCAAGGGCATGCTTGCATATACAGCTGTTGGAAGAAATTTCCTTCTGGGTTCAGTTCCAAGTGGGAAGAAAGACACCGGAAACATGGTGACTGTTTGGAAAGATGGTTTTAATGGTGGACAGGATCACATTCCTTGATGATGTTGGGTGAAGAAGAAAAACAGGGCAGAGGTGCTGAGAGTGCTCTGATTTTATGCCCTCTGTTGGGCCCCACCTTAGAGTTTCCTGTTCCTGTACAAGAAATATATCTCATTGGCTGTCAGACTCCCAGGAAGCGGGGGTGGGGGTGGGTCTTAGCTAACTTTGTAGGTTTGCTGGGTGATGTAATCTTCCCAGGTGCCATGTGGTGAGTGCCATCTTTTGCTAGATGGGTCCTATTATGTCCTGGCATTTTGTGTTTTAGATGAGCTGGCTCAGGTCTTAATGGTCCATTGACAAAGGGGGGTGGGGGAGGACTGAGTTTCTGCCTCACTTTTAGGGGAAATATTCTGCCCTTTTAATATTTCCTAAAATATTTCATTTTTCTAGGAGAAGGGTGGGTGCTAACTTCCTACACAGCCATAGTTTCTCCTTCCTTCCAATGCCTGATGGAGTACAGCAAGGTTCCCCAACTCCAGGGCCCCAGCCTGTTCAGAATTGGGATCACAAGTGGCAGGCGAGCGTGTGAGCACGCAGCTCCATTTGCATGAACGGCAGGGGCTCTCACTTGCATGTGGAGCTCCATTTGTGCAAGTGGAGGTCACACACTCCTGCCTCTTACACAGAACCATTCTCTCTCTCCCTCCCTCCCTCCCTCTCTCTCTCTCTCTCTCTCTCTCTCTCTCTCCCCCACCCCACCAAGCTGGAAAGGTTGGGGACCGCTGGATTATAGATTCTGAACGAACTGCAATTGGTCTCAGCCATCAGAAAGATCCAGTTTGCAATTCATTTTTCCATTCAGGAACTACCATGAGGGTTTTGGTGTCACCAAAATTTCATTTGCACAGAGAACTAGTCAAACGGTGGATCAAAGAATGCCCAAGGGGTTGCTTATCCCTTAGAACTGGCATCCTAAGGGCTTTTCCCTTGGAGTTGGCATCCTAAGGATGCTGATGAAAGCTAAGAAGTAGCAGCTGTCTGTCTTGAAGGGATTGTCAGCCTTGGAAGCCATATTAGGCCGAAACTTCAATGCTGCCACCTCTTCATGTGTGGGAAAGTAGGAGGGGGGATTTAAGAGAGGGCAGTAGGTATGGCGGTTCCCTTGCTGCAGACGGGACACCTGCTCAGCTCGCCTTCCTGCAAGAAAGCAAGCAGTTGATAGGAAAATTCTCCACCAACAGAATTTGGTGGAGAATTTGAATGATTTCAATTTCTCCAGGGTCTTGGTAGCGCAGCAGACTAAAGTACTGTTAAGTAACACCAGCTGCCTGCAATTACTGCAAGTTCAAATCTCACCAAGCTCAAGGTTGACTCAGTCTTCCATCCTTTCGAGGTAGGTAAAATGAGGACCCGGATTGTGGGGGCAATAAGCTGACTTTGCCCCAAAAGCCCTACTAAGCAGGTATATACAAAAGTATGAAGGCTATTGCTTAACGCATTGTAAGCCACCCTGAGTCTCCGGAGAAGGGCGGCATATAAATCGAACCAATAATAAATACAATAAATTTACTAGCAGAGCTCTCAGAGGCTGTCAGATCCTGCAAATATCAGATATGGTGCCTGAAGAAAGAATTTGGCTAATGGGAGCCATCTATCCAGCAGGGCCATGCCACATCACAGTGACACAGACAAGTGTTGGCACCAGGGAAAAACACGCTTGGAAGATGCAGGGTCAAATTCAGACCCCGATTTCTGCAAAAACTGATTTCACATGCTTGCATGCTTTTCATGACATCCTTGTTAAAAATTTTAAGAAGATATAAACTAATAGAAACTAATACAAAGTGAGAGGAATAAATGAAGAACTAAAAGTGTTAAAAAAATTTTTTTTGTTATGCTTTTTGTGATGTCTAACTTTGTGAGGTTTAGGTCTTCGCAAAACAAGAGCAGTAGGCCTAATTGTTGCTGCTAAATTTTAGCAAGGAGCTGTCAGATAAAGACAGGATGCACCCAGCCTAATTTGAAATACAGGGAGTCCTCGATTTATGACCACAACTGACCCCAAAATTTACATTGCTAAGTGGGAAATTTGTTAAGTGAGTTTTGCCCCATTTTACAACCTTTCTTACCACCTTTGTTAAGCGAATCACTGCGGTTTGTTAAATTTGTCACACGGTTGTTAAGTGAATCTGGCTTCCCATTGACTTTGCTTGACAGAAGGTCACAAAAGGGGATCACATGACCCCAGGATACTGCAACTGTCATAACTATGAGTCAGTTGTCCAGCGTTTGAATTTTGATCATGTGACCATGGGGATACCGCAACGGTCATAAATCACTTTTTTCAGTTAACGGTCACTAAACAAACTGTTGTAAGTCCAGGACTACCTGTACTGCATTTCCTCCCTCCTAATTGTGAAATATAGCCAATACTTTGGTTTGTGTAGGGCTAACATATGTGGTTGGCTGATTTATGTTGGTTAACAGTAACAGAGTTGGAAGGGACCTTGGAGGTCATCTAATCCAACCCCCTGCTCACCCAGGAGACCTATACGAGGGATTCGAACTGCCGAACTTTCTAATTGATAAGCTCAGCATCTTAGCCCCTGAGCTATCTAGCCAGGTTTGTTGGGCAAATCCAACCAGACACAGCTTAATATGTTGAGCAAATCCTAGCAAGGTTTAAAAGACATTTGATGGGTTCATTGGGAGCATCACCTCTAAAACCAAACAAAATACTTTTTCTAACTACCCATTAAAAGGCTGCAAATGTTATACTACGCTTTGGTTTACTTATGTATTGAACAAGTTACATATGGCTGGGCTTCCACAACATGGTGAGCTCTAAATTAGATCAATGAAACATTTTGAGAAGAATTACATTGTGGTTTGGTGTAAACACAGCCACTAAAGACTTGAGGAAATTCTAACTTACCTTATCTTTTCACAGAGATCTGGCAGTAGGATTCAATGCAAAATTACAGTGTTTACTGAAGCAAAGTGGTGATGAGTAAATAATTAAAAAAGGATTCCCATTTAATTGAACTTTTGCTTTAGGCAAGCTGCATTAATTCAGCCTCTTCACCCATATTATCAGAATATAAATATGGACTTGTTACACAGGATTGTTTTAAGGTAATTGCAATGTAAATGCATGTGAAACACTTTGGGCTCCACCCTCTCTCACAGTGCTACAAGAATATTAATATATATTTAGGCTGCACCTACTTCCATGCTGAAATGACAAAATATCACGTGTGAGTCGGAGTGGCCTATGGGAATATAAAGCGAGCCTTCTCTCAACATTCTTTGGTGGGGGAGCATCTAATCATACCACTCTTCTGTCTGCCAATGCTGTTCTTGATGTGCTATATGAACATTTCACACACAGCCCAACAGTAAATTTTCTCATTAAAATTCCCCCTCTTGACTTGAGCCAATGAAATTCCCATTACAATATTTGTCCATTAAAGTGGAGCCTTGTAGATTAATTTTGTCGGTAAAGGTAATGCTTGAATCGAGACTGATTGTTAGTGAGTAATATTGTGAAACATTCTTGCCAGAAACCACATTGTTGCTACAAGAGACTCTGAATGAGCCAATTCATTGGACTAAATCGTAATCAGTGGTGGGTTGCTACTGGTTCTCCCCGGTTCTTGCGAACCGGTAGTGGAAATTTTGAGTAGTTCCGAGAACCAGTAAATACCACCTCTGCCTGGCCCCGCTCCCAATCTATTCACTGCCTCCCAAGTCCCAGATTATCGGCTAGAAGGAAAAAATCAGGGCTCACTTGACAAAGAAGAGAGAGAAAAAAAAACAAGACACCTTAGCTTTAAATTGAAAAGCCAAGAAGCCTCCCAACTGATCGGCTAGAACCGATCCACTCCTTGTAAAACACTCAGTGGTGGTAGATTGGCAATTGAGGCCAAGCTGCCTGAAAACGGTTTCCGATGCTCTTGGTGGTGGCAGAGCGGTAAAAAACTGTTTAAACTCTTGCCGTGGTGCTTCAATGGGCTGCCCTACAGCTGATCAGCAGTAAAAGGCAGTGTAGTGGTAGACCAGTGTGCTCCAAAAACAAATGAGTAGACCGGAATGCTCCAAGAACAAATGGGTAGACCGGTACGGCTCTGCAAGCAGTTAAAAGCCTGGTAGACCAGTACCTCTGCTAAATCCTAAAGAATTGTTTATCACATGACCATCAAACTACACCCACAAAGTAAGCCACGCCCACAGAACCGGTAGTAGAAAATTTTAGAACCCACCCCTGGTCGTAATGTAGGTTTGGCTTGGCCACAGCCCTTGTGCTGTATTATGCAAAGCCACCTACTGGTAGTTTGTTGAACAAAAATAAAACATGAATTAGTAGTGCATGGCGAACCAGGCTGCCTTGCAGTCATTCTATTTTTCTTGGTAGCCTTTTGATAATTTATCTTCAACTCCTGTAAACTTCAACCAAGCAAGTGATGGTCTTGATCTCACTGTGTCCATGTCATTTTCCCATCGTTGTGGCAAGCTGTGGAAACCTATATGGTACACCTATATATATAACCTCACAAGGAAGGCAAAGGCTCAACTAAATATATCTGTTGGAAGAAAAAATCCATCTAGTCCAGTTCCAAGCTGGGAATAAAATGGAGACTGCTTAAGAAAGAAAGTTAATTGATGAACAGAAGCACCACACACACAGCATGTGGTTCTGGGACAGCTGATAAAATGGAGTTGAGAGTGGGTGGGCTTTTATACTTCTTTGGGCTTTATATTTAGATTCCTGTTCCTGTGCAAGAACATGTCCTTTAATATTCTAATGGCTGTTGTCAGATTCCTATGGGGTCATGGCTGGCTCTATAGGCAAAAGGGGAAATGCAAATCCTAGTTGTCCCTCTGAGTTAATCTTTGGTTTGACTAATCATGTTGCTTATCTGAAGTCTCTGTCTGACCCAGTCTTTCTGAATGGATCACCAGATCTGCATTTCTAAAAGCTGGCCTCCTCAGTTTCTGCTTGAGGCAGGGAGACTGGGGCTGGTTTCTGCCTCCCTTAAGATTTTCCCCCATTTTTCCTTTAGGGCAAATATTATATCCTGCCTTGTTAATATTCGCCAAAATATTTTATTCTCTAGGAGGGTGGGTGGGTGGGTACTGACTTTCTACATATCAATAAACAGAGAGCAAATAGACATAAAAATCAGAAGTAGATGCTTTGCTGACTTTAGTTTTATCTTGAATCCTATTGCCAGATCTCTATTAAAATGTGGGCCAGCATCAGTAAGCAGCCGGGCCTTAAAAGTCATGAGGAATATAGGCCATCTCCATCACAGTTAGTACAAAAATAGAAGTGGTGACTAGCTTCTGCCTGGCTGACTCATTCTCTCAGGGAATTAATTAACAAAACTAAGCAACTCTAAAGCTGACAGGTGTTGGTGATTTTTTTTTCCTGCATTTTACTAAGACAGCTGTTGCAAGTTGGCATCCTTGGGGCTCACAAATTAGGGCCTAGACTGCTGAGATATGCAAAAATCTTCCTTGTTGATTTGATGGGGGGGGGGGAAGGTTCTCTAGACAATTTCTGCCAGTTCTCTCATTCTTTTGTATCCCCCCCCCTCCGTTGTTCTTAGTGCATTATTTATAAAAAGTTATATTTTCTGAAGATGTACTTTTGCGTTTCTCTTTCTCCAGGCCAGATATCCATTTTTTGACAAGGATTATGGGAGATACATTCACAACTCCTCCTGAAATATTCATTGCTGGTGGTTCTACTCATTTTGTTAGTAGAAGTTAAAAAGGAGCCAATTCTCATTGGCTTCCTTGCCTTTGCTGTCAAAACTGTTCCCGTTTCTTTCCTTACTTTTGTTCGCCACAGTCCAATTGTAGCCAGTTTCTCTTTGGGGAAACTATGGTTCCCTTAACTGCCCACCTCCTTCATTACAAGTAGTCCTCGACTTACGACTTGCAATGGAGCCCAATATTTCTGATGCTAATTGAACATTTGGTAAATGATTTTTGTCAAACATAAGTGAAACTCACACCTGCCCTATACAATTGCAGCTATATGGCTGTCCAATCTTTTCTTGAAAACCTCCAGTGTTGAAGCACCCACGGCTTCTGAAGGCAAGCTGTTCCACCGGTTAATTGTCCTCATTGTCAGGAAATTTCTCCTTAATTCCTGGGTGCTTCTCTCCTTGACTAGTTTCCATCCATTGTTTCTTGTCCTGCCCTCTGGTGCTTTGGAAAATAAGTTGTCCCCCTCTTCTTTGTAGCAGCCCCTCAAATACTGGAATATTGTTGTCATGTCACCCCTAGCCCTTCCTTCTTTAGACTGATCTTACCCAATTCCTGCAGCCGTTCTTCGTATGTCTCAAAGTCTCACAGAGCGACTTTGGGTGGTGTACAAATAAATCATTAAAAACATAAAAACTGAACATAAAAATTGAAAAAAGAGGTAAGAATAGTTAAAAGTTGAAATTAAAAGTTAATTAAAAAGTAGGGGAAGGACCTTCAGGGCACTCTATAGCCCCAGCAGGGGTGCATTCTACTTACCTTTACTACCGGTTCAAATGAGAAGCTTTTGCACATGCGCAGATCACCGATGATGACATCCGGGGCGGAGGGCGGAGCCTCCCTCTGGTTTTACTACCGGTTCTTGCGAATTGGGGGCAACCCACCACTGAGCCCCAGGCTGTGTGCTCTTCAATAAGTCCCAAGTGAGATGGCAGAGATGCACTGAATACTGCATATACACCCTTCTGCTTGTACAATCTCAGTGGCTTCCAACAACTAAAAGTACAGAATGTGCCATATAACAATTATGTAAACAAAACTTGAAAGCCAAAATTTAAAATTTATATTATAACAACTAATAAAGCCTTGGTGAAAGCAATGGATATTTATAATTTTCCTAAATACTGAAAGGGTGGGGATGTATTTCACAGTGTGGCAGCCACAATGGAGAAACCCAGTAGCCAAATATTTGACCTGGGCTATCTCAAGGCTGACCTCACTGGAAAATTACATGACCTTTGGTAACTATATGGATCAAACGCAGAAATCTTTAAGTGGCCTGCAGGTTTGGAAAAGGATGAGGTACTTTCATGGATCATTATTATTATTATTACCAAAAGACTTATCGGCATAGTAGATTACTTTGATAACAACCATAGTAGAAGCTAGAATCAGTAATTGTTATGTTGCTGCAAAGTTTATAGGCCTGGCCAAATTTTATTAATGGCATTAACAGTTTTAGTGAATTTAATTAACAGCTAAACATCAAAACAAAGGATTGCCTCAGCGATTACTTAATTATTGTGTTGGAATAAATGCAGATATTGCAAGCAGCTGGAGCTAACAGCAAAGCTCTACCAGTTGAACTTGTTTACAATTTTTGTTTTACCTCGTCAAGGAATGGCTTCAAGGCATCCAAAACAACTTTGAACATAGCCAGCAAAAATCTCAGCATTGAACTGAGAAGAGGAAAATATTGCCTTGCACTCAGGGATTGTACAGTATATTTGCCTATCTGAATCTTACTGGAAGAATGTGCACAAGGACAAACATGGAACATTCCATTAATTGCCTGATGCATGTTTCAGACTTTCTCAATAGGGTTTGGTTAAAACTACTGTGACAATTAAGTTTGTTAATCTCTTCTCAGATGTCAGTGCCATGAAATTAGGAAAGTTTGCTTGTAGATAAATGTGTATGAACTTGCAAGCTTTTGTGGAATGTTGCACAGCTACTAGAAAAATGATAAATCAACCAATGCAATTGGCAGAGATAATGCTTTTAAATGATTAAAGCTACCTCCTGCAGATTGACTTTTTTTTTTTAGTAAAATAATACAGAAGAAAAAGTGTTCTTTATCCATGAATCCTGTACTGGATTCTTTTTCTGGGCTTGTCCTCAAAACCTTCCAGTTCTTGAATTAAAGTTTCCATTGTCTCCCTGATTTTGTTCAATCTGGCTGGAGGAGGTGATCATTCAGAATACCTGGAGAATAACAGATTAAGATCAACATGAAACATGAGCTGGGTTCACACATTAGGCTAAGCCATAAAATATTTTTTTGAGATTTTGCTCAATGCTTTATATAGCTTAGCACACTATGTGAACCTAGATAGTTTTGTCCTTATTTAAACTATGGTTATGCAAACTATGTTTTTGAACAATATAGAAACTTGGCCATAAAGTTTGCTGTTTAATTCTAAGAATAATTCACCAAAGTATTGGAGTTATGGTAAGGATTCATGGCAAAAATCCCAGAAAAACTGCTTTATAGCTATTAGGAACTTTTTCAAGATTTTGAAATTAATTATAAGAATCCTTCCCATAGGAAAATGATGTAGTTTTGAAAACTTAAAAAAAAAAAAAGGACAAGACTTTGAAAATTGGACACTAGAGGAAACTGAAGAAACTAAAGATGACAATTAAAGGAGAATTTGACTTATCAATATAGAATGGAGCAAAATCAGTGGTGAAATTCAAATTTTTTTACTACCAGTTCTGTGGGCATGGTTTGGTGGGCGTGGTGTGGCTTGGTGGGCGTGGCTGGGGAAAGATACTGCAAAATCTCCATTCCCACCCCACTCCTGGGGGAAGGATATTGCAAAATCTCCATTCCCTCCCCACTCCTGGGGAAAGATATTGCAAAATCTCCATTCCCACCCCACTCTGGGCCAGCCAGAGGTGGTATTTGCCAGTTCTCCGAACTACTCAAAATTTCCACTATCGGTTCTGCAGAACCTGTCAGAACCTGCTGGATTTCACTCCTGAGCAAAATACGTTAACATCCAATGTAAGGGTATTTATGAATAGTGGACCCAGAAGTTAATTTTAAAAGAGTCTGCCATTACAGATGTTTAAAAGATGTTATGGAAGAGGAACAAGTTTTACCCAGTAAAACTGATTGGGAAGTGAGTTTAAAAGTAACAGGCCAGAAGAATGTTATGGAAACAGATGCTAATTTTGGAGCGACACTGCCCTAGCCAGGAGGAGAAATGAAATGGGGAATTAATCTGGAATCTCTATGTAGGCACAAGCAGGCAAGGTCCACCCAACCCCATTCATTGAATGCAGACTTTATTTAGTCTGGCCCACACGCAGACCACCAGTCTGAGAAGATTCCTGTGGAATTATAGAGGGATGGGTGGATGTGGTTAACTCCTTGGGATTGAAATTCCAACTGGTTAATTAAAAGTATGAGGTGGTCTATGTATTTAATTGCATTTTATAAGAAAATTTAGGAAATAATAGTGACAAATGAGTAAAGAGTAATTTACAGCAGGTCTGTCAGACTGGTGGCTTGTGGGCCAGATGCATCACACGGCTATGCCCACCCCAGCTCCACAAAGGCAAAAAATGTCATGATACATCACAATACATCACATGACGTGATCGAGTTTGACACCCGTGATTTATAGTGATGCATATTAGAAGTATCTCACTAAGAATCTGAAGGGATGGCAAGGTTCTTGAAGGGACAGCAAATGCTGCTTCCATGTGTCTTCCTAGCCGGTGATTCAGGGGTGAAATCCAGTAGGTTCTAACAGGTTCTGGAGAACCAGTAGTGGAAATTTTGAGTAGTTCGGAGAACCAGCAAATACCACCTCTGGCTGGCCCCAGAGTGGGGTGGGAATGGAGATTTTGCAATATCCTTCCCCCAGGAGGGGAAGGAATGGAGATTTTGCAGCAGCCTTCCCCTGCCATGCCCACCAAGCCACGTCCATAGAACCAGTAGGGGAAAATTTTGGATTTCACCCAAATATACTGTATGATATCATTGGATATCATACAGTATATCATATCAAGGCCTGGTTTGCATAACAAATTAATTTAGTAAGTTAAAATTCATCAAATTCACCCAACATTCTGAATAATGCCTGTCACTTAGCGTCATCAACACACTAAGCAAATCTTGCTGGAAAATCTTAGAGAAAATATGACGGGGTTGCCTTGCTGTAGTTTATTGTTAGTAAAACCGCAGGAGACATATGGTAACACACACAACCTCACAGAAACACACCACCTTTTGACTAAGTTTCCAATGTAAACCTAACCCTACAATAATTTTGACTTCCACTGATTAGTACATAATTCATTAACCACTGGGGCTTTTTTATATTCACTTAACCTTTCGACTGATCAGCTTTATAATAATAATAAGATACAACTTTTTATTTCTTTTCGAACGTTTTTTAAATTTTTTATCAAGTGTAGATTTATCTCGTACGTTGCAATAAATCATGTTTCTTTAACTGGAATGTTTGAATAAGGGTTGGATTTAATTCATTAAACAAAAAAACAAATATTACATCCGATTGCCTGTGGGATTCCTTCCAAATGAAAATAAGTCAATAAATCTCACAATCCCAAAGGCCGGCCAGCCAGTGGTGAAATCTGAACTGGTTCCTACTGGTTTGCTGGCCGTGCATGTGTGCTGCGTGCTAAACGCATGGTGCATGCACATGTGCAGTGCACAACATACACACGCTGCACGTGTACCAGTGGTGGGTTGCCCCTGGTTTGCACGCATCAAGTATTGATTGATGTTTTCTTTGTGATAACTTCCAAGGTAATGGTTAATCCTTCTCCTCCTCCTCTGCTTAGTTCTTGCTGGGTAGCTGTGCTTATGTCACAGATTGGCAATGAAAAACTAGCTGGACGTACGTGCCAAGCATTTCTTGAGTGTTTACTCACGTCTTGTACTCAGTGCAGGGAGGCAGGTGGTAATGTGGCAATGTGCTATTGAAGACCTGAATGGCATTGATGTAAGAAATGGATTGATGCAACACGAAATAATGACTGACAGAGGCAGGAGGTTTTCATTGCTTTTAGGTTTTCCCATAAGCAATGCCCTGTAAACTCTCAAATAGTTGGCAGGAGAAAAATCAAATAAATTGTGACGCAGGACAACAGCCTCCTTCCTGCTGGCCATCAAGGACTGCAAACATGAATGCAGTGTGTTACCTTGCTGGGACTCCCACAGTAGATTGTTTAGTCAATATGTATCATGCTATCTGGGCATGTTCATAAAAAAAAAAAAAAGAACATGGCAAATCATTTCTCAGAACAACGGGGAGTCACGAAATGCTGGAAATATAACCAGACACTAGACATATATTATCACATGTGGTGGACATGTGTGAAAGCAAAGAAATATTGGACAAAAATACATACATGGTTAGAAAAAACGTTAAAACTGCATATAGTTTATAGGCCAGAAATATTTTTGTTAGGCATAATACCAGAAAAGTATAAGGGGAATTTGTATTTAATGCTAATTTGACAGCAGCAAGGATTGTATTTGCACAGTACTGGAAAAATGAGGAAATGCTGAGAGAAGAAGATGTAATTAAAAAAATATTAGATTGTGCAGAAATGGATAGACTGACATTAAAGATAAGAGAAAAAGAAGATACAGAGTGTTTTCGAACATGGGACTTATTTTATAAATGGTTGGATAATAGATGTAGAAATTACGAGCAGGGAAAATATTATTATGTAAGCAAATTGACCCAGACAATACACTGTTCACAAAGCACTTATGTATGTTAAATGAAAATGTATAAATAAACTGTTTAAAAAAAGAACGAAAGGGAGTTTTAAAGAGCTAGAGAAGAGAAATTGAAATGCTAATGCAAGAAACATTGTGATTACAATATAGTACATGTTCTTTGAATTTTTTTTTTTGTTATGGTATAAAACCCTTCCCAGTGAACATCAAACTAAGACAAAACCACAGGTAGTCCTCGACTTGCAAGAGTTTATTTAGCGGCCATTCAAAGTTACAACGCCACTGAAAAAAGTGACTTATGATCATTTTTCATACTTACGACCATTGCGGCCTCCCCATGGTCACATGATCAAAATTCAGATGCATGGCAACTGGTTCATATTTGTGATGGTTGCAATGTCCTGGGGTCATGTGATCAACTTTTGAGACCTTCTGACAAGCAAAGTCAGTGTGGGATTCACATTCGTTTAACAACCATGTTGCTAACTTAACGAACGCAATGATCCATTTGATGATTTGGCAAGAAAAATCGTAAAATGGGGCAAAACTCGCTTAACAAATGTTTCACTTAGCAACATAAATTTTGGACTCAGTTGCGGTTGTAGCTTGAAAATTACCTGTAGTAGGAAATGCATGATTAAGAAGGATGAATTAGAAATGAAAGTAGCATGCCTGTTTCCAATGTAATCGTAATAGCAATACCACTTAGACAGCTTCGTAGTACTTTACAGCCCTCTCTAAGCCATTTACAGAGTCAGCATAGTACAAGTAAGCTAGTGAATATTGAATTGCCTGTTGTTTTTAAGAAGTCGGAAATATCTAAAAAAGAAAGAGTAAAAAAGAAATGATATGTAATTTAGTGGACAGTACCAGTAGTGATGGATGTCTTTTTAATGCGTAGCATAATCTAGCCACTATATGTATTGGTTAAGGCGTTGGTCTAAAGAAATTGGTGAGCTGCACAATCAAGTTGAAACTTGACCATGGATTTCACTGTGTGACTTAGCACCAGTCATGATGTCTCTGAACCTGAGGATATGATTAAGCTGTAAAACAAGGTGTAAATCAGGGGTGAAATCCAGCAGGTTGTGAAGAACAGCTAGCAGAAATTTTGAGTAGTTCGGAGAACCGGCAAATACCACCTCTGGCTGGCCCCAGAGTGGGGTGGGAATGGGAATTTTGCAATATCCTTCTCCTGCCATGCCCACCAAGCCACGCCCACAGAACTGGTAGGGGAAAAATTTGGATTTCACCCCTGGTGTAAATCCATTATATGTGTTATTTATTACCAAAAATGCCATTTAGGGGATTCTCCTTGTCTATAGAACATTTTCTTTTTGATTCTAAAATTACAGCATCTCCCCTTTATTCACGGAAGATACAATGGTAACAACTGTGATTGCTTCCTTCCCACGTGAGCTGATGGGTTATTTTTGCCCCTAATTCTTATTTTGTTGTGAAACTCCAATTCACCTTGACTCCAGCAAAAATGAAAAATGGTGAGGAACCCTGGAATTAGTAGTTTCACCAAGGTTTAGATGGAAGGCCACAAATTCCTCACTGTTGGTCCAATGGAAAACAGAAGCGCTCCAACACTGGAGATTTTTAGAAGAGATTGAAAAACCACCTGTCTGAAATGTTAGATAAGATTTCCTGCTTCAGGTTGGACTAGAAGACCTCCGAGGTCCCTTCCAACTCTATTATTCTGTTATTTGTATATGCTGTACACATAACGCAATCTGTGAGTAATTGTACCAGGAAACTGATAGCAAGAGGAGAAATATTTCAGATGGGACATAGCTATTACTTCCTTGCTTTTTTTCTAGAACCTGCAGCTAGCTAACCTACTTGCTTTTTAGATAGGATTGTGTAAGAATAATCTACATGAAATGCCTTGGGAAATATTTTTGATACTTGTGTTCCAAGTATATGTTACATCTGCTAATGCCTGTTTCGAAGAGAGTACAGCAAGCAATTGAACTGTATTGCAATGATTTCTGAAGGTTTCAAAGCACTGGGTGTAGCCTATTGCTGAGAATATCATCTACTATTAGACTGCCATCTTTAAAATCTTTGGTCTGAAAGGACTTTGGAATTGCTTCAATTCTTCTTAATCTGACTTTATTAAGAAGGGACTGTTCTTATTTCAAAAAATCTTGTCAACATCAACACTTTGGATAATGAATGTCATATGAAGGCTGTAAGTGAATAAACTTCAGTTAAGGTAACTGGAAAGTAGAGATGCAACTGAATATTGACAATAATGGAATAACTACATGTAAGTAACATGAACTTTTAAATCAGGACTTGTGAATCTAGAGCTCGTATGTGGTTTCTAGGCATACAGCATTTTTTAAAAATTCCATAATGTCTTTACGATCTTAGTGTTCTTTGGATACTTCAAAGCCTTTATATTGTAATCTGTGTCGTAACTGGTTCTTCGTGAAACTGGCATGCTTCTGAATAAGTATTTTACTGTACACTTACAATGTCTTATTCATGGGATTGACTGGGAGCAGAAGAGTATAGGAACAATGTATTTTACTTTAATCCATCCTGTGTTTCCCCACCATTTTTTATTACCACAGAAGGCCACTTCATTTGGGAATTATGGAAGCAACCCAGTGGTGGGATTCAGCCAGTTCGCACCATTTCAGGAGAACCGGTTGTTAACTTTCTGAGCAGTTTGGTGAGCTGAAAGAGATCATTAGGGCAGAGAACCGGTTGTTAAATTATTTGAATCCCACCACTGAAGCAACCTCAACATTTTTGTGTTCTAGACCTTCTAAATATCTAAAAGTAGCTTAGCATAGTCCAATAAATTCTTTCATTTCAAAGCCATGGAGCAATAACTTGCCCCAAATAAATTTAACACGGTCAAATCCAACTGTTTCTCAGCCCATCTCTGACCCTTTTCTATTTATCAGTATTTCCAAAAAGCTCTCAAAATATTTTTGCTTGGTAAGATGGAAAAGAATCTCTTCCTTCAGACCTAAAAAATAACAACATATATAGATTTCTTTTTTGGAAGTTTTTTAATTCCATAAAAGTAGTCAACACAGCAAAGCCCAAGGTGAGTAGACAGAGAGGATGGGTGATTCATTTGTGCTCCTCCTCATGAGGAGACTGCAGAACAGGAATAGCAATTTTGCTTCACCATAGTCCATGACTTTCAAAGGACACTGCATCTGCTAACCTCACTTTTTAATCACTTTTGAATAGTTGCTTATTAACTATTATCAAACTATTAAAGACTTTTGAAATGAGAAGTTTGAAAACACCAGGAGAATTTGCCTTCAGTCCTAAATGTCTATGGAGATACTCAGGAGAATCTCCATGGAGTCATCCAGGTCATGGCTGTCCCAAAGGTGTGTTTTTCAAGAGGCAACAGTACTTTCTGGTTTTTCTTTGAAAACATTTCGCTTCTCATCCAAGAAGCTCTCTCTCTCAAAAGAGGCGGTGGGATACGACATCGTCTATCTCCAGTCTGCAACACAACCCTTTCAACAGTTGCAAGAAGTCTGCACACCAATTTACACCACCCAGATAAACCTCTAGGTGACCTTAATGACTCGCTAAAAGAGTGCAAATGACCAGCTGTCTACAAGAGCTATAAATCCTTTCATTCCCCACCATCCGGTCAGAGCTGAAGAAGCTTCTTGGATGAGTGGTTTGACATCCCAAGGCATAAAACAGTGTTGTGGGAATTAGTTGTTTAGCAGAGTGATAGCATGGGGGATGGGGAACTGTCTTTGTGTCTAGTTGTTGTGGCATGCAATGCCCTATTGCAGTGATGGTGAATCTTTTCGGCACCAAGTGCCCAAACCGGAGTGTGTGCGCACACTCACCGGAGCACCAGAAACCTGAAGATCAGCTGGCTGGTGTGCGTACGCCTGTTTTTTAGCTGGTTTTGCTCGTTTTCCGGGCTGTTTTCAGGCCATTTTTTCAGGCCATTTTCAGGCTGTTTGGGGCCATTTTTTCAGCCCAAAATGGCCTATTTTTTGCCCATTTTCCAGTGCCCATGAAGACCAGCTGGCTGGCGTGCATGCAGGAAGAGCAGCTGGAAATGGCACGCGTGCCCACAGAGAGGGCTCTGCGTGCCACCTCTGGCACACGTGCCACAGGTTTGCCATCACGGCCCTATTGTAATAACCAGATAATTATTGAAATGCACCAGGTAATTATTGTATATACTGATTATATATAAAGATGTCCCCAATGCACCGGTATTTTCATAGTGTTTCATCTTCTTACCAAACCTTCTTTCTACATAAGACAGGTTCTCTCCTATTCAAATTTCTGTGATATTTTCTATTCATTGCTATACCAGTTTTGACATATCTGGAAACAACACCATACGTGTAAGTTGTGAAATGTTTTAACTGCCTTATTTTCATGCAGAAAATAGCAACAACAAACCTGATACTGTTAAAACACCCAAACATTTACCAAATGGAAGTCTTATTTGTGGATTTTGGTGTTTGCAGTTTAATAATACAGGCATTCAATAAAACCCCACAAAAAACTAGTAAAAACTTGTACGGGAACTGATTTCCTGAAATGACTTTCAGACATATGCAGCAAATTGTGTATTTGCCACAGAGGAAACAAAACCACTGATGCAAAAGACTACTGCTTCATTGCACAGTGTGTATTATCTGTAGCAGGAGACCAAAATAAATAGGAAACACAAATATAAATTTGGAAAGAGGGACAACAATAAGGATTTGCATGGGCTTTCTACAACTGATATCCAAAACTCTATGTAAAAAAATCCTCAATGGATTTTATATTTACTAAAACAAGTATACATTCATTCATTCCAGGGGTGGGTCCTACTTACCTTTACTACCGGTTCACAACGGGATTGCGCGCACGCGCTTGCTTCGCTCGCACCCCTTGCTTCTGCACAGATCGTTTCTGATGATGTCAGGGTCAGTGGGCGGAGCCTCCCGCCAGTTTTACTACCGGTTCTATAGAACGGATCCGAACTGGGTGCAACCCACCACTGATTCATTCCCAAAGAAGTCAAATTAACATAGGAATTAATACAATCAAAAGAAGCAATAAAATAAAATTTACAGTGGGGAGAGGAACCCAATCTTAATGATCACAAGCAACTAAAATACCTAAAATGATCACAAGGATATTAATTGTCCCTATTCATATGAAATATACTATTAGATTAAAAAATATGAAAATATAATAGTCTTGAGAAAATAAAGTGTTTGTCTAAAGCAGGGTTATCAATCAGAAAAATGCTGAAAAGGCTTATATAGAAGGAGTCACTGGATAAGTTAAAGCATTTTTAATAATTTAGCAACATCACACCACAGAATTATTCTTCCTTTATTGACAGAAAGGGGAAAAAAACAATAAATGGCCCATCTATGAGGAAACTGTTTTGGGAAATGTTAAAGATTAGCAACAAACTGACTATTTTTATCTTCCCTGTTTCCCCAGGGAGACATTTATGAAAAATAAAATAAAATAGCCTTTTCCTACTTCAGTTATTACTAAGATTATCCTATCTTATCCTATGTCTACACTAACTTCTATATCTATGTGTATTGCTTATTCCTAAACAGTTTCCCGAAGGTCTTTTTTCTAAAAGATAACATGACTTCCTTGTTTTTTTCTTTCAAAACATTTCACTTCTTATCCAAAACCCTTTTTCAGTTCGTACTGACTGCTGGTGAACGGGAGGAGTTGTAGGAAGCCACCCCCTCCCCAGATTAAAATATTCTTTATTCTTAATATTTAAAAAAAGGCAGGATAGAATATTTCCTCTAAAGGACAAGTAGAGAAAAACAAAGGCAGAAAGCAGCCCCAGTTTTCCTGCCATAGAAAAAGAGCCTCAAGCAGAAGCTTGAAGAGGCTCCTCTTTAGGAATAGAGATTTTGTATCCATTCAGGAAGACTGGGCCAATCTATTAATAAGCAAAGAGACTCCAAATAAGCAACACAATTAGGCAAGCCAAAGCTGACAAAATTAGTTCGGACAAACACTGAGGATTTGCATTTCCCCTTTTGCCTGTAGAGCCAGCCATGACCCTCTACATGACCCCATAGGAATCTGGCAACAGCCATTAAAATACTAAAGGACACATTCTTACACACGAACAGGCATCTCAATCACAAAGCCCCAAAGAATGTATATAAAACCCACCTACTTTCAACCCCATTTTGACAGCCACCCCAGAAACATGCTGCTGTCACTACTTTCTGGCTACCAAATAAATACTTTCTTTCCGGCAGCCTGCTTCCATTTTATTTCCAGTGTCTTTCTCCTGGATTGGAACCGGACTGGATTTTTCTTCCAACAGAGGTATATTCTTAGCAATCATTTGGTCCTTAGTTCTTTGGGGAGGGGGCAGGTTTCAGTCATTAGCACTCTTGAGAGTTGTTGAGGCTACTGTGTTAATGCCATGCATTTGTGACAACAAGCTCACCAGGACAGGATTCAGCAATCCATCTGCATCTTAAAGGCAAGGTCACTCTTTTGAAGACAGCAAATTTCACATTCTGGATAGAGAGGACCACTGATTTGAAAGAGCTCCTCTATGTTAAAATTGAACAGAGCTCTCTCCTCAGAGGGGGAAGGATAAGACAACACAACACCTATCTCCTGTTTACAGCACAGTCCTTTTAGCTGTCCCAAGAAGATTCCCCACCCATTTGCATTCTGATTCAGGTGATTCTGTAGATACAGATAAACCCCCAAGTAGCCTCAAAGACTCCAATGACTGACCTTCAGATGGCTAGCAACCAGATGCCTACAAATCCTCCATTCCCCACCAGTTAGTACTGAAGAAGCTTCTTGGATGAACCCAACAAAGTCCAGTTGCCTTTTGGAAAAAGCACCTTTGGAACAGCCATGATCCTGGATGACTGAGAATCTCCATAGACATTTCCTAAACAATCTATTCTTCTTTCTTGTTTGAGGTTGCACCAAAGTCTTCAGCCATCCATGCATCCACTTTCAAATTGACTTCTATTGCTGTCAGCTGCTGTTCTAAACTGCTGACAAAACATTGGCATTTCAATTTCTCAGTCTGCACTGGGAGGAGAAAGGAAAGGTGCATCTCCAATTGTTGGCTGGCTTAGAGCTTCTCAGTGTTGATATTGGAGTGATGAGAGCTGCTGCGCTCTGCTTCTCCTTTCAGCTTGTCCACTGCTGGTTTGGAGAAGTCAGTTGTCTGTTCAGCTGATGGTTAATCCACTCCCTTGGCTGCAAAAGCTTCCTTTCTGATCTCCACACAACACAAATCTTCCTCTACACATCCATTCTAGTGCTCTCAGGTTCCAATCCCCCCACCTTTTTAAAAAACCTTGAAAATGGTGGGTGTCCTGCTCTTCAGGCTGCCTTAAGAGTCCCAGGAGAGAAAACAAAGAGAAGGAAGAACTCATGCTGGCCATTGCAAGGTTTTCTCTCAATACCATCCAATTGGAATGTCAGAAGATCATCAAGATCTGGTTCTTCTGCAAGGGTTCTGCAAGGATGACATGGGTGCATGAAATCTGTGACTCTCGGGACTGATGCACGGTTGCCTAGTGGATTAGTTTTCTATGCAGCATCTTCTTATCTAATTACAAGTTTAGAATGAAGCAACACAAGAGCTCCAATAATAGAGGCAAAAAAGAGCGAGAATGTGTTCAAACACTTATTTGCCCCCTGTAGAATAATACCGGTCAGTCTTTCCATTATATTAATAGTTAGTTCATAAGCAGAGAGTGTGTATGTGTGTATATATATATATATATATATATATATATATATATATATATATATATATATATATATATATATATATATACCATCAGTCCAAGATTTCAAATCCCATACTTTCCACTGTAGTAAAAGTAATATTTTGCTATTGTAGGAAGCACCCGGTCCCCAGATTAATATTCTTTATTCTAAATAATAAAAAGAGGCAGGAGAATAGAATATTTCCTCAAAGGAGAAATGGAGAAAAATCTTAACAAAGGCAGAAAGCAGCCCCAGTCTTCCTGCATAGAAAAAGACTTTGAAACTAAGAAACTTGAAGAGTTTAGGAATTCAGATTTTGTATCCATTCAGAAAGACTGGGCCAATCTATTCATAAACAAAACATCTTCAGCCATAACTGCAGTTAATGGGATTAAGAATGTACATTCTCCCACCCAAATTCTAAGCACAGGACAGGACCTTTAGGACATAATAGGATTAACTCACCACCATTGAAATAGTAAAAGACACAAGGCTCACTACATTGCACAACCCCCTGGAGCATCTCAATCACAAAACCCCAGAACCCTATAAAGATCCATCCACTCACTCAGCCGTTTGGTCAGCCACCCCAGAAACATGCTGCTGTCACTGAAGTTTATAAAAACTAAATAAACAGATACCTTCTTTCCTTGTGGCCAGCCTCCATTGATTTTTTTTTTCCTCCTAGCTTGGAACTAGACTGGATTTTTCTTCCTACACTATGATGAGTACAGTCACAATTCTTCATATGATATTTATACTTGTTTCGAAATAAAACCTAAGATGACATTCTTCTGTGTAAAAAACTACTTGCAGATGAAAATCCTAAAGTTACAAAGGCAATAGCCAGGTTTTTAACTAAGGCTTTAAAAAAGTTTTTAGTAACCTATCAATGACTTGGGATTTTAAATTATGCAATATGTATTAAATATGTCATTTGCTAAATTGTTTTATCTAAGGCCAATTTTGGATTGCATTTGTAATTTGCTTTTTGGCTCTTTGGGCTGTAAACAAAATCAGTTAATTGATTGATCTCTGCGCATCAAAAGTAATGTTTTCTGATATGGATGAGCATAAGTTGTATCTTATTCAGCACAAATCCCATCACTATGCTGTGTTGGTACAGCCTCTTCCCCATTAAGTCACTAGATGTTCTTTTTTAACAAATTCACCAGTGGAACAATGAAATTATGGATCTGTTCCTCATTTATTATTTTTTCAATGAAGTGAAATTAATGAGTGTCATCACTTTTCTCTTACTAGAAAAAAAATATTAAAATCACTCATTTTTTTAACCAGTACATTAGTGAATGCACTAGCCAGAAATGTGTCAAGTACAAGAAGAATCATACTAATGATGTGTCCCACATAGGCTCGGCTACAAACCCCCCCCCCAAAAAAAACCAACCCCACAATATTATTGCCAGCTTCCCAACAGCAAGAGGTGCAGTGTACAGTATGCATTATTGCTTAGCCTGATGTATCACCTGTGTCTTGAGTGCACTGTGGGAAAACGGGAAGGATGGGACCACAGTAAAGAGATAAACAAGATTCAGTGGGTCTATGCTTTATAGTGGAAAATCACCAATTGCAAGGCTTCCAGATGGATATATTCTACCACATCTCAGTTTCAAGTTTCCAGTTTCAAGTTTATTAGATTTCTATACCGCCCTTCTTCCGAAGGACTCAGGGTGGTGTACAGCCATATTAAAACACATAGATTTATAAAATTTAAAACCAAATTAAAATCAATATATAAAATTGGCCCGCAGATTTAAAACACACATACACCCATAATAAAATTCATATTAGGCCAGTCTGGCTTGCTGGAACAGGAAGGTCTTAAGGGTGCGGCGAAAAGTATGCAGGTCGGGGCTAAGACGAGCTCTAGGGGCAGCTCATTCCAGAGGGCTGGTGCCCCCACAGAGAAGGCTTTCCCCCTGGGTGTCGCCAATCAACATTGTTTGGCCGACGGCACCCTGAGGAGCCCCTCTCTGTAGAAGCGTATTGGCCAGTGGGAGGTTGTTGATGGCGGTCTCATATATAACCCGGTCCTATGCCATGGAGTTTAAGAAAAGATGGCCCAGGTGACCTAATGCAGCAAAAACCAAGACAGAGAAAATGGAAAAAATGGTTACAGATGGATGTAAATATCAATTACCTAGAGTAGATTTGATGGATTTTTGTATCTTAGTAGAATAGTGGAACCTGAATTCATATTGGACATTAATACAATTGAGCACATCCAGAAATATTTCACAAGAAGAGTCCTCCACTCCTCTGCTTGCAACAAAATACCTTATGCCACCAGACTTGAAATTCTGGGTTTAGAAAATTTAGAACTATGCCGCCTTTGGTATGACTTAAGCATAGCTCATAAAATCATCTGCTACAATGTCCTACCTGTCAATGATTACTTCAGCTTCAACCACAACAATACATGAGCACACAATAGATACAAACTTAAAGTGAACTGCTCCAAACTCAAATGCAGAAAATATGACTTCAATAACAGAGTTGTTAATGCCTGGAATGCTCTACCAGACTCTGTGGTCTCATCCCCAAACCCCCAAAACTTTAACCTAAGACTGTCTACTGTTGACCTCACCCCATTCCTAAAAGAAATTCTTAGGAATTTCTGTAAGGGGCATGCATAAGAGCACCAGTGTGCCTACCGTCCCTATCCTAATGTTCCCTTTAATGCTTATACCTATATATATTATGTAATATGTACTTGACAAAATAAATAAATAAATAAAAAAGAATAAGAATTACTAACCATGGGAAAATAGATTAAGAAATTTGCAGAAGTATAAATGCTGATAGAATAGTTATCAGGTAATTTGTAGTTTGTTGGGAGAAATGAATGTTTGCCAAGAGAAGCAAAAATGACCGCATTCAAGAGAATTTCTGTCTATTTTGTTATATGGGAGTGAGAGCTGGGTACGCCAAGAGAAATGGAACAGTAGTTAAATCAGTGAGAATTTAAGAAGGGCGTATAAGAGGAGATAATATCAAGAGTATCTGGATGCCAAACACAGAAACCAGTACAAAGTTTGCCAACGAGTTTCGTTTTAGAGAGAGTGAATGAGAACCATTTGCAAACTATAGGAAGGAAGAGGGAAGGGGTGGAAAAAAAAGGTGGAAAACTGAGAAAGTGGTGGTTGTTTGGAGTTGGTAAGCTTTGGAAAAAGTCTATAGAGATTCTCAGTCATCCAAGTCATGGTTGTCCCAAATGTGCTTTTTCAGGAGACTTCCTTGTTTTTTCTTTGAAGACGTTTTGCTTCTCATCCAAGAAACTTATTCAGCTTTGACTGGATTGTGGGAATGGAAGGATTTTATATTCCTTGCAGACAGCAAGGATATAATTCAAGGATTTATATTCATTTGTATCCTTTTACAGAGTCCTTGAAACACTTGGGTCACCTGAGTAGTGCTCCTGGTTCCTGTAGTCTGCAATTTTTCCCCCCCTGGAAATCTGTGCATCCTTGAAGTGTGTTCATCCCATATTGGATAGCTAAAAATGTATAGAGATTCTCAGTCATCCAGGTCATGATTGTCCCAAGGGTGCTTTTTCAGGAGGCAATTGGCCTTTCTTGTTTTTTCTTTGAAGACATTTTGATTCTCATCCAAGAAGCTTCTTCAGCTCTGACTGGATGGTGAGGAAGGATTTTTATTTGAAGCAAAAGGTCTTCAAACGAAAAACAAGAAAGTCCAGTTGCCTCCTTTGGGATAACCTTTGGAAAGAGAGAGGAGAAATTGAAGGAACAAAAGGTAATCTAGCCGTAAATCAGGGGAAAGGAAGGCGGCTTTGCCAGGATAGAAACCTGGATGCCAGGATGGAGATTTACAATAAATAATTTTTTTGGTTTTCTTTGTTTGTTACATGATTCTGGGAGTTGAAGTCCATCCATCTTCAAGCTACCAAGGTTGAGAAACACTGCTCTAAGAGGATGCATATTATCAGCTGTCTGCAAGGAATATACATCCTTCCATTCCACACTATCCTGTCAGAGTTAAAGAAGCTTCTTGGATGAGAAGCGAAACGTCTTCTAACCAAAGGGAAAAAAAACCCAAGAAAGTCCATTTGCCTCTGGAAAAAAAAGCACCTTTGGGCCACGGAGCTTTAACCAGGCTGGTTTCACCGAAGTTCCTTGGTGGGTCGGTCGGTTTGCGAGAGCCCGGCTCCTTCTTCTTTCCTCCCGAGAACGAGGCGCTCACAATTCTCCTCAGGCGGGAAGGCGGGCAAAAGCTCCCGCGTGTATGTGTGTGTGTGTGTGTGTGTGAGGGAGCCGGTGGTTCACGCCCCAAATTCGGGAAGGAGCCAAGCGCTCTGCGGCTCTGCTACCGCCCCCCTTCCCAGCAATCCTTCGCCCGGCGTTCCTTCCTCCTCCTGCGGTGGGCAGGACGCCTGCGCTTGCCGCTGCCTCGGGAAGGCGGCGGAGGCAGCGTCCCGGCCGCTGCGGGAGTGCCAGCACGGGGGACGCCCCGCAGGACTCTGCCCTTCGCCTGCTTCGCGGCGGGGAGAAAGGCGAGACAAAGGACGAGCGGCGGCCTCGGGGTGGCGGCTGCAGCTGTTGCCGGCGCCATGGGGGACAGACTACGAGGCCAAGCCGGCGTCTCTTCGGCGGCGGCGGCGGCAGCAGCAGCAGCGGCGGCGGCTTCTCCCACCCGCTCGCTGCACAACGGGCTGCCGCTGCACAACGGCTTCCACCCTCTGGCCGGCAATGGCGAGGCTTCCCACCCGTTGCATTTTCGTCCCGAGCTGCCGCTCTCCAGCCACGACTCGCCGACGAAAAAAAGCAGGGCGCGCCGGAGGATGGATTCGGGCAGAAAGAACAGGCCGCGTAAGTCAAGGCTGTGGGTGGAGGGTCCGATTCGGAGGGGTGCGTTGCAATGGGATCGCAATGCATCGGGAAGGAACCCGCGTGCAAACAAAAAAAAAAAAAAAGGGCCCCTTGCAAGCGAAGAGTTTGCACCGGGCGCATCGCTGCAAGGCGGTTTCCTTCCACCACCCCCACCCCGACCGGTCTCGGTTGGCGTGGCGCGGCTGTTTCGTTAAAAGGAGGGGGTGGGTGGGTGGAGAGAAACTTAAATCTGTGAATGAGACCGGCGGGCAGGTTTGCCCTGGCTCACGTGTCTGTGTGCCATCGGAATGTTTCCAAAAGCGTCATTCACGTGATGAAAGAGGCAAGGCGAGGACTTGGCGCAGCGGGAGTTCATTGCGTCCCTCGCTGCAAACGCGAATGTTATTTCGATGCAATAACGAAGAACACCCCCCTCCCCCCCCCAAAAAAAAAATTCGAGCCGTTGTTATATCTATCTATCTCATACATATATACATCTATCTATCTATCTATCTATCTATCTATCTATATTATATATACATATACATACATATATATATATATATATATATATATATTTATATTATATATTTATATATATATATATATATATGTATATATATATATATATATATTATATATATTATATATTATATATATATAATATTTGCCGGTGATGCCGTTTCTGGCTTCAGGATCTGATCGCGCTTTCCCGTTTCAACTCCCCAGGAGCGGCTCCGGCGTTTCTGACTTGCGACGGGCTGCTTCTTGTTCCGCCGCCCAAACATCACTTCATTAAATACCGTCTCGGGCTCAGCCAATAGGGGCGCGTTGTCCGGATGCACACCCACTGATCCCACGTAGGCCGGTCCCGGGCTTGACCAATGAGGAGGCTGGGAAAATGTGGGCTGGTCTCGTGTCTCCCTCTTGTTCTGTACAGAGCGCTAAAACAGAGATTTTCTCAGGGTGGATGGGTTGTATAAATGTGCCCTTGATAAAACGCTTTGCCAGTTTTGGGGATGTAAAAAAAGTCACACTGACTTGTGTGGATTGCCTGCTTCAAGCCAACTGTTCGTTTTAGTAACTCAAAATGAGGCTAATCATTGACAAGAAGCATTGTAAGTAGACGGGACTTGTGTTAAGGCTACCCTTGTTTTCATAATCAGCATGATTTTCTCTGCCATTGGTGGCATCTTTATTAAGGAAAGAGGGAGAGCTTGACTAGATAGCAGGATGCTATCTGAAAATTTCTGGGTTTGAATAAAAAAAAATGTCCTACCTGTTCAATTCTATGAAATTCAATATATTTCTCAAAGATCAGTTTCACTAACATGTATTTTGGAGTAATTTGTGTAGATGTAGCAAATTCTTTAATGTTTAGAGCAGTTTAATATAATACTCAAAAATAATAATTAGAAATACAGAGTGTTGAGTTTTGTAAATAGATTCTAAAAAGGCTGTGTGTGCATGCTGCTAAAACAATGACATTCACAACTTGATTCAATTCTTAACTTACTTGGAAGTCAGACCCTGTTTTATTCAATGTGACCCTTGAATCAGTATGTTTAGATATAATCAGTGGTGGGATTCAGCCAGTTTGCACCACTTCGGGAGAACCAGTTATTAACTTTCTGAGCAGTTTGGTGAACTGGTTGTTGGAAGAAATTATTAGGGCAGCGAACCGGTTGTTAAATTATTTGAATCCCACCACTGGATATAACCCCACTGAGCAGCAATATATCCTATAGTTTTGATGGCTTTTTTTGGTTGGATTTTGAGAAAGATAAACCATTTTTCCTAAACTAGCTGAACCAGAAAAAATGTTCACTCATTGTTTCATTGAAATGTTTGCCGTGTTATTTTCCCATTATATTCTCTGATAGATTGGGACTTTTACGAGGTAAGAAGATGTTTGTTTTATTTTAAAAGAAAACAGTCCAAAGCTGGATAAAATAGGAAAAGGTTAAAGAAAGCAAAGTACCCATTAAAATGATGCATACATGAAAATTTTTATTTCCATCAGAAGTGTTTCTAGGAACTTTTACATTTATTAGAAATGTCTACAATGTGGTAGACCATAGAAACTTGGTGTAAATCTAATTCACAAATGATTGTATATGGTTGTTGACTTTGATTTTTTTAATTGATTTTTTTTGGTCAGTTAATATTGTGGTATGCCATCTGTGATGATTACTTCTGCACATGACAGAACCCCACTGAAATTAACAGAGCTCTAGCCTTACATAACATTTTTCAAAAAGCATTGCAAGACTTTAAACATGTTCACCTTGGAGTAAGTTCTTTGGAGAAATGTAGCAATGTAAATCTAAGAACCAAAACAAGGATGCAATTCTTGCAATTGCAATTCAGAGCAATTGTTTATTCTGCATAAATTTAATTAGTCATTTCAGTGCCAACTAATTTTTTGTTATATTCTAATTTTTATGCACATCCATAATAGTTGGTCGTACTGTTAGTAGCTTGTTTTTCAACTGTTCAAACAATGACAGGCTACATTTACTTTATTTTTCGGACCTTAATGTGCATTATTTTAAAAACCTTAATATTTGTGGCTCTTACATTCAGCTCTCAAATCTTGGTTGCCATTAGGCATCAAAGTTAAAAAGAGACTTTCTGATATCTCCAGCACTGGAGATGTTTAAGAAGAGATTGGATAACCATTTGTTTAAACTGGTATAGGGTTTCCTGCTTGAGCAGAGGGTTGGACTGGAAGACCTCCAAGGTCCCTTCCAACACTCTTATTCTGATTTTATCTTGTATAGTTGCTGGTCATGTTACCTTTAAATCCTGTACTTAAGAATAATAATATGCTGTCTTCATCTTTGTTCTATTATCAGCAAATAGTGTTTGCTTACTGATATTAAACCTGATCTACAGTGAAGACCAATAATAGTATGTGAAGAATATTTTACAAAGAATAGCTTGAAAGCTCCACAGTCAGAACTTTAATTAGGAAAGACATAGATTTAAATTAAATTTTTCTAAGGAGAATAAAATGAATGAGGCGGAGTAAAGAAAAATGGTGATAAAATGTCTAAACTGAGATTCCTAGAAGTTTTGGACTGTTTACATTGAGTAACAAAATAAGGAATTTTCACTGAAGAAGCCCGTGTAAAATACAATACTGGATAATCTGGTTGTTCTGGTTTGGCAGGATTATTTAGAGGTCAGTGTTAAAAAGTGCTTAATAGTTTTGTATGTGAAAGTGTGCTTTACAAATTGCATGAGGTATCTTGTGATTGTAGCTTAATAGAGAGAGGACCTGAAACCTGTACTTGGAACTCCAACTTTATTTACTTATCCTTCGCAATATACAAAAGATAGTTGTCATTTTTTTAAAGTCAAGAATTGTTCCATTTACATATGTAAAAGTCTCTTCAGGTTTTATTTGGTAATACCATAGTAAGCATCTAACAGAGAGCTAGCTTGGTGAAATAGCTGGACTAGAAACCAGGAGATTATGAGTTCTAATCCTCCCTTAGGCATGAAAGCTGGCTGGGTGACTTTGGTCAGTCATTGTAGGTTGGCTAGCCCCACCCTACCCCATAGGGTTGGTGTTGTTGATAATAGGAGGTTGGGAATATTATGTATGCCACTTCGAATTATACAGCAGAAAAGCAGGGTATAAATCTAATAATAACAGACAACTATAGACTGTTGTGGAAATAGTGTTAATTGCAGATTATGAAGGGAATATTATCTTCTGATTTATGCTTAAGAAGTTAAGAAATGTTTGCTTCTGGTGTCAGGACTGAAATGGCCTTGACAGTTGTGTAGGCCAGGTGATTGTTATGGAAAACAAATGCTTTTCCAGGTGATTATGCCCAGCTTCTTAATTCAGATCAAAGTTTGCCCTCTTGGTAGTTTTCTAGGGAATGGTTGCAAGTTAATTGTTGTAGATGCAATCTGCAGTCAAATGTGTGTCCCAGAGAGGAAAAAGAATGAGTAGCTTCCACATCTTAGAGCCTTATTTTCAATGAACTACTAATCCCTTGCACTGCTCAGTGTTACCCCTCAAGCTTTACGCTCTGTATACAAGAGAATGCCACCACGAATCTAAGGCAAACAAGACTCAGCATCAGTTCCATGTTGTGAACCAGAGCAGGGGTCTCCAACCTTGGCAACTTTAAGCCTGGTGGACTTCAACTCCCAGAATTCTTCGCTGGCTGGGGAATTCTGGGAGTTGAAGTCCGCCAGGCTTAAAGTTGCCAAGATTGGAGACCTCTGAACCAGAGCACTTATGGCCGATGCCTACAAATTGACCATATCTGTTCCAGTATAATGTTGGAGCTGGATCTATCATGCTTTCCCCCCAAAGACATTTTTTGAAAGGACAGCATTGGGACCACTTTTTTTGCTCAACTAAAGAAAATATCATTTTTAAACTTTTATATGGAAAGTTAGTGCTGGTTACTGAGCACAAGACTTCAGCAATTTACTTTAGAAGAATGCTCATTAAATTTTGTTGCAGTTTTGGACATCTGTTTTTCTGGTGTTGTATCCATATATCCAGATTTAATTATTATTTACGGTACGTAAACAATCATGTACTCTGGAGTAAACTTGTGCTGAAATTGGCATCAGAGGTTTGTGGTCTCAGTTACATCTTTTTAAACTATGTTAGTTAATTGAAGAACTATCAACTTCTGATTAATTCCAGCTTTGGCTTTCAACACAAGTATTGACATCTATTAGAATTCCCTTTTGCCATGCTACATTAAAATAAACTCCTACCTGTATTTTGAAAAACATAAAGAATAAAAGCGTTAATAAAACATATGTAGTTCATCAGTTTTTGGCAACACTTGGACTTGTCCAAAGGTAGGCTCATAAACTGTTAAAGATTCTCCTGTCTTGTCCATTAATGAACTTTCCTCTATATAGTTCAGCTGTTAGCATTCATCAAGTTAAATGACCCTTGTAATGTTTTGAATTCTTTCTGTTTACTTAGACCTTGTTGTGATAGAGATTGCAAATGTATGTCTGGGCTGTATAATTTCAGATGCAATTATGATTAAATAGAAGATATTTTTAAGAAGAGAAAACTTGATATTGGGGAAAATATTTTTGTCTAGCCTACCTTTCTTCCTAAACTTCTTTCCTACATATTAGATTGTTTTTTCATAATCAATAATTGCCATCCTATGAATTCTGTCCAACAGTCTTATGCAACACCAGTTAGATCCAGGATTATCATACCAATGTGTGAAGTGAGTCTTAGTCCATCATTTTCTTTGTATTATTAAAACACAATTTGGATTTCTAATATATTCTAGAGTGATGTTGAGCATCATATTTCTGCATTGTGTCAGTTAATACTACTAAATTGTTTTAGATGTAATCAGTTAGAATCTTCACATTACATAATTAATTATACGCTATCCTGTTTAAATAGTGTAATGTGTAGAACTGGATTGTCTTGTACCAATACAGGCTTTATATCTGATAAAACAATACTAATGTTGAATTTCCTCTCCTCCCATTGCTCGGAGTTGTATTAATATTGTGTAACAAGGTTGGTGCGTTCCAACTAATTCTTCTGAACAAAAGAAAATCAGCTTGATATGTTGCCATCCTAGAGTAATGATTCAGGATTGTGTTAAAATGCAATTAAAATAGTAGGAAACAGTTGCACCTTTTGCTTTATTTTACTGGGAGCGGAAATACTAATTTCTTCATAAAAGGGACACTTTTTAAAAATTATAAATAACAAAGGGAGAGAAATTTCTTTCCGGCTTTAGAAGACTTGCTGTTTTAAAGACTTCTGCCTAGTGCTTTATTTCTTCAGAATAGTGGATAACGGCTCACAACAAGGATTCCCAGATTTTTGATTTTCTGTTATTCCCAAGAGTTAGACAAATGAATTGGAGAATATCAGGTTAGGGTGAACTGAAATAGCCCTAACGTCTGGTTTGTTATGAACATAGCTACATGACGGCCAGACATGGAAGAAGACAGGAGAAATAAAAATACCAAGGCCAGCTTTATCATCCTCTTGTTCATTTTCCTTGGCTCAGATCTGGGTATTACTGCAGTATAATTAGAATTGGTCTCGTGAACTCTGTGGTATTCCTTTTTATTATGTGCCTTGTTGAATAATTCCATGTTTGGCCCATTAGGATGGAACTTACCGGTATTTATTTATTCATTCATCAAGTTTATATATTTCATGAAAAAGTAATTCTGGGTGGTGTATAACAAAACTCTAAAGCAGTTAACATATAAAAACAATTATTATTATTTTTTAAAAAAATCAGAAAGGCTAAATGAGGACAGCAGATGTTAACAACAATGGAGCTAACTCTTTACCTCATTGGTCCCCTACGGCCCCCAGCTTGATGGTATAATCAGGTTTTAGGGATTTCCAAAAAACAAACGAAGATGGAATCAATCTCACTTCAGGGGGGAGAATGGTCCATTAAAATGGGACCTTCTGGAAGTAGAAATGGAGGAAGAAGTAGTGAAAGGATGCATGATTGCATGGGGTCAAAATATTGGACACAACATAAAACTATCAGACTGGGAGAATATATGGAACAGAAACCACAAACTAACAAAATCAGCAGCATATAAAGAAAATGCATATAAAATGTTCTACAGGTGGCACTTACCCCCTTCGAGATTAGCGAAAATATACCCTAAAATGAGCCCCATATGTTGGAAATGTAAAAAGAAAGAGGGAACATACTACCATATGTAGTGGTCCTGCCCTGAGGCTCGAAAATATTGGCTTAAAATTAAAGATTGGCTACAGGAAATTACTAACGAACAATTAGATTTAGAATCGGAACTCTTCCTATTGGGGATCTTAAATATGTGTGGGAACAGTGGTATAACTGGATAGAATGGAGATTAATCTATCTAAGATAATAATTATTAAGTACACTGCTCAAAAAGAATAAAGGGGACACTTAAACAACACAATGTACAGTATAAGTAATAGATAAAATAAGAATGTAAATATGCACAATTTAATTTTTGTAAATAACACACAAATTACTGTCACAAGAAAAACACCATAAATAGCTGTTGTTGAGTGATATAATTTTTTATGTTTTTAAGTAATAAAAGTTTAATAAAGTGTTTTTTAAAAAATGGGACCTGCTACTTCTGCTTGATCTGATGGGATGGGTAGAGTAATCTGGACGAGTTTATTCTTCGGATAACTCAGCCCCATGCCATGGACGGCTTTGAAGTTCAAAACCAGTACTTTGAATTGGACCCAGGAGTAGAGTAGCAAC
Organism: Arizona elegans; assembly: GCA_022577455.1. Lineage (NCBI taxonomy): Eukaryota > Metazoa > Chordata > Lepidosauria > Squamata > Colubridae > Arizona > Arizona elegans. The sequence goes on from JAKOOJ010000005.1 coordinate 74,504,494, forward strand.
CAATGGAGCACACATAACTGCCCATGCTACTGCATTATGCACTAGCTGAAGCTCTCAGTACTCTTCAAGGGCAGCCCTATTACAATAGTCCAATTGGGAGGTGAATAGGGCATGAGTGACCATGAGCAGAAGCTCCCAATCTAGGAATGTGCACAACTGGTGCACAGATATGAAGTTGTGCAGAGACTAGCCATGACTGCTACTTGTTCTTCATGCCGGAGTCAGGAATCAGGAAGACTTCCAGGTTGTGTAGTAGGTCTGTTTGGGACAGTGCAACTCCACCCAGCACCAAAGATGGCCTAGCCCTAAAACTGGCAAGCCCCAGTTCCTAAGCCACTCAGTCTTGCCAGGGTTCAGCTAAAGCCTATTATTCCTTATTTAGACCCTCATAACCTCCAGGCACTGAGATAGGATGTCCACAGTCTCATTCAATTTGCCAGGCGCAGAGATGTATATTTTATACCTCATCCCATGGCAACCAATGAACTCACCCAATGACCTTATGTAGATACTGAATAAAAGCGAAGAAAGCATTGAACCCTGCAGCATCCTGCACAGTAGGGCCAAGGTGAGATCTCTCTCCACTCCCCCCATTACCAACTAAAATTGACATGGAGATATGAAGTGAAGTAACCACAAAATGCCACTCACTCCCAGTCTTTTGAGCTGATCCAAAAGGATACCATAGCTGAGGGGTGTCAAACTTGATTTCATTGAGGGCCACATCAAGGTTGTGTTCGACTTTGGGGGGGGCAGGGGGGCGTGACCAGCTCGACGTCATTCACGTTGGGCACGCCTGTGGTGGACCAAGAGCTCTGCCAGGGAAAATAGGACCCCGAGCTGTATTTTCACCGGCGGAGGCACAGCGGGCCGGTCCTTCACTGTTTCCAGGGCGGCCCCAAGGGGCCAGATCTAAGCCTTGAGTTTGACACCCCTGCCATAGCTGATGATATAGTTGCAGAGAAATCAAGTAGAGCAAGGGTGGATGCACAACTAGAAAGTTGCTTTTATCTCCTAAAATGGGTCTCCAACTTTGAAGGTTTCCATCTGTTTAAGTTTCTAGATAGATAATTTGGTTTCAGTTGAATTTTTTGCTTGGTGCAGCATACCAAATTAATCTCTAGCATCTTTCTCTATTTTTGTTTGCTGCTTACCAAGGACCCTGTGTGTTTTGCCCAAGGCAAAAGACACATCTGGGTTGCAGCCAATTTATCTGTACTCACCAAGCAGTATCTGCCATGCACCTGAATCATTGTAATCTGATTCATGCAGCATTTAGGAGCAATGGATTACTTCACCAAGCAATCTACGTCATGTACTGGATCTAAAATGTAGAGGAATATGACCCAACATTAGATTTAAGGTGGACTAAATATTGAACTGGTTATTTATATCTTCCCCTACTAATATAAATAAACATTTCTCAAGATCTTGAAAGATGGTGCATTCCTTAATATCTTTTTGTTTGGCCTGGTTTCTGATCCTAAGCTACAAGGGTGCAGAAATGGACTCTTTCTTCCTTGTTGAACAAACCAAAACTCTGTAGTGTTCTTGAATATTGGTTTTGTGCCAGAAAGACAGGTCTTCTATTGCTTTTTAGCTGTTGTGAACCATAAAACTATAAAACATAAGGAGACAAAAGTGAACTGCAGTACAACAGTATTCTGAATTCTCTGGAAAACTTTGACGATGGAAATACAGGTAATCCTTGATTTACAACCATTTGTTTAGTGACTGTTTGAAGTTACTAAAAGTGACTTCAAAAAAGTGGCCGTTTCTCATTCTTATGACTGTTGTGGCGTCTCCATGGTCAAAATTCGGATGCTTGGCAACTGGCTCATATTTATGATGGTTGCAGTGTCCTGGATCATGTGACCTTCTGAAAAGCAAAGTCAATGGGGACTTAACAAACTTAACAATTGTGTTATTAATTTAAGAACTGCAGTGCTTCGTTTAACAACTGTGATGAGAAATGGGACAAAATTCTCTTTAACAATTGTCTCGCTTAGCAGGAGACGTTTTGGGCTCAATTGTGGTTAGAAGTCAAGGACTACTGTAATACTGATCGTCCACGTTTTCATAATTCTTCGACTTCAAAGTACATAGTCCTCAGTGTAGGGAAAGGTTTGCTGAATTGAAAGGTCAGGGTATGCTAACATGCTATTATCAAAGGTGGTAATGCCATGTCCACAAAAAATGAACCAATTAACACAACTGCAATACCACTGTGCAGTTGTCATTTGTGTACCATAATCTTCTCTGATGTCCTCATGTGGACTTAACAGCTTGTTTGCCCTCTGTAGGTCATTCATATGGTTTCCTCTCCATGGCTTCAGATTCCTTTGGCTTGGTTTGGTTTCAAGTTGTATTGTACATAACACAACACTGACATAATGAAGTGTGTTTGCTATGCTGATGTTAGCATGCGTAACAAAATCTGCTTCTTTATGAGATTGGGAGGGGCAAAGCACAAGTAATTTATTTTGCCTAACCCAAGTGAGGGAAAAAAAAGTTTTTGTTTTTTTTTTAAAAAAGAGAAAGGTGGAAACCCTGTTTTACTTCCAGCATTTCCTGAAAAGAAACATCCACATTTCTTCCTATAGCATAATGCTTGTTCTCCCAATTATAAAATAAAACCCTGTTTTTCCATGATTGCACAGGGAACGTTATTTAAATGCTCCATTTATTCTGTGAACATTTCTAATATAGTTCCTTAGGTGAGGTGGTGTCTGTGGGCAGCTTCCATGTCACTTGCCAGGCTCCCTAATTTATAGTGGTGAATTTTCAGTATTTTTGTGTAAATGTGAGCTAAAATGTGATGTTCTTCACATACATCCTAAAACTAGATAGAGCACTCAATGAAACACACAAGTAAAAAAAAAAAAAACACATTCTATTTATTCATTTGTATGGAGAACAGATCAAATGTCAGGCCTTATTATGACGAAATACTGAAAATTCAAAAGGCTTCACAAACTTTTAAACACCTCTGTACCTAATTATGTAAAAAGATTATACTGACTAGAAAAGAAAAGCACAGAACATTACCTTCTAGGACAGGGATTTTGAAATTTTTAGGCCACGGAACCTGTTAGATTAAAAAACAAAAGCATTGGATAATGAGGCAAACTTGCAATGATAGAAAATTAGCTTCATTTAAATGATTTTTTTTTTTTTGGGTGTTGCTATTAATACCATAAACCCCATTACATTCTAGCATCATTCTTATTTACAAGAATATCTCAGGGGCCCACATCCATCCTGCATGAATTTTTAAAATATAAAAATAACGACTATCTTCTGCTGAGTCATTTAGGAATAAAAAAGATAGAGAAGCTACATAATCAGAGCACATCATACACTAAGGTGAATAATTCTTACCAGATGGTCATCCGGAAATGGATTTCTGTGATTGGGCGTATTTATTAGACAGCATTTTGTGATTTTGTATGTAACGGTTTACATTCTCATCTATTGAGAATGTTGTAGACACTCTCAATCTCAAACTGAGCTAAAACGTTTTTTATTATTGCCCTATTTTGCTTGACTTATAGTTCTCTTCCAAAAGTAACACGGACACAGACTAATGTTTGTCTCATCAGTCTTCTGTAATATAGGTAGTCCTTGCTTAACAACCAAAGTTACAATGGACTAAAAAAGAGTACTTCCGACCCACCCTCAAAGTTACATCTGCCTCCCCGCCCCCCACATACACCATGATTATGTGATCTCATGTCACCTGCTTGGCAACAAATTTGTATTTTTGAGCAAAGCTTTCCGCAGTCACGTAACTGATTTGTGACTGTTTTGGCTGCTTTCTGGCAGAAAATGGCAGCATTGGATCACTTTACGGCCATCACAAAAACAGTTGTAAAATTGAATCAGATTGATTTATGACCAAAATTCCAGGCTCAATTTTGGTCTTAACTCAAGGACTACCTCTAAACTGAAGGTAAATTTTGAAAATCCCAGTGTAATAATTAATTGTGCAGAGGTTGTTGTGAGGTACGACATTATGCAGTTATTATACATTTCCATCCCCAAGTAGTAGTAGAGATTTTTCACACAAAGCCACAGAATTTCAACAGATTAAAATCAGAATGAGCAACAAGCAACTCCTACACTACACGCTTCTTATAAATGCTCTTTTTATGTGGCTTTCAGATATTACATCACTGAAGTTTTGTACTCCTGGTCTAATATGGAGACATGACGTTCGGTTGATTTTCTGCAAAGGACCGGCCCGCGGTGCCTCTGCCAGTGAAAATGGAGCTCGGGAGGGTCCCAGTTGCAGGAAGATCCCCCTGGCCCCATCTGGGCCACCACAGGTGCCCCCGATGAGTGACGTTGAGCTGGCCACGCCCACCCAGCTCCTCAAGGTCAAACACAACCCTGATGCGGCCCTCAATGAAATCGAGTTTGACACCCCTGTCTTAGAGTAACCATTCCAGTTCTTGACTTTCAATGAATGAGACCTCTGATATGCCCTTACATGGAATTTCAAATTTCTTCAACCTTATGAAATCTTACAAAGTGGATGACAAATATATTGCACTTTTCATTTTGGTGAATAACTGTTGCAAGATTGTTTTTGTGTGAGCTAGTGAATTCGTGCTTGACTGTATTTTGAAATCCTAATTAACCTTCTAGAAACAGATAACTCTGATTTTTGCATGTATTATGATAAAAGCATATAATTAGTGATATCTACAGCTGAACAAATAGGATTTGGATAAACCTGTAATAAAATTCAGTCTATGGGTTTAATGGGCTGTAATAGAGGATTGCTGAGGTCTGTTTGACTTTTGCACTATTTAATCAAGATATTTTCCCCTGTCATCTGGCCTTGGAATTTTATTTAACATTTAAGAGGTAAGCCCCTTGGTCCAATCCATGATGTTACATACAGTATGTCCTTCAGACCATTGTTTCTCAGAAATTCTAAACAGAAGAAAGGGTATTTTGGCTCTATAGTTGTTGAGAAGGAAAAATGTGTATAATTAATTTTTTTTCTCTTCTGAAGTGGTGAGAAGATCAAGAAAATGTCCAAATTCAAAAAGACACAATTAGAAATAATTACATTTGCTTGTTTTATTGTAAAATGTTTCAGAGTTTTGTTATAGGAAGTAGCATACAAATATTTAAGTGACATTAAGACTAAATCCTCTTTTACCTATGTTGACTTCTAGATTAGTTTCCAGTTAGGTAGATATCAGCATTTACTGTGTCAAGATAATTATTATGGAAGCATCAACAGAACAGAGAAAAGATAAATCTGTAAAATCTTGAAGATTTTGGCCTGCCAAATTAGCAAGAATGATTCTTTCACAGCTGTGTTTGTTACTGCCACTCTTCCATATTGAAACTCTTATCGATAAAAATTTGGGCCAAGTATAAATTCTTCCAGATTGAGCAGAATGTACACTATCAATAATCTGGACTTTGCAAAATTACACAAATTCAATGATTGTAGTATTGTGACATGAAGCTAGGCCTTAGTTTTTATATGAAAACATACTTTAATGTTTCATCAACATAGAAAACATGTCATTTTGAATGTGTTTATATCTGTTTGTAGAAAGCCACTGATTCCAAAATACAAGATTCCAAGATACAATCCAGTCTTTATATACTCCTTTTTTTGTACAAATAATTTTGTTGCAGACTTTGAAATTTCTGATACCCTGTTTCCCCGAAAATAAGACATCCCCTGATAATAAGACCTATTGGGTTTTTGAGCGTATGTGCTAAAATAAGCCTCTCCCTGAAAATATTTAAATGCAGGTAAAACAGCAAGAGGAGCCCCATCTTGCTCCATGCACCCCAAAATAATAAGACCTCCCTAAAAATAAGGCCAAGCACTTATTTCGGGGTTCAAAAAAAGTATAAGACAGAGTCTTATTTTCAGGGAAACATGGTACTTCATTCTGTAAATAACTGATGTTTTCTGCAAGACTTTAAATTTGTCTTTCGTTCACCTTTTGCTATCTCTTGTTGACTAAATCCAGTTGATAAGAGGGTATATTGAACTAAGGTTTTGTGTGGCAAAGGGTGAGAAGCCTTCTGCTGAAATCTGCAACTGTCTGTAGTCTGAAGAGGATGTAATAACTTTTGGTTTAGAGTAGGCTAGCCTTTAACCCTATCCATTCAGGGGATTAAATCAGTCAATCCTAAAGGAAATGAACCCTGACTGTCCTCTGGAAGGGCAGATACTGAAGCTGAAGCTCAAATACTTTGGCCATCAAATGAGAAGAGAGGACTTGTTAGAAAACACCCTGATGTTGGGAAAGATTGAAGGCTAAAGGAGAAGGGGACGATAGAGGATGAGGTGTCATCGACATAGTGGATATGAGTTTGGGCAGATTCAGGGAGACAGTAGAAGACGGGCGAGGGTGGGGTGTTGCTGGTGTGCTATGGTCCATGGGATTGCGAAGAGTCGGACACAACTTAGTGACTGAATGTTTATGTTAAATTTATATTTACCGGCAAAGAAATAAAGGGAGACTAGTAGATCTATTTTCAGCCATTTAGCTCTCGTCAGCTAGCCATACCCTTCTGGGATTCAAACCCCTTTATTTCTTTGTCAGTAAATATAAATTTAACACAAAAATTGTTTGCTGCGAAAGTTCCTGGATTGGGGCTGAAAGGCAAAAGTGGAAGCAGAATGCTCTGTCCCATAATTGGGTAGACCAGGTTGCCCTGATAAAAAACAGTGACTGAACAAATTCAGGAGATTCTTGGATGATCATACTGTATATATATTTTCCCTAAATGGGAGTTTAAAACCAAAGGTGCAAGTTTTTATTTATTTAATCAAATTTATGTCTGCCCATCTCACCAGAAGTGACTCCAGACAGTGAACAGTGACAACAACAAAAAGCTATACAACACTAAACATGAAACACAGTCATTAAAAAAAGAGTTGGAAAATGTTTTTATTTTTCGATTCGGTGCAAAAAGTGGGAAAACTGGATGCCTTGAAATTATTCACAAACTTTGGACTTTTGCCCATAAGAGAAGATTAAGACTAATTTGTTACCCTAGGATACCTTGCTGCTTTTTTACTCAATTCTGATTTAAGTGCTACTTAATACCCATTCTCCTATTTCAGCTGGCATTGGGAGCATGGTGTCATTGGAAACCCTGCATTTTCCCCATTTATGTAACAACTGCACACTAGTGTGGGTGCAATGTGCTATTCTGCTGCATGTGGCATAGAGATTAGTGGGTATCAGAACCTTTTCAACTGGGTGATCATAGGAATATATAAAATAAACTGCCTTGTATTCAGTGTGGTATGCCTCCTAGTGAATGCCCATAAAATTGCAATTGGGAGTTTTATAAATCCTATGGCAGTGATGGCTAACCTTTTTGCCGTCGCATGCCAAAAGCGCGGGGAGCGCGGGGGGGGAAACGTGCTCGTGCCCACACCCATAATTCATTGCCCCTGTGCCCCGTCCCCCCACGCATGGACCCCCGTGCTCCCACTTTTGGCATGCAATGGCAAAAAGGTTATCGGTGGGCACGGTAGGGCTGTTTTTCACCCTCCCCGGGCTCCAGAGCCTTTCTAGGAGCCTGGGGAGGACGAAAACGTCCTACCCCACCCGCCCAGAGGGTCCCCCCCCCGGAAGCCGGAAACGGCCTGTTTCCCAACTTCCGGTGGGACCGGAAGGCCCAAAAATCAGCTGGCCAGCATACACATGCGCACCTGAGCTCAGCTAGGGCAATGCTCACATACCCACAAATATGGCTCCGTGTGCCACCTGTAGCACGCATACCATAGGTTTGCCATCACGGTCCTATGGGATGCGTGATCATGGATTGATGGTTTTTTGGCCTCCTAGATATAGCACTGACTTTAAGTTACTGTACTTTGGCACTAATTATATACAGTTATTATGTAAGTGGAATGTACAATACTAATGCAAAAATATTTTGATAAGAGGCAGATATTTCCATGTGATTGAATGTGGAGCCGTTGCTGCATCCCCCTACAACAGTTGTATCGGGGGTGCCAAAAATAGAAGAACAGGGACTATTTTGGGATTTTTGTTTCCTAATGGACAGAGACTAGGAAAGAGATCACAGAAGTGTGGCTGACTTGTTCCTTTCCTTTCTTTTTCCTTTTTAATCATGCTTCAGTAATTTAACAAAGACAAAACAGAATCATTGGTATATTGTTGCTGTGTCAATATTTGTAGAAAGTTAGAAATAAGCTTTGTGATAAATATGCTATTTTACATTTGCATTCATCATTTAAACAAAAGTAGATTTAATTGAACAAATGTGGTACTCCTTGAGCCCTGGCATCTTTAAAAGTTGAATAATGAATGGGCTATATTCCAAAATAAACATATTGAGATGCTTTGTTGCCTGTAGCATCAAGCAAGAATCTTTTCTATGGCCAAATTCCATTAGAATTTGTTCTAATGGAATTTGTTCTCTATAGCCAAATTCCTATTGTTAATTTCAAGATCCAAGCAACTATTTTATTACCAAAAAGAAGTTATCATAATGCTCATGGACACTTGTTTTTTCAACCAGTAAATCCAATATTTATTTGTATTTTGGTTGTTGATTGTCATTGCATTTGAATATAATAAAGGAAAAGGAGAGATTCCTTTTTCAAGGAGTCTCTGGGAAGGAGCCTTTAATCAAAGTTTAAAAAGAGATTTCTGAACTTTGCTGGTATCGTTGCTGAAAATATGGTGGCAAAAAGCAAGTTGTCACAGTAATATAAAAAGAAAAAAAAACCCATTCAGGCAGGCATCCGAAGGAGATAAAACAGGGTATCTTGAGGTCAAGAGAATTATTTCTGGCTGAACATATACACTGAATTACTTTATAAACAATTAAATGAATCTCTGTACTAAATATGCATGCCATAGGCTGATTCAGTTGCACATTTAATCATTTGACTTGGCTGATAACACTGTTGTTGCTGTTAAAAGATGGAATAGGCTTTCCAGATATGCATTTGAAATTCCATAATTTCCAGTCCTTTGGAAGCCCATCATTATCGAGCTTCTAGAGTAATGGTCTCCACTCTTTCTGGCTTGGCGGACCAGTGGGGGCAGTGGTGGTGGGAGGGGAGAGGGGATGGTTATGTGCACCCCCCCCAATGGCTCAGTTCTGAACACCCCAGTTCAGCCTGGGAGTTGGGGACCCCTGATCTTGAGAATACTTGGTTGGGGAAGCTTTGTCTAGGTCAGGGGTCTCCAAACTCCGGTCCATGGACTGGCATTGGTCCGCAGCATGTCAGAAACCTGTCTGCGCAAACAAGTAAAGTCCCAGCCATGTGCAGGCAGCACATGAAACCCCGCCTCCTCCGGTCCATGGAAAAACCTCTCTCCATGGAACTGATTCCTGGTGCATCTTAGTAACTTTATATTTTGACAATAATTTGGTGGTATAATAAAGGCCTTCTAACTATTACATTTAATATCTAAAAGTTCCGTGTTTCCCCAAAAATAAGACCCTGTCGTATATTTTTTTGAACCCTCAAATAAGCACTTGGCTTTATTGCCATGAGCTCAAAAGCCCGATTGGGCTTATTATCAGGGGATGTCTTATTTTGGGGGAAACGGTATTGTTTAAAGCATTCCTGCAGTAACCTTTATTTCCTTCCTTCCTTTAGCATTCCCATGGTTTGGCATGGACATTGGTGGGACCCTTGTTAAACTGGTATACTTTGAACCAAAAGACATTACCGCTGAAGAAGAGCAGGAAGAAGTGGAAAACCTCAAAAGCATCAGGAAGTATCTGACTTCCAACACAGCCTATGGTAAAACAGGGATCCGAGATGTCCACCTGGAACTGAAAAACTTGACTATGTGCGGACGTAAAGGGAATCTCCATTTCATCCGTTTCCCAAGCTGTGCTATGCACAGGTTCATACAGATGGGCAGCGAAAAAAACTTTTCAAGCTTGCATACCACGCTTTGTGCCACTGGAGGCGGAGCCTACAAATTTGAGGAAGATTTCCGAATGGTAGGTGAATTTACGTTCAGGACCGTTCCTACTCCCTGTGGTAAAACTGCCAGATCAAATTCAGGGAAGTCCTCTTTATTTTTTAATCACATCAAACCCACTTTTTAGCTTAAACGCATTCATTAAGACGAACATTTTACTGCATTCTCTAGCATTGATACTGTAAGTAGGTATATTTGGCTCAGGCTTCACACATTTAGATGGCAGTGGAGCAGAATGGTGCTATTTTGTCATGTCAGCGTTTGTGCTATACTGAGACTTAAAACATTATTATTTGCATTGGAATTGTGGTAAACTTTGTCCCGCTAAACTCTACAGCTATCAAACTTGCAAAAGTGCTTTTTTTATAGTAAACCTCTTTGTTTGCATCTCTTAAAGCAAAATTGGGAAACCTCTCAATGGTAGGCTGTTTCCTGCTTGATGATTCAGAAGTCACTTGGGTGAGCTTACAAATATGAGCTACATTTTAAGAGTGGAGTTTTTTATTATTATTATTTCTTTTACTTTTGGTTAGGTTGCTATGCTTTTTTTCCCCAGAAACTGAGTTTTATTAACCTGTGTTAAATGATTTATCATGCCTATACAGGTAATCCTGGATTTACTACCACAATGGAGCCCAAAATTTCTGTTATTAAGTGAGATAATTGTTAAGTGAGTTTTGCCCCATTTTACGACATTTCTTGCCACAGTTCTTAAGTGAATCCCTGCAGGTGATAAGTTTGTAATCCAGTAGTTAAATGAATCTGGCTTCCCCATTGGCTTTGCTTGTCAAAAGGTTGCAAATGTGATCCTATGACCTCGGGATGCAACAACCGTCATAAGTATGAACCAATTGCCAAGCATCTGAATTTTGATCACATAATCATGGGGGATGCTACAAAGGTTGTAACTGTGAAAAATGGTCATAAGTCACTTTTTTCAGTGCCATTGTAACTTTGAATGGTCACTAAATGAACTGTTGTAAGTCGAGGACTACCTGTACTCTCATTTTAGAGAGGATGATAGCTTTTGCCACTTTCACCTAAGAAAAAAGAATTCCCCTTTGTGGTTGCAAAAATAAACATTGCTTGTAAGAAAAGCTATTGTACAGGTAGTCCTCGACTTACAACAGTTCATTTAGTGACTGTTCAAAGTTACAATGGTGCTGAGAAATGTGACTTATGACCGTTTTTCACAGTTACGACCTTTCCAGCATCCCCCATGATCATGTGATCAAAATTCAGATGCTTGGCAACTGGTTCATATTTATGACAAATGCAGTGTTCCCAGAGTCATGTGACCCCCTTTTGTGGCCTTCTGACACGTAACGTCAGTGAGGAAACCAGATTCACTTAACAACCAAGTTAATAATTTATCAGCTACAGTGATTCAATAACTGAGGTAAGAAAAGTCACAAAATGGGGCAAAACTCCTTTAACAAATGTTTCACTTAACAATAGAAACGTTGGGCTCAATTGTGGTCATAAGTCGAGGACTACCTGTATTTGGGTATTTCTTATACTGGTAGTCCTCAATTTACGACCACAATTGAGCCCAAAATTTACTAATATATGACTAGTATACAACTATAGAATGTAATACAGGTAGTCTTCAATGTACGACCACAATTGAGCCCAACATTTAGGTTGCTAAGTGAGAAATTTGTTAACTGAGTTTTGCCCCATTTTACGACTTTTCTCGCCACAGTTGTTAAGTGAATCACTGCAGTTCTTAAATTGGTAACACGGTTATTAAGTGAATCTGTTTTCCCCATTGACTTTGCTTGTCAGAAGGTTGTAAAAAGGGGATGACGTGATTCCAGGACCCTGCAACCGTCATAAATACGAGTCAGTCACCAAGTGTCTGTGAATTTTGATCATGTGACCATGAGGAGGGGATGCTGCAATGTTCGTAAGTGTGAAAAATGGTCATAAGACACTCTTTTCAGTGACGTAACTTTGAACGGTCACTAAGTGGACTGTTGTAAGTCGATGACTGCCTGTATTTGCTTTGAAGTCATCAGTGAGAAATCTCTGGTTCTCCAAACGGAGCTGCTGAGTCCTGCATCTTAACATTCTTCACCTCTGACCAGTCTCTTCCTTTTCTCATTCTGCCTTTTCATTATTGTCCGTGAGATTCCTTGAAACAGGGAATGAAAAGTTACAGTGAGAACTCAACACTATGTTGAGTTGTGAGCCTTTTGTGGAGTATGCTAACAGATTACACAGTATTCAGTCAGTGGTGGGTTTCAAAAATTTTTACTACCGGTTCTGTGGATGTGGCTTGGTGGGCATGGCAGGGGAAGGATACTGTAAAATCTCCATTCCCACCCCACTCCAGGGGAAGGATATTGTAAAATCTCCATTCCCTCCCCAATCCAGGGGAAGGATACTGCAAAATCCCCATTTCCTCCCGATCAGCTGGGACTTGGGAGGCAGAGAATAGATGGGGGCGGGGCCAGTCAGAATTTTTACCAGTGGTTCTCTGAACTATTCAAAGTATCTGCTACCGGTTCCCCAGAACTGAAACCAACCTCTGTATTCAATGTGTTTCTCATACTGGCTGTTTGGCTTGAAGCATAAGGTGAGGCAAGGCAGGTAAGGTGAGACATGTATACAGTATATCTTTTGGGGTGGGGTGTAGCATGGGGAATAGGTAACACAAGCACACACACTTCCTCCCCGCATGGCTGGGTTTCATGCTTCAAGCATTCACAGGCAGCCTTGTTTGAAATAGAATCACTTAAATCTATCAACACTTTTTTAAAGCTTTTATTAATCGTCTACGAAAACCTTGCCGTGGGTTTCAAATGGTCCATAATTCATTACTGGTAATGGATAGAGCCCTCAACAGTAGGGAATGGTAATAAGAGATGTGTAACTGAAGCCACGTACAGAGTTGTGTTTTTTTTTCAAATCTTTTGCTGAATCTATTATGTGTCGTTTGTATTATGCCTGTAAGCTCTGCAGGTAGTCCTCGACTTAGAGTCGAGCCCCAAAATTTCTGTTGTTAAGTGAGACATTTGTTAAATGAATTTTGCCCCCCTTTTACGCCTCAGTGTTAAGTTAGTAAGTGAACCTCTTAGTAAGCGAACTGCAGTTGATAAAGTTAGTAAGTGAACCTGGCTTCCCCATTGACTTTGTTGTCAGAAGGTCGCAAAAGGGGATCCCATGACCCTGGGACACTGCAACCATCATAAGTATGAACTAGTTGCCAAGCATCTGAATTTTGATCACATGATCATGGGCAATGCTGGAAAGGTTGAAACTGTGAAAAACGGTCATTAGTTACTGTTTTCAGTGGTGTCGTAACTTTGAAAGGTCACTAAATGAACTGTTGTAAGTGGAGGACTACCTGTGTAAGATGTAAGGGGTAAGAAAAAAGTACAGGAATCTGAAAACAAACCAATTGTGCCTCTTGCTATTTTATTTATTGGTTTTAAATAATTTTTGAAGTATAACCTTCATCTAATCGTAATGTTCCAATCAAGACTAGTAAGTCCTTCTGCTGCTCAGTATAACTTGTATTTAGAAATGCCATGTTTCTAACACAGGTCATTAGGTAAATGGTTAAAAACTTGACTCTATAACCCAGGGGTCAGCAACCCGCGGCTCTGGAGCCGCATGTGGCTCTTTCATCCCTCTGCTGCAGCTCCCTGTCGCCGGTCAGCTCCACAATTGGTAGGGCTTTCAGTTAGGACAGGTACAGGAAAAAGGATGCCACGCTAGGAGAAGACTCTCTGGTGGGGGAACCGGACAGACTTCCAGTCGGCTCCAGAATTGAATGGGGGCCTTCTAGTTAGGACCTTTGTGGCTCTTTGAGTGTTTAAGGTTGCCGACTCCTGATATAACCCATTGACCAGATATTGAATTTAGCATATAAAAGAATTAGAAATCTTTTCGATTTTACAGCCCTTAAAAAATTATAATCAAAATTTGGGGGAAAAAAATAGTTTCATTTGATGAAATCACGCTGGAGGATTATAACAGAGCTTCCTGAAATGTTGTTAGCTGTAGTTACGTTGAAAATAAATTGTTATGCAACAGCAAATTACAAAATTTGGTTAGGTTTTCACGTTTAACAGACTGCTGATGTTAACCACAACTGCATGTTGTAACTGTCTGTTTCTAAGAAAAGAGCCTTGGTGGCTCAGCAGACTAAAGTGCTGTTAAGTAACACCAGCTGCCTGCAATTACTGCAAATTCAAGTCTCACCAGGCTCAAGGTTGACTCAGCCTTCCATCCTTTCGAGGTAGGTAAAATGAGGACCTGGATTGTGGGGGCAATAAGCTGACTTTGTATAAAAAAGAACACCGCTTAGGGGGGCTGAAAGCCCTACTAAGCAGGTATATACAAAAGTATGAAGGCTATTGCTTAACGCATTGTAAGCCGCCCTGAGTCTCCGGAGAAGGGCGGCATATTTATTTATTTATTTATTTATTTATTTATTTATTTTTATTTTATTCATCAAATTTCTATTCCGCCCTACTCCTGAAGGACTCAGGTTGGTGAACAGCCAAGATAAAATACAGATAATACAAACATTAAAAATCCATTAAAATTATTAAATTTTTTTGGCCAAAACAAATTTAAAACACCCAATTTATAAACAAATTAAACGATTTAAAAATTTTAAAGGGAGAGTTAGGTCAGGTCAGCCTGCTGAAATAAAAATGTTTTGAGAGCACGACGAAATGTGCGCAGATCCAGGATCCTCCGTATCTCTGAGGGCAGCTCGTTCCAGATGGTAGGTGCCCCCACAGAGAAGGCTCTCCCCCTGGGGGCTGCCAGTCGACACTGTTTGGCTGACGGCACCCTGAGAAGCCCCTTTCTATGGGAGCGTACTGGTCGGTGAGAGGCTATTGGTAGCAGAAGGCGATCTCGTAAGTACCCCGGTCCAATGCCATGGAGCGATCTAAAAGTGGTAACCAAAATCTTGAAGCGCACCCGGAAAACCACCGGGAGCCAGTGCAGCTCGCGCAGGAGGGGTGTCACATGGGAGTGCCACGCCGCTCCCATAACCACCCGCGCGGCCGCATTCTGGACCAGCTGGAGCCTCCGGGTGCTCCTCAAGGGGAGCCCCATGTAGAGAGCATTGCAGTAGTCCAGGTGGGAAGTAACGAGAGCATGAGTGACCGTATTTAACGAGTCCCAGAAAGGGACGCAACTGGCGAATCAGGCGGACCTGATAAAAAGTCCCGCTGGCCACAGCTGTCAGGTGCTTTTCCAAAGATAGCCATGAGTCCAGGAGGACTCCCAAGTTGCGAGCCCTCTCCGTGGGGGCCAATGACTCGCCCCCAATAGTCAGTGATGGCACCAACTGACTATATCGGGATGTCGGAAACCACAGCCACTCGGTCTTGGATGGGTTGAGTCTGAGTCTGTTTCTCCCCATCCAGATCCGCACAGCCTCCAGTCACCGGGACATCACTTCAAGGGCATCATTGGGGTGGTCCGGGGTAGAGATGTACAGCTGAGTGTCGTCAGCGTACTGATGGTACTTCACCCTGAAACCACGGACAATCTCACCCAGTGGCTTCACATAAATGTTGAACAGAAGGGGCGAGAGGACCAACCCTTGTGGCACGAACCAATCGAACCAATAAATAAATAAATAAATGATTTGAGGATTTTTCTATAATACACACCTTTTTTTTAAAAAAAAAAATCTCATCACTACTTGCAAAACATGTCGTGTAAGTTTTTTTGAAATTATTGATCACAGTTAAAAGTTGAAAAAGAGGAGTACAGGTAGTCCTTGACTTACAACAGTTCATTTAGTGACTGAAATTACAACAGCACTGAAAACAGTGACTTATGACCATTTTTCATGCTTATGACTGTTGCAGCATCCCTATGGTCATGTGATTTACATTCAGATGCTTGACAACTGATTCACATTTATGACGGTTGCAGTGCCCCAGGATGACGTGACCAATTTTTGTGACTTTCTGACAAGTAAAGTTAATGGGGAAGCCAGATTCACTTAACAACGATGTTACAAATTTAAGAACGTCGGTGATTCACCTAACAAATATGGCAAGAAAAGGCATAAAATGGGACAAAACTCACTTCACAAATTTCTCAGCAAGATAAGTTCTGGGCTCAATTGTGGTCGTAAGTCGAGGACTATCTGTATGATCCTCCTTTCAAAACATCTTCAATTTTTTTTTCTACTGTGACCTGAATAGTGAGACCTCGTCAAAAAATAATACCACAGAAACCTTTTCTCCTAATTCTCAGAAAGTTAGCACATCCTGACAAGGTAAACACATACTTGTTGTCAGGCAGACAGCATACTTGGCTTGACACTTTCTGTGTAAATAATTATTTAGTACTCAATGTGTTGATCTATTGGGTAATTCAAATAGTACAAAGTCTTCGACCCTATTATGTTTTCAACTTCCTGCGGATTTTTCTGCTGCGGTGACGAATGTTCATTTATTAACTTCTCTTCCAGATTGCTGATCTCCAGCTTCATAAGCTAGATGAGTTGGATTGCCTGATCCAAGGTCTTCTGTATGTGGATTCTATCGGCTTCAATGGCCAGCCCGAATGCTATTATTTTGAAAACCCCTCAGACCCTGAGCGGTGTCAGAAAAAGCCTTACTGCCTTGATAACCCCTTTCCTATGTTGCTAGTTAACATAGGCTCTGGAGTCAGCATTTTAGCAGTGTATTCCAAAGACAACTATAAGAGAGTTACAGGGACCAGGTGAATATACTTTCTTCTTAAAAGAACTTTTTCCTGATGAAACCTCTCTCAGCTCATTCTAGAGGTGGGAATTGGGATCCCACAACACAGTAGCTGAATCTAAGATTTGCATTTTGGGTGTGGCTTTGGCACGGTAAACAACAATATTCATATTTATTATTTTTTTTATTTATTTATTGAATCTGTGTGCAACCCATCTCACTAATACCACCACTCTGAGCAACCTATAATAAAAGAAAGTGCAAAAAGAAAAAAAAACCCATACATGGATATTAAAGAAAATGTACTTTTGTGGGATAGATGGAATCAACTATTTGGGTTAAGACCCCAGAACTGTTAGCTAATATAATTAAGCAAAGCCTTTAGAGAAATATGACCCCCCCCCTCCAAAAAAAAATTCCAAAAATCACTGAAATCAACAACTTGTTATACTTTCATACTCAGTCCCTGAAAAATATATTCTCCCCAAATTTCAAACTGGTTACCTTCCCTAGTCTTGTGTATTCCGAGTAGGTGCTTTATAAAACAAGTAAAAATAAAGTTTTTTTAAAATTAGATGATGAGGTTGATAGGGAACAGAATCAAATGGCTAGGAGCCAAATAATTTTATTTTAAATTATTTTTATTCAAAGCCTGTAAAATTATTAGTAGTATCAGTATTCAGACTAATCTAAAAAAAAAGATTCCATCAGACACAGTTGTCCAACTTTCCAACTTTTATGATGCTGTATACCCTTTTACCTGTTTATTGTAATCCTTTATTGGAATAATAGTAAAAAAGAAATAATCTTTTTTCATATGTAATCTTAAATCCAGATGGGTGATTTTAATTATGTTTGCAGTGCCAAATTCAGTTTGCTGTTAGTTGTTATTAGCCTGTATCACACAAATTGGATCGACTGCATTGCTCTTTTCCTTTCTTCAAAGCTTTCCTCTTAGCATCCCAGTTTCTATTAGGATTTTTTTAGATAGATGATAGATAGATAGATAGATAGATAGATAGATAGATAGATAGATAGATAATGGATGGATAGATGGATAGATAGATAGATAGATAGATAGATAGATAGATAGATAGATAGATAGTATTGGGGCCTGCATGCAGGACATGGGTGTCTATATTCTAAATCATGGTTTTAACACTGAGGAATTAGTAGTAGTAAGTCATACAGTGGTACCTCAGTTCTCATCGTTAATTAGTTCTGGGAGGCATGATGTTTAGTACTCAGCATTCATCCAGGAACCAAAAACGAAAATCATTTTTGGTTCCGGGAGGCACGATGAGTACCAATCATTTTTTTCCCATAAGGAATAATATAGTGAGTCAGAAGGAAGCCAACACCGACAAGTTCTAGCTTGTATGTTGAGTACCACACAAACGATGAGTACTAGGATAAAATTTTTGTGTCAAAATGCGTTGAGTACCAAATTCGATAAGTTTCAAAGCAGTTAAGTATCAAGGCACCACTGTATACCAGTGCTGAAAAAGTAACTTTGTGACCAGTTCTCACATTTAGGACTTTCTCAGTTCTCTAAAGTAAAGCAATAGCAATAGCATTTAGACTTATATACCGCTTTACAGTGCTTTACAGCCCTCTCTAAGCGGTTTACAGAGTCAGCATATTGCCCCCAACAATTTGGGTCCTCATCTTAGCCACCGCAGAGGGATGGAAAGCTGAGTCAACCCTGAGCCTGATGAGATTTGAACTGCCAAATTGCAGTCAGCCGGCAGTCAGCAGAAGTAGCCTGCAGTACTGCACTCTAACCACTGCGCCACTGTGGTGCATTACAATTTTACTTCAGCTTTCAAAGGAAAGCTGAAGTAAAATTGTAATGTTCCATTTAGTGACCCAATTGTGATCACTAAATGAGTTCTATATATATGACCTCCAAGAAGAGATTGAAAAGTTCTACTATGAATTAGAAAGTGATTAGAACTTCTTGTGTGATCTGAACTTCAAACTGAGGCATGCAAGTAGAAAAATATAAAAACCAATTTTGATTAGTTTTCAAATAGGAAGTGGATGTATTCCACTTTTAATGGTTCTGCAAAAGAAATGGTCAGAGTCCAAAGCTTGCTTTGGTTTTTCTCATCTAATGCTAATCTAGTCTGGAGTTTTTTAGATGTTCCAGATTACCCACAATCTTTTCCATAGGAAATACTGATCAAACTGACAGGAGTTTGGACTAGTTGGTCCAAACTAGAGATCAAATTTACTGCTCTGCCTACAAAAGGCTGTTTTCACTTCTTTAGACTTAAGGAATAGTCCCTCCCAAAATATATAATATTCAGTTCTCTCCTTCCGCCTGAAGGATTGTTGGAATAATAGGAACAGAGAAACCCCAACTCTTGTCAAGCATATGAAATGATATTTTTTGCTTTCTAGTCTTGGTGGTGGTACATTCCTGGGTCTGTGTTGTTTGCTGACTGGCTGTGAGACCTTTGAGGAAGCTCTAGAAATGGCAGCTAAAGGAGACAGCACCAATGTTGATAAGCTGGTGAAGGATATTTATGGAGGAGATTATGAACGGTTTGGTCTTCAAGGATCTGCTGTTGCATCAAGGTACGCATGGACAAATCACAACATAAATTCTGTGACTTCTATTTATACGTGTATTGTTCAACAGTAGCATATTGCTTCATGCTACCCTAACTACCATCCCCATCCATTCCATGATTGTCAGGTTTGACAGTGAAGGTTGAGGTGAATAACAAGATGATGACAAAGTGGGCAAGGCCACATGAAGAGGAAAGATGGGATTTGTGGATTGGGGGATAATTTTTCAATGCTTCAATTGTGCATTCTAAACCTCCAGTAAAATGCTAGATTTTTCAGCATGCTCTAGAAGTTACAAGCAAGCATTTTAAAGCTTTAGATCAGGGGTGTCAAACTGGACTGTGTCGCAGGCCAGATCATGACGTATCGTGACTTTTTTGCCTTTGCGGAGCCGAGGTGCGCGTGGCCTCCATGGGCTGTATCCGGTCCACGGGCTGCTAGTTTGATAAGCCTGCCCTAGATGGTCTACAGCTAATTAACTTCTGTCATCAGGATTGATAAATATAATGGATTTTCACATTGTAAAATGAAATCAGAAAATCAACCAGAATCCTGAAAATACCTAGTAAATTGTATTATGCACAATTCAATTTATCAATGCTATTGTTCAAATTAATTGCCAATCATGCAAGAATGATTTACTGTAGGTCTGGTACACCCACTTTCCAGACTTATTTATTTATCACTCCCCCTACAGCTGAATCATGATTACTGTTATGTGATTTAGAAACCCAATCTGTGTACAGTAAACTCAACATATCTTAGCTTTATCTGAAAGGGCTGGAATATACTGGATCAGAGCCAAGGTTCACCTAGTACAATGGCCCTGTTGGTTTTAAAAGAATAAAAGCAAGATAATTGTGACCAAGGGCTATGTCCTACAAAAGTTAATCCAATTCCCTTTAGAAACCAGTCAGATTAGTGGCCATCATTGTATCTTGCAATAGTACATTTCAAAACTTGACAACACACCGTGTAAAGTAATACTTTTAAAAAATCACAACCTAGATGGCCCCAAGTTCTGTATTCTGGGAATATTTCCCATGTTGCTTTCTTTCTGTCTTGGTCCTCTGTTGAATAACTTTTTTTCTTAAACTGAACACACACACCCCCAATGTTGTAAGCTTTCCTTATTTTATGCTCTTTAAATCCTAGATCCTTTTGACTTTTCTGTATTCTCGATTGTTTTACAATATCCTTATTAAAAGTTCCTCTCTGAGAATACTAGAAGGTTAGCGAGCCAGGATTCAGTTTTATAAAAGCAATGTTGATTCTTCTATGGTAACTTTTATATGCTTGATAAAGTTATATTTAATGATAGGATTAGCTATAATTGGAATTGATCAGTTCTCTATATTTGTACGTGAGCGTGTGTTTTGCTTCCTGAATGAATGACTCTGTATATCCCAGACAAATTCTTTAAAACATATTTTTAGAAACCTTGGCCTTTCTGAAAAATATAAGAAAGATCACATCCTCTAGTATTATCACACAGTTTCGGCAACATGATGAGCAAAGAAAAGCGAGAGACAATCAGCAAAGAGGATCTGGCAAGAGCAACATTAGTCACCATCACCAATAACATTGGCTCCATTGCTCGGATGTGCGCCTTGAAGGAGGTGAGATCATTTTAATAGCAACCTGTTTTGGGGTTACTAAGAAGATTGGGGTTATTGGTTTATATACCTTCTCCTACCAATGAAAATATTGAACAATCCTTTGAAGCAGGGGTATCACACCTTGGCAACTTTAAGACTTATGGACTTCAACTCCCAGAATTCTTCAGTCAGCATGTCTGACTGAGAAATTCTTGAGAGTTGAAGTTCACAAACCTTAAAGTTGCCAAGGCTGAATACCCCTGCTTTAAGGTATATTATTCCATGATATGAACTGGCTCTACTGTTTTTCTTTTTAAAAAAGACTAAAATGATAATTTTTTATAGATAGTGTGTCTATCAAAAAAACTATCTCTTCCTAAATTGTTAAGAACTTCACCTAAATAGAAGGATCACTATTTCTGAGACTTTGAGCCTGAAGGTGGGATTCTGGCTTTGCTCAAGATTTACTTTTCAGATGTGATGTTTAATTTGAAGCCTCCAATATTTATACTAAAAGCATATGGACCCTATTAACTTAATGGTAGTGTTGGGTCATTATTGTTGCAACATATTCAGTATGATTTGCATATGTTGTTTGGTCCAATGGTCTGAATTATTTCCAATCTACATTTTGGAAACTTTGTTTTAGTGGCATAACAACAATTAGCAAGAGCTATATACCTTTCAGTATTTTAGCCATAGCAGAGAAAAAGTACACAATCTTTTAAAGGTAAAGCTAGAAGAATACCTGTTTATGCGAGTGATATAACCTGATTTGATCATGACTATATCAGAGTACTTAAAAGGTTGGGAACCTTCATCATCTGAGGCTGCTTTCCATCTTCCCAAGTCCTCAGATCTTCTTCATTGAGGACTAGCTCAAAATAGGTTTTTCCCTGCTCCTGGTGCCTAGAGGGAGCTTGTCCCCAGGAGCCTGATGATGTGCAGGAGAGAAGAAATCGGAGCCTGGTTTTCTCCTCAGAGATATCACTAGCATCTGTTATAATGTGGTATCTTTGCTAGAATGTTGAACTTGGATGTGGGGGTTTCAGCTATAAAGACCAATAGCTCTTCAAGGAAATGGGCTTGGCATAACCTATCCCAGACAGTGACTGTTAAACCTAAAATAGATACTTTCTACAATTTCAACTTATCTTACTGCTCACTGGTAAAACCTGTCAGCATGCAGGTTCAATATATTGCCTCTCTATGCCATGTTTCAGGTCAAAGATAGTAAGAGAATATATGACAAGAGGAAGGAAAACACTGGCATATTGTCAAATAGTTCAATGTCTGAATAAGTTAGGTGAAATGCAAGTGTAAGATATTAGTATATCAAACCGAGGACCTGTTTCAGTTGCTTCTATGTATTGGTGACCATAATTTAATATTCCTGAATATTTTACATAGGAATATCAGTGGAAGCCTCTGCAATAATAAGTGGTCCTGAACTTCCTCTTTGCTTTCAGCTTCTTTACAGTGTTGCCTTGTGGCATGGAGTTCAAGCAGCATTGTACAGGGCTATCAAAGCATAGAGAGTTAACTGCAATAGCAACACAGCTTTATAAATATAAAGAGACATAGGGAGAATTCTTTAGCTTTGAAAGTTGATTATTGTTAATGAAGGCTTGCAAGAACATATGTGAATGGGATTCTTTATATTTCAAACAAATTATTTATTTCTGTTACTATCTAATTTCTTGTCCGACAGCAGAAATTGACTGCAATTTTTAGATATGCGTTCTGGTGATCTGTAAATCCCAGCAAATGTTTGCAAAAGTCTAGAATTCATGAGATTTTTTGCTCATTTAATACAATCTTTTGAATTTTGGCCTTTGAGTTCTGGTCTAACAATTTGCATCTGCTTGCATAATAATCCATGAACAAGTTTAATATAATACTCAGGTTAGCAAATTGGGAGCCTTTTCAAAGAATAGTTTCTGGTTTTGTAGGACAGATGGAATTTTGCTGATTTTGCAGTTGTGCAGACAGTAGCTTGTTCTTACGATGGTCTGTGATTGATTTGATTTGGTGGTTAAAGTGAGACTGTATAAAATAATGGAGGAGAGTGCAAATGAGCACATGGCTTGAGCACTGATTTTCCAAAAATATTGGGAGAAATCTAAATTAAGCTTATGCCTTACAATTGGAGTCCATAACTGTGAAAATTGTGAGAACCTGTCTGTGCAGCATCTTAATTCTATAGTTACTTCGGTTCAAGAAACGTCAACTGTGGTCTGAAGTCAAAGGCACTGTCTTGCATGTTTTTCTAGTGCATCCAAATAATGAATCCACATAGAAATATCTCATTAGACTCATTAGACCAAAAATGGTGACTGATTTCTTAACGTATAATATTAAAATGTTCAGAAATATTAGTAATAACATTCTTATTCTCATTGAGCGTGGGGCCAGCAGTCAGGAACAGTCTGATTGGGACCAGACACATTAATTTGAGCTGCCCAAATTTCAACCAATGTTCTCTATTCTTCAGACAACAAAAGGGAAAGAGAATTTCCATCTAGCTCCCACAATCTTGATAGAGCTCTCCAGTGTGAAGGGTCTAGTGCCCGAGCCCGCTAAAGGCTGCTTGCGGCGACAGGGGGGCTGGGGGCTCCCAGCCTCTGGTTGAGCCTCCCCCCCTCGTGTTCAGTGTGAAGGGCTCACGCCCGAGACCGCTGGGGAGGGCCGGATGCCATTGGAAGCCTCCCATCGCTGGTTGCAGGCTTCTCTCGGCCTTCAGCGGGCTCAAGCACTAGACCCTTCACGCTGGAGAGCTCTACCAAGATTGTGGGAGCTAGATGGAAATTCTCTTTCCCTTTTGTTGTCTCAAGAATAGAGAACAGCGGTTGAAATTTGGGCAGCTCAAATTAATGTGTCTGGTCCCAATCAGACCGTTCCTGACTGCTGGCCCCACCGCAATCAGAAGGGGTGTTCAGGTAAGACAACGCCCTTTTAAAGAAATCTGAAACAATATTTTTTCTGTTTTTATAGTAATTAAAAATTTAAACCAGGGCTAAATTAAACTGGATCACAAAGGCCCACTTGGTTGACAAGGAAGACAAGCTTAAAATATGCATGATTAACACTAAGCTTTATCATGTTAGCACCTCCAACATTTCAGAGCAAAAATAACTTGCAGTAATTACTGAAAGAGCTGATGCTTGTTTAGCTACAAGCTTGAGTGATAATTAAGTTTTCCTTCTTTAAAGGTGAAACTGTATTATCAAAATAAGGATTTCACTGCAGTTGATAGGGAATTATTCTTTCAAATGTTGGTGAATTTCAGAATAGCTTATTATAGAAGCAGAAACGAATAAATATATTTTTGATGAGTAAAATACACAAGAGTAAATAGTGATGATCCCAAAAGGTGCTTTTTCAAAAGGCAACTGGACTTTGTTTTTCCTTGAAGACATTTTGCTTCTTATCCAAGAAGCTTCTTCAGTTCTGACTAAATGGTGCAGGGTGGAAGGATTTATTTTCCTTACAATCATCCGGTCGTTAGTGCTCTTTCTGAGAGCCAGAATGTGGACTTGGCTGTCTTTTTTTCCCCTTTGCTTTATGGTGTACAAATTCATATCCTTGCCATGGGTAGTGATGGAACCAGTGGTGGGTTGCTACTGGTTTGCCCCAGTTTGGGCGAACCAGTAGTGGCGGCGGTGGGAGGCTCTGCCCACCCGCCTGGACATCATCATCAAAAATGTTTTGCGCATGCGCAGAAGCGCCGCACACTCCCAATAGTGAACCGGTAGCGAAGAAAATTAAATCCACTACTGGATGGAACTAATTTCTAGGCAGTCTACTCCAACCTGTGCCCCTTTCAGAATTCCTCAATTCTAATGGCCAATTGCAGAGAATATGGCCAATTGGGAGTCTTGAAATCTGGAAGACACATAGAGAGAAGAAGGCTATCATAAGTTTTATGTGTATTTGTGGTGGTGATGGTGGTAGTATATTGAAATTCTAGTAAATGCCTGGATGTTCCTTTCCTTCTTTACTGTCAGGCATTTTCTGGTCGTTTCAGCGATTAGCATCCCTGCCAGCAACAAAATTAACTTTAATGTTCCATGATGAGAACAAAATTATCTCTAGACAGTTTCAATGAATTGCACGAAGATTCTGTGGTTTGGTAAATTTAGACCTTTACACGATGTTTATAACATTTCTTTAATACTTGGGAAAATACATTACTTCAGTGCTTTAGCTGTCAGGTGCAAGAAACAGACACAGCAAACTGAGCAGAGAAGAGTATTTATTGCTACTTGCCTATTTAAAAGAGTCTCACTAGACTGAATGCACTCTGTTTAAAACAACCAGATAAAGACCCAAGGGATTTGGGAGAGAAGGAGTCATGTCTCCTTTACTGACTCCCCCCTTCATGGAGACCAGACTACCCAGATTCTTAATTCCTTCTCCCATTTCAGCTATAGTACATCAGCACAGATATGACTAAAAAAATAGTTGTTTTATTTTTATTTGTTTGTTCTAGAGAAATAAACATTTCTCTAGAATGTGCTAAATTACATATTATTTACATGACCCACTATATTTAGGGATGAAAATTAAGTGCTTCCTGGATATACATGGCCAGAAACCTTTCCAGAGAACCTATAGCAGAACATTTATCAATGAAAAAATAATCACCCCATGTATGGTTCTTTAGAAAGAAATGCTGTTCATTGATATACTAGAGATTATTTTCTCTGGATTTTTTTTTAAAAAAAGAAGTATGTAACAAACAAACAAATAATGTATTTGCAACGTGTCAGTGAATAGAATGAGTCTTCAATAAATCTGAAAAAGCAAAATATTGTAACTGTATACATTTCTTTTTGTTGTTGCTTGGTTTGCAGAAAAATATTATTTAGGATCAATTGTATTATATAACTAAGTTCATCCATTTTGGGTTGTCCGTCTGAGGTCTTACTGTCCAAAACACCAAAGGAATATTGCAACTTTAAGCACTGTTGAACATTTTCCAATGTATAAGGTTGAAAATAAGATACTTTTCACTGCACATAATTCACTTAATTTACTTAAATTTTACAGAATATTGATCGAGTGGTGTTTGTAGGCAACTTCCTGAGAATCAACATGGTTGCCATGAAGGTACTAGCTTATGCCATGGACTATTGGTCAAAGGGACAACTCAAAGCTCTCTTTTTGGAACATGAGGTAAAAATCATTAAAAAAAGAAAGCATTATATTTGTTAATATGGTAATGAATTTATTTATTTATTTATGAAGTTTTTTTGCCTCCTATCTCACTGCAAGGCGACTCTGGGCTGCTTACAACATCAACGAATTCCTGTCATAACTATCATTATTGGTCATTTTCACTCTAAATCAGAGGTGAGGAACAATGGCCTCTCTATGATGTGGACTTCAACTCCCAGAATTCCTGAGCCAGCCAGCCATGCTGGCTCAGGAATTCTGGGAATTGAAGTCCACAAGTCATAAAAGAGCCATTGTTCCCCAGCCCTGCTTTAAATCGTGAATGGAAAAACAAATCAATGTCTGTTGTATAAGGCAATATCTGAATAAGGCATCTGTTTTAGTAAAGTTGGGAGGGCATCTAGGAATATTAGGCAAGAAAGAACATCAGGCTTCATCTCATTGGGTCCTTCTGCTGATGAAAGAGTATTTGACCCAGTAGAGACTATAGAAACAAACTCCTATCAGAAAGCAGTAAGGAGGCTGCAATTAATCTGCTTGTTTTAAAACAAGTCCCTTTTCATTCTGTGGGACTTCTGAGTGGATGGGTAGGATTGTATTGCTAATTTTCTGCCTTCCCTTTGCTTAAAATTGTAAGCTGCCCAGAGTTACATTGACATAAAATGGGTGGCCAACAAATTTCAGAAATAAATCAGTAACTGAATTCTATTAGAAGTCCTTACCAGACTAATTATTGATTTATCCTGTACCGCATAGATAGCAGCAGCTTGTTTGTACTAGAACTCTGCAGAATCATGCACAGATGACATTGTGTAGCCGTCTTGGCAGAAGTGTGTTTTGTGCAAGCTCAGTATGCAATAGCCTTGCTAAGCCCTTGAAGGGATGCACTGTTTTGATACTGAGCTTCTCAGCAGACCCACAGAATGACCTTCTGAATGATTTTGCACAGCCCTAGGGCATATGGGGAATTTTAGCTTTACCACACACACTTTTTTTTTCCTGCTTGAATTATTCTGGAGAAAATTATCATTTGCTACATGTTAAACTTGGGAACAAGGTTGTGTTGCTGTTTCGGGTTGAGTGTGTAATGGTCACCGGCAGCAAATTTGCTAAAAAACATGAGTACTGAAATCTTTTAATGAATCAACTAAGATTTTGGTTAAAAATAAGAGGGGATTATTTTTTTTAAGAATAACCCGTTTGGGTTCTGTATACCTATTTGTCACATCTAATATTTACTAAACAGCTGGATGTATAGAAATTAGCTAATGCTAATACTTTTCTCTGTGATTTTCTGTATTTTCTTTTACAGCCGTAAAAAAAATACTCCCAGTGTTAAATTTGTTAAATATTGCAATAATTTAGTTTGGATTTGTTTTTGCTAACTCCTCCTTTTCAATCATTTTGAAGGGTTATTTTGGTGCTGTGGGGGCTCTTCTAGAACTGCTCAAAATGACTGATGATAAATGAGGAAGCTTCTAGAAGCCGAGGGAACCGTCAAAGCTGCTTGAAGGATGACAGCTGCTAGGAAGATGGGAAAGAAGCCATGATGGCTGTCCTACCTGCTGGATTTGTAAATACTGTAATAATTTAAACTTATTTTAGCTGATCTTTTAAATTTAGGGATGGACGTTAACTTCAGACTTTGTACCAGGCATTTTTATGAGGATACAACATTTTTAAGATAAATGAAATGTGCGGTGTGGCCAATTTTTATGGATTGTGTCTAAAAAATAGGCACCGACTAGAAAAAGGACCTAAATTATAAGACACTGGTATTATTATTGTTGTTATTTTCTTCTGGGGTTTACTGATCTAGTGTGATAATGATTCGTTTAGTAATCGCTCTAGGAGATTTTTTTTAAATCTTTCATGACGTTTCATGATCGCTGTTGGTTTCAAATGAAACTGCAAAGCTGGCATTTAGTGTGAACACTAAAATAATGAATCTTGCTGCCTTCATTCTATTAAACTATGTTCATCTCCTTCATAAAGTAACTACTTTGTTTAGCTGTTCATGTCAGCAGTAGTAAATAGTACTTTTAGATGTGTCATCAAATCTACTGAAAAGAAAGAGAATACCTCAATTTTTCTTATATTTACATCTTGTGAAAATTCAGTACTTATTCACTGTAGTTTGAAAATCCTTATTTCTGGTTCCCTTAGCCGAACACATGTGATTATTGAATAAAAGAGGTCAGAGTTGTCTGGAAGGGCAGTAAATGACACGTGTGTGAAGATATCACACAAATTATGCAATTTATGCAAATGCATCATGTCATTGCATAAGCCCTTCATTGGTACAGTGACTTCATGACCCATCTGTCTTCCTTTTGATGTCATTGCAACTTGTAATGGATGCTTCTGGATGAGGTATTTAAACATGTTGTGACATTGAATGATCTTTCTCCAGTGGACATAATACCCCTGGATTGCATATTCAAACAGCTGTCTCTGTAAAACTTTTTTATTGCAAAAGAAAAAAAAAGAAAAAAGTTACTATCATATACTGTAACAATCCAGAAATAGGCTTACTTCATCTTCATTTGCGAGAAGTCAACTCTGAAGAACAGTAATTTTTATGGTAAATATATACACACATTGGAAGTCTTGTTATGCTACATTTTTAATTTATTTAAAATGTCAGACATGTCATTTTTTTTGTCCGCTGTTAAAAAGCCACATCGAAATTAGCCAATGATTGGTTGTATTAAAATTATAAACACAGTATTATTTACTGTATTAATCTCTATTTTTTGTTCTGCTATCACATTCTACAGGGGCCATTAAGGGAGAATATAGTTTTACTGAGTAAATATCCTCTAGTAAATTGGATTGTTTGGAATAGATATTTGATTTCTTTACCTTGAAACTTTCAATACATTAAAACATACGCTTATCTGTCTGGAATAAAAGTACATTATTACTGTGACGATTTGCATTGT
Organism: Arizona elegans; assembly: GCA_022577455.1. Lineage (NCBI taxonomy): Eukaryota > Metazoa > Chordata > Lepidosauria > Squamata > Colubridae > Arizona > Arizona elegans. Next base: position 74,533,455 of record JAKOOJ010000005.1, read on the forward strand.
ATTTGTGGCCTTCAGTAGAAAAAGTAATTACACTTTTAAACATTGATGTTGGAGAAATTCCTGAGAATTCTAGTGATATAGACAAGAAAACAAACTAATCAATGCAATACAGAGTTTTCACTCGAGGCACAAATAACCAGGCTTCAAATTAAGCAAAGTGCATAGACTATGGATAGTCCTCAATTTAACAACTATTCATTTAGTGACTATTACAATGGCACAGGGGTGAAATCTACTTACTCTCCTTTCTGGTTTGGAAGTGCATGCGCCACGCGTCAACGTGCGTTCGCCGACCCTCTGCACATGCGCAAACCCTTCTGTGCATGTGCAGAGGGTAAAAACCAGGTTACTTCCTGGTTTTAATGTCGACCGGACGGGTGGGCGGAGCCTCAAGCTGCTATTATTACTGGTTCTCTGAACCACCAGCCGTTATTGCTACCGATCGGCCAAATCAGGAACATTTCACCCCTGCAATGGCACTGAAAAATGTGATTTATGATAATTTTTCACACTTAATAACCATTGCGATATCCCTGTGGTCATGTGATCAAAAATCAGACACTTAGTAACTGGCATGTATTTTTGATGGTTGCAGTGTCCTGGGGAGTCACATGATTACCTTTTGTGATTTGACAAGCAGAGTCAATGGGGAAACTAAATTCACTTAACAGTCGTGTTACTAACTTAACAAGTGCAGTGATTCACTTAACAATTATGGTAAGAATTTATGATTGTAAAATTGGGCAAAACTCATTCAACAACTGTCTGAGCCACAAAATCTTTAGGCTCAATTGTGGTTGTAAGTCAAGGACTACCTGTATAGTGATGAGGGATAAACCTTTGGAAGACCTGAAGGGACAGTTTGGGGACAGATCATCCTGGAGAAGATCTATCTATGTAGCCACTAAGAGTTAACATTGCTTTTTGTATAATTTTATGAAGGATTATAAGGCAAAAACCTACTACAAAAATACATTTAAAAAATGAAATATTTAGAATGTGAAGAATCCCCTCCTTAACAAAAAAGGGGGAACAAAAAGAAAATATAGGAAACTTCTCCTTCACTCCTCAAAAGTATATTCAACATTAACAGCTTATTGCTGTCTCTTACAAGGCAACCAAATTCTTCCATTCCATACTTCATCCCATTTTTGATAAACTCATCTCTAAGTCTTCAGCTCTCTTTATTAATTGCCAAAGATCCAATAAAATTAAGAGTTAGCATTGCTTGATGGAAATTTATTGATTGGCCTCAAGTGCCTACAGATTTATCCCTTTATCCAGTGGTGGGATTCAACCAGTTTGCACCACTTCGGGAGAACCGGTTGTTAACTTTCTGAGCAGTTTGGCAAACTGGTTGTTGGAAGAAATCATTAGGGCAGAGAACTGGTTGTTAAATTATTTGAAGCCCACCACTGCCTTTATCTCCAATAAAGTAATGACAATAAAGTAATGATCTGGTGAACCTAGGAGGCATATCTTCTCTGTTGTGGCTCCTGCCCTTTGGATTTCTCCCAAGGTTCAGGCTGGCCTGATTCTGTAAGCCTTTAAATGATTTCTGAAAACATGGGTGTCTCCCCAAGCTCTGAGATAAATGTTGGTGTGTACATCGGTATGCAATATTTGTTCAGTTTGGGCATGTTTGTTTTCTCCTGGGATTTATTGTGTTCATTTCTGTTAACCGTATTTAGGTATTGAAAATGTTTTTAATCTGCATGCTGCTCATGGTAAATTTTTCATTGGGAAGCCTTACAAATGCAGTTTGTTTTATTTTTGCTTCTTAATATCATTTTCTCCAGAGAATATAAACACACACACATTTTTCCCATCATTGTTAATCAGGGGCCATTTTGATCACATACTTCACTTCAGGATTTACTAGTTCTTAGTTTTTGCTGTCAGAGCTTCAGAGAGAGATATGTGCGTAATCAGCTCGGCGTTTTCATAAAATATTACGAACACATCTGTCTCTCCTAGGAAATGACCATCAGGTTGCTACATGGTTGTCAATTTCCTCCTTTACAACAACACCTTAAGGTAATTTTTATGACTTGAGCCAAAATATTATTTGGCAGAAGAAAATAGTTCCCAACAGGATTAGGCCTACACCCCACCTCCAAATTGGGACAGTTTTGCAAGGTCTCAGACCAGAATCTCCTGGTAAGAAAGCTATGTATGTGTTTAATCAGTCAACTTATACAGTCATCCTCCTCAGTACAAAACTTGGGACAACATACATCGTCCATAATGGAAAAAATCAATACAAGCTACATAATAAAATATAAAAATTCAAACGGACGACGGAGAACTGAAAAAGCTTTTTGGATGAGAAGCAAAAGATCTTCAAGGAAAAATAAAGTCCAGTTACCTTTTGAAAAAGCACCTTTCGGACAACCATGACCTGGATGATTGAGGATCTCCATACAATAAGATCCGATTCTTGGGGGGAAAACTCGGTCTCTAAAGCTTTTTGAGAGGCAGGCAGGCATGCTAGTTTAATGGGATTGTGGAGGTATAGGGAATGATATTCTACAGGGTAAAAGCAGCAAGAGAAACAGCAGAGAAGGTACAGTGTTGTGAAGGGCCTTCTACAGCAGGAAGAGACATCCAGCTTATCCAGGCACTGGTGGGGAAAAAGGCAGGTTTCTCAGGAAGCCCATTTATATTCCAACCAGGTATCTTGTATTCTTGCCTTCTAGAACTTTAATTTCCATGAGCTCTCCTTGTACTTTGACTTTTTGAAATGGGAAGAAATCCCATCTCCTCCCACAGAAGTCAACATCAGAAGACTTTCTAGTTCTCCTTCCAGAATTAGTGGGAGAGGTACTCACTGTGCTATAGAAAAAAAGATCTTCCATATAACTCCAGGATCCTGCTCTGCTAATAGCTCATGGAATAATAGCTCATGCAATATTACCCTCAAAAGATTTAAGAGCATTAATTAGCACATTCAATCTAATACGTTCAGTAAATTAATTGAAATAGTAAAACCCTCCCCAAGTCATCAGTTTTTTTCTAGATTAATTGGATAATTAGAAAACAATGAAGCTCATTTATAAAAGTCCATTTCATGAATTGTTTTATACGTTTAGATTTTTGTTACTTTCCATGCTCACTTGCTTACTAATCTTAGTAACTGCATTCGCTACCGTTATTTATTTCCAACTGCCAATTTTGCTGCTTTTGCTGAGTTAGCTGTGGGTGAACTTTCGATATTTGGTAGCAAAATGTTCGGCCAACCTTGTTTTGAATTTTTGAATCAGTCTTTGAATGAAGTTTACTTCTGAGCAGAGGCCCAATTTCTAACTCTGCTTCGATGATTACTACTGATACTGTTACTCTAAATCAGGGATGTCAAACTGGATTTCTTCGAGGGCCGGATCAGCATTGTAGTTGTCCTCTGCGGGCTGGCGGGGGATGGGACGAACGCCTCCTGCAGCACCCTGCCAGCCAAAATAGGGTGCGGGGGCCATGCACACCCCTCATGCCCCGTGGCTGGTAGGATGTTGGAGGCCGTCCAGGCTGAAAACAGCGGGCATGGGGAGCTGTGCATGGCCCCCCACGCCGTTTTCATTAGAAACACCACGGGCCGGTCCTTTTGCTATTTCCAAGCCGGCCCCGTGGGTCAGATCTAAGCACCCTGCAGGCTAGATCTGGCCTGTAGGCCTTGAGTTTGACATCCCTGCTCTATATGTTCTGCAATATGGTTAATAGCAAATGCTAAAGTGGATCATGGGTTGCGTTGGATGAGAAGGCTCTGGAAAGCATAGTGCAGGTCCAGGTCCACCTTACCTGAGCCTCCCAAGGCCTCCTTCACTCCTCGAGGCACTGTGTGCCCCTCAGAGTCCCCACCCCAATGGCCTGCTTCCCACCTCAATGCGTCCCACACCTTCCCTATCCTGTCATCCATCAATCACTTAACTTTTATGGTGGATCTTCTAGAAGCAGCCACTGCACTGCACTGCCTTCCTATACAGCAAAGGCTGCTTGGCTGTGCTCCAGAAGTGGTTGCCAAATTAGGAGAGAATGAATTGTGGCCACTTGGAAATGGTGCTCATTTCCAAGACAAGAGATACTTGGCCTTTTTGAGGTTCTACTGTAACCTCAAATGGTTGCTTAGCAAACAGTCATAAGTCAACTACTTGTATTATTTTTTTATAAATAACTCAAGATGCTGAACATATACAGTATAATACTTCAAGATCTAATTTGGGACAGTCACCAGGACCAGAGCTTTAGTCTTCTGAGCATTTGGACTCATGCTTGAGCCCATCCTCAGGGAAATTCTCTCTACCAGAGTGTGTACTTTGGGCTATTCTATGCACCATATTTATGTGATGCCTTCCTATTGCTTGATGGTGTATTGATGGCTGGCGATTGGCTGTTGTTTCCTTGTGCTACCAAGTCCTCGGCTCTTAAGTACCTGATAAGCTGGAGATAAATCAACACTCCTGTTGACTGACAAGGGGCCCCTTTCCAAGGCTTCAGTCATTTCCCTGGCTATCTTTGTGCCTGCATGACCAACAATCTTTGTAGCTGCAAAATTGAATGTGCATAATACTCCTTCTTCCTCTTATTTTCCCAATAACAACGACCCTGTGAGGTGAGTTGGGTTGAGAGAGACTGACTGGCCCAAAGTCACCATCAGGCTTTCATGTAGGACTAGAAATCTTGGTTTCTAGCTTGGTGCCTTAACCACTATACCAAATCAGCTCTCTAATTATTAAGGCTATGCATAAAAGAGGTGTTTGGCTTTGTTGGAATTTTGAGCAAAAACTTCCCTTCAAGTTGCTTCCTTTGCTTCTTCCATTGAGAAACAGTGGTTCTTGTGTATTGTCATATACTGTACATCTCATGATTGTCCTGTCATTGATTAATTAGCTTATTTTTTTGTCATTACACATTCATTTGTTTGATAAAATGTTCTAGAATGATTAAGAAGGCTTTCCACATTATACTTTTCATTACGGTATCTCTACTACCAATATACTCAGTTTGATTACAGTAAATTGACAGCTAAATCAGAAGCAGGTAAATTTTATGTTCCACATTTAAAAGTGATTATATACATACAAATATTTGGATTACTACAATACACACTACATGGGGCTTCCCTTGAAGACCAACCAGAAGCAGCAACTACCATGTTTTCCCCAAAATAAGACCGGGTCTTATATTAATTTTTGCTACAAAAGATGCATTAGGGTTTATTTTCTGGTTAGGTCTTATTTTCGGGGAAATATGGCAGTAAATGCATCCATCTGACTAACGATCGTAACGGGTTTATTTTTGGAGTAGGGCTTATATTACAAGCATCCTGAAAAATCATGCTAGGGCTTATTTTCTGGCTGGGTCTTATTTTTGGGTAGTCAGAATGTAGCAGCATGAACAGGATTCACCCAAGTAACTGCACTGTTGCATGAGCTACATTTGCTTCTAGCTACTTTCTAATGGCAGTTCAAGGTGCCTGGTTATCATCTTTAAAAGTCTTACATGGCATAGGGCCAGGTTACTTGCAAGACTGCCTGTCTACCGTGTTACCCCGGAAATAAGACAGGGTCTTATTTTCTTTTGAACCCCAAAATAAAAGCTTGGCCTTATTATTGGGGGGGTGTCTTATTATTTTGGGGGTGGAGGAGGCGGCAAATGTGGGACTGGATGTTCCGTCATCGCTGCCACCTCCCCTCCCTGTTCTTCACGTTGGCCGAGCAGCTGGCCGCTGCTGCCCTGACATGTCCCGCCACCAGCACTGCCTCATGGAGCAGGACTCTGCAAGGTTTATTGTGCCATTGTACGCACGAACAGCAACACTGCCGCAAGCTTTACCGGCACAGCTGGCATCCTGCCACTCACGGCTGCACCAGTATGTCAAACCTCGCTGTTTGTGAGTGCAAGGGCAATCAAACTCGTGAGAAGTTTTCTTTTACAATGTGTTTCCCTGGACACAACAGCAAGGAATGCCATGGAGCTTGAAAGGTAAGACGCGTGTCCCACTTCTTGCCTGCCCCACTTGCCACCCCCAAATTGCATCCCTAAAGGAGGCGGGTGGCTAAGCAAGGGGCAGGAGCCCTGCCATGCCCGGTGAGTGGGAAGTGAGAAGAGACGGCAAGGAGAGCCATGTCTCGCTCCACGCATCTCGCTTCTCCCCCGCCCCACCTGTCAGAAATGAGTCTTTGTGAGACTTATCGCGCTGCTGCCTTGTGGAGCAAGACTCTGTAAGGCTTGTGCCCTTGCATGCACGAACGGCAGCACTGCTGCAAGGTTTGACATACCGGCGCAGCCACGAGCGGCAGGATGCCAGCTGTGCCGGTATGATGAAGCTTGCAGCGGTGCTACTGTTTATGCGTGCAACGGCACAACCATCCTTGCAGAGTCCTGCTCTACGAGGCAGCGGTGGCCAGATGCTCGGCCGGCGCAAAGAATAGGGAAGGGAGGGCATGTTTTCCCCTTTCTCCTCCCCCCTCTGGCTTCGAATCAACTTGTTTTGGTTGCACAGCAAGCAACCAGAGGAAATGGCGGGACCAGCTTTGCATGCGTGTAAGTAGTTGGTGGAGGGCTTATTTTAACGCATGTGCTGAAAAGCCTGATTGGGCTAATTTATCTGGAGAGGTCTTAGTTTCGGGGAAACACGGTATCTGTCCTACTTTATTATGTAGGGTGGGCATGTTTTATGTCCCCTTCCTTAAATGTTGCCATCTGACGGGACCTTGGACACCTGCCTTCTCAGTGGTCAACTCAGTAGTCCACCCTTTCAGCCTTCCAGAGGGCTGTGAATACTTGGCTCTTCCCCCAAGCATGGGGCTAGGTTGGGGGTTGAATTATGAGACTGTTCAGTCTCGCACCTGGGGGAAGGCTATCTTTGTTTTTAATTATGTTTTATGGATTGTTCTGAGCTGTCCAGAATCATTGTATGAGATAAAGAGCCATGTAATTCTTGTAAATAATTAAATAAATTTGATGAAATAAAAATCTTTTTCTGCTTTATGAATTAAAATTATTTTTGCTTCATGCTGTGTATTTAGTTTTGATATGGATTGTCACATTAATAAAGAACTGCATACTTTTACAGAATTTCACTGGGAAACATCATTGTTCAAACTTTGTCATATCTCCTCTTAAAATGGGTGCGCTTAAAACTTTGGATACACTCTTTAAAACTTAGAATTTAAAGAGATTCATAATATCTTAAGGGATATTTGCTTTGCACAAGCTGCAGAGACTCTTTTGAGATATGAAAAAATATCCTAACAGCTTAGTTATTTCTTTGCAAAATAAAACTTACTTAGAAAATTATATAACATCATTATTTCACCTTTAAGTTTTGTTAGAGTGTTTTGGAGAAGGAAAGAAACTAAACAGAATTTTTAAGTATTTATGCAGGGAGGAAAATGTTATTATCTATTTTACAGGATGCTCAAATCTCTTACTAACATTCCTTAATTTCCCCAGTAGATGGCAATGTTAAAATGGAGTTAAAGGTTCTGCAGCCAATAGTTTACAAAAGCTAACAAAATATTTTCAAATAATAATAAACATCTGGAGCATCCCTTGAACATCACCAAACAACAAAATCTATCTATTCCAGGTTTTGGGGAAACTCTCAATAAGTGGATAAAGCTGCTAAATTCAGTCTATACATGTGGATGACTGTGCGACCAACCATAATAATGTCACACTTGCTCTTTTCTAAAACACACATATTTTTTAAAAATTCAGAAAATGTATCCAAAACAGAGAAAAAAATATATTTCTTCCTTCTTATGAAATAAAACCAAGTGGAAGAAAGACAATTCATTGTAAAATCTGCACCCAGCACTAGCTGAAGCCTAAAAATCAGATTAGAAATATACCATTAGATCAGGGGTGTCAAACTCGATTTCATTGAGGACTGCATCAGGGTTGTTTGACCTTGGGGGGCTGGGGTGGGCATGGCCAGGGTGGGTGTGGCCAGCTTGACATCACTCATGGGGGCACCTGTGGTGACCCAAACGCTCTGCCAATGAAAACGGAGCTCGGGGAGGGCCGCTTGTGGAGCTCAGGAGATATGCGTGTGGCCCTCCCGAGCTCCATTTTTGCTGGTAGAGGCACCGTGAGCCAGTCCTTCGTGGTTTCCAGGGCAGCCCCGTGGGCCAGATCTAAGCACCCTGCAGGCCAGATGTTTGACACCCCTGCATTAGATGGACAGTTGCTCAATTTATAAGCTGCCCCTATAAAGCCCATTAATCAGTGAGTCAATAACTCATCGATCAGTTATCAATGAATTTAAAAAAATCAAATATTGTAAAACTTAACGTAATACGGTAACTCTGAAAAGAGCACAAAACTCTAAAGGTAAGCAGAGGGCTCAGGGACTAAGGAGATGTATTTTAGAAGATAATTATGGCCTCTGTGGTTGAGACCATATGAAAGGTGAAGTCTTCTGATCTGAATATATCCAAGATATCCATGAAAATATCTCCATGTTCCACTTTTTTTCAGAAGGATGATAGGAGGTTTTTATTTTTAGGGTGGGGGAGAGGACTGCAAGAGATAAAGCCATACCTCTCTCCAACTCTTAGACTGATGGGCCTGAAGTCTTCCAGGGCCACAACAGTTGTAAGGATCCAACCTAAAGTTTTATTTAAAAAATAATAGTAAAGAGAATAGAATCATGTTAAAGATGGCACTGATATACCTCTCTTGGTAGGACATTCTATGCTTGAGGCTGTATTGTACAATTTAAAAAGATATTTAGTGCAGACTTTCTCAAGCAGAGCATACGAAAGAAAGAGAAGAGGGGGAGGTTATTCTAGAATTAACAGCCAGAGAATGCTGGTTCATTTGGGGTTTCAGGTTTGTTTTGAACATTTACTTCATGATGTTGCAAGTTTAGTAATCTTGATTACCTTAAGGAAAAGTCAGGGAGCAAAACACTTAACTGCTGGGAGCTCTCATTCCTTTGCTTCAGGAATGTGATATCGAGGAGCAGAATAAAGAGTCTGGCAAATCTATATCAATCAGGGAGAAGTTTCCTACATTGTCCCCTGACCCAAAGGCATACTCCAGCTTGAACTCTGAATCAGCAGGCAGCTGGCTGGAACATCTGGTTAGCAATACCGACTTCCACTAAATGAATGCAATGTTCTCTGCCAACCTAATTCAGAGGAACCTGGTGTTCAAAATAGGACAAACACTCCCATGCCAGGTTTCTGTACTATATGCCAAATAAGCATTTTCATTTAGAATGAAGTCCAGCATAAGTAACGTTTTCCCAATATTGGGCTGGTGTTAAAAAAATAAGATTTTTGAGCTGGAAAGCCTACCATCTCCAAAAGCATTTCCTTTCTCAGAATAGAATTGGAAAGAAAACACACTCACACACATTAAGCTTGTTTTCATTGCCCTGTCCGGCATCGTTCACTGTTATTTCTGCTCACCAACACTAATCTTGAGGATTTGAAGCTTTTGATCCCTATTTAGTGTTTAGTGTTTATGAGTAGCTTTTATTAAAAGATTTTACAAAAATTTTAAAAAACGGTATTGAAAAAGAAAGATGGGGGAAAACATTATAAAAAGGATAAAATAAAGTGGCAACAAAAAACAAGAAAAATATATCTAAAGAAGCAGCGTCCACTCTTTGCTGTCGCAATTCCAAACATTACATACCGTTGCCATATTTCCCTAATGCATATCATAGTTGCTCTTCTTCCTATGAACAAAACTTTTTAATCAATAAATTCCAAAATGAGCAGTTCATTTTATCCATTTTCAGCAAAGAGTCCATACGAGTAGTCCTTGACATACCATAATTATGCACATAGGACTGCCCTCCTCCGGGTTCCATCAGCCAGACAGTGTCGGTTGGTGGCCCCCAGGATGAGGGTGTTCTCTGTGGTCGCACCGACCCTCTGGAATGGTTTACCCACTGGGCTCCGGACGGCCCCCGACCTCCACACCTTCCGCACCGACCTAAAGACATGGCTCTTTCAGTAAATTCCCTGATCTGCCGTGCATTTTAATTTGGGGGAGTTGGGTTTTTAAATCGGATTTTAACATTTTAATTCTATTTATTGTTGGGTTGTTTTATTCTGTGAGCCGCTCCGAGTCCCTCGGGAGAAGGGCGGCATATAAATATGACAATAAATAAAAAATAAATAAATAAATAATTGAGCTTGCCCATTATGGTCATGTCATAATATTTGTACAATGGGCTGGTCACATGACCGATCCAGTTTTATAATGTTTCCTGTAGCAGTCCTTAAGCAAGCATGGTGGTCCTTAAACAAACACCAAGGTCATTAAGCAAACCAGTGCTTCACTATGAGTGTGCTTTGGCTGAAAACTGACTTGGATAAGCAAAGTAAATGGGGGAAGCTAGATTCACTTAACAACTGCAGTGATTGCTTAAAACTGTGTCAAAGAGGACATTAAAAAAGGTGTGTGATTCAACCGCATTACTTAGACATTCTGATCTCAGTTGTGGTCATAAGTGGAGGACTACTTATACTAAAAAATTCCCCAGAATTCTGGAGTCAGGTTCGTCTGGAAGCTACACTCTTTGACTTGGTTGCAATTTTAAGTTGTGTGAGACAAGAACATTAGTACAATTGCAGTAAGACCAGAAGGCCCCAGCAGAGTCAAGACATGAGTAAGTAACAAAGGTCAAGCAGTATGCTGACATTCAGATGAAGTTGGATTATACAGTTCCCCAGAGGCTTTGTGAAGTCAGCAGGCTAGAATGAAGAGGGAAGGAAAAAGAAGGGAAGGGAAGGGAAGGGAAGGGAAGGGAAGGGAAGGGAAGGGAAGGGAGGGAGGGAGGGAGGGAGGGAGGGAGGAAGGAAGGAAGGAAGGAAGGAAGGAAGGAAGGAGAGTATAATAAGAATAAGGGAGAATCTGAGGGAAGTCGTACCTTAGCACTTGGCCACTACAGGTATCCCTCCGAAACAAGTCCTGTGTCACGCCCACAATGACCATGTCCACCCCTGGCCACGCCCACCCTGGCCCTCCGAGGTCAAACACAACCTTGATGTGGCCCTCAATGAAATCAAGTTTGACACACCTGGGCTAAACAGAGACAATCAACCACCCCAAAAGGGAACAAAAAGACCCAAGCATCTCTCCACCAGTAATCAGCAACCAGATCAGCATAGATTAACTCGGGGCCAACAACCAAACAAGCAATGCCCCAATCAAGAAACTGCCAAAAAGCCATCAGTAAATGAACCTCTAAGACTGTCTCCACCCATCCACCCAGACAGGCAAGTTGCCAGAATATAAACTGACAGCGAACAGCAATCCTTACTAGCATAGCATTGAACCTGTTGCCTATTTAGGGCAAGAAAACAAGCAAGCTCAGAGAGCACCAAGGACCCCTGATGGGGGTATACTTGAGCGAGGGGAAAACAACAAAGAACAGGCACAGATTTTGTCCCACAGGTTTTGAGTAGTTGTGCTACAGGTATTTAAACACTAGAATTCAATTAAGCATACATTTCAGTTCTTCAGGTGGGCCACCACTAGCCCAGTTGAGTTGAGAATAAAGTGGGAGAGGCCACCATAAACACTGATTGCAGTGTTATTTGATTAGGACAGTCAAAAATTCCAAGCAGGAGCAGTCTGAGTACAGGTAGTCCTCGACTTAGGACCACAATTGAGCCCAAAAGTTCTGTTCCTAAGCGAAACAATTAAGTGAATTTTGCCCCCTTTTATGATCTTTTTTTGGCCATGGTTGTTAAGTGAATCACTGCAGTTGTTAACTCATTTTTTTCAGTGCCGTTGTAACTTTGAACAGTCACTAAATGAACTATTGTAAACGGAGGAATAGTTGTAGTAGTACAACTAGTAATAGTTGTACTAGTTGTAAGAACTTACTGAAATTATTTTATCTCCTGGGTCAACATACTGCATTTAAACCACACTGAAGCAAAAATAAATATGCTCAGAGACACTTTGTTCCTGGAAAAAGAAGATCAAGCGAAGCGAGAACCTGAAGTGAATGAAAGGTCTGTTTTTTAGTCTGCACAGCTTTGTATAGGTGATCCTTGACTTACGACCGCAATGGAGTCCAAAATTTAGGTTGCTAAGTGAGATGATCGTTAAGTGAACTTTGGCCCATTTTGCGACCTTTCTTGCCACACTTGTTGAGTAAATCTGGGGTTATCAAGTTAGTAACCTGGTTGTTGAATTTTGATCACCCGACCATGGGGGATACCGCAATGGTCGTAAGTGTGAAGAATGGTCATAAGTCACTTTTTTCAGTGATATTATAACTGAATGGTCACTAAATGAACTGTTGTAAGTCGAGGACTACCTATACTGCATTTCCACCATATTCCTGTAGGCCAGGGGTCAGCAACCTGTGGCTCTGGAGCCGCATGTGGCTCTTTCATCCCTCTGAAGCGGCTCCCTGTTACTGGTTGGCTCCACAATTGATAGGGCTTTTGGTTAGGATAGGTAGAGGAAAAAAGGATGCCACACTAGGAGGAGACTCTATGGTGAGGGAACCGGACTCCGGGTCGGCTCCAGAATTGAATGAGGGGCTTCAGGTTAGGACCCTTGTGGCTCTTTGAGTGTTTAAGGTTGCCGACCCCTGCTGCAGGCGAAAAGAAAAGGAACCTAACTGCAGAAGAATATGCCCTTCAACAGTGTCAGAGGGTCACAAAAGGGGAGCACATGACCCCAAGGACACTGCAAGTCATAAATATGAATCGATTGCCAAGCCTTTGAATTTTGATCATGGGGACCATGGGGCTCGGTCGTTAAGTGTGAAAACCGGTCATAAGTCACTTTTCTCAGCGATGCTGTCACTTCACCGAACTGTTGTTAAGTCCAGGACGACCTGTCATCTTATAAATAGATGGTCGCTCTACTATCAGACTTCCTTCCCGGCCCACCCGCGCAACGATCAGCCCGACCCTCTGGGAACACAAATGCGCAACTGAACGCGATGCAAGAGCCTTTTAGGATCAGTTCGGGAGTTCAGGCTGCAGTTTATGAACTCAGACGGAGCCCATCAAACGAGCTCCACCCGAAGCCCTAAGGCGCCCTCCTAGGAGCTTCTCCCCAAACGCCCTTTTCGCAATTGGGTTCCCCCTCCCCTCCTTCCCGCCCTCGATCCGGATCCACGCACGAGTCCCATCTTTGCTATTCTGGAAATCCCTGCCCCCGAATAAGCCTAACTGGATACAGGGAGGGAAGGAGGGAGGGAGGGAAGGAAGGAAAGGGCCAGCCCTTCGCACTGTTACTTTGATCCCGCGACCCCAGACGGTCGGCAGCTGCTTCGCAGGCGCCTCCAAGGTGGAGCCTCTTCCTGAGCCTGCCGGTCTCCCCCCACTCCCTTCCCAGCGCAGAGACGGCCGCGCGGCGCTGCCGAAGGCTCGACGGAGCCACTGCAAACGAGGCTCCCGGTGCGCCTCCCAGGTAGGGCGAAAGTAACGCTTGATGGGGCGCTTAGTAAAAGGCGGGGGAAGGGTCGCTTCTCTCGATACCAGCGGGTTTCTCCTCCCTTTCCCCCCCCCCCGCTTTTAGGATCAGGCAGAAACGCAACAGGTGCAGCATCTCCCAACAGGTGGTCGTGACCGTGAAGGGGACATGCCATGGTGGGGGACGGGGATTGATGGCTCTAACATGCTGAAGTGTTGGAGGAAGCCAGGCAAAATGATTGATGGGGGTGGGAATATATATACAACTGGGATTTGTTTAAGTTGCAAGGGAACTAGAGGAATGCTAGTGGTCTGTTGCAGAGGGAGAAGTGAAAACTTTTCCTCCAGCTTGCCTGCCACACAGTTTTTGCAGAAGTGAGTGCAGGATGGTGGTATGATAGCAATGGCACTGAGACTTATATACCGCTTTACATCCCTTTCTAAGGGGCTTTACATAGAGTCAGGCTCTTTACAAGAGTCGGCATATTGCCCCCAACAATCTGGGGCCACATTTTGCCTGACTAGAATAGAATAGAATAGAATAGAATAGAATAGAATAGAATAGAATAGAATAGAATAGAATAGAATAGAATAGAATAGAATAGAATTTTTTATTGGCCAAGTGTGATTGGACACACAAGGAATTTGTCTTGGTGCATATGCTCTCAGTGTACCTAAAAAAAAAAGATACGTTCATCAAGAATCATAAGGTACAACACTTAATGATAGTCATAGGGTACAAATAAGCAATCAGGAAACGATATCAACATAAATGTAAGGATTCAAGCAACAAAGTTACAGTCATACAGTCATAAGTGGAAAGAGATGGGTGGTGGGAACGATGAGAAGATTAATAGTAGTGCAGACTTAGTAAATAGTTTGACAGTGTTGAGGGAATTATTTAGCAGAGTGATGACGTTCGGGAAAAAACTGCTCTTGTGTCTAGTTGTCTTGGTGTACAGTGCTCTATAGCATCGTTTTGAGGATAGGAGTTGAAACAGTTTATGTCCAGGATGTTAGGGGTCTGTAGATATTTTCACAGCCCTCTTTTTGACTCTGCAGTATACAGGTCCTCAATGGAAGGGAGGTTGATAGCAATTGTTTTTTCTGCAGTTCTAATTATCCTCTGAAGTCTGTGTCAGTCTTGTTGGGTTGCAGAACCAAACCACACAGTTATAGAGGTGCAGATGACAGACCAGGGGTGAAATCCAGCAGGTTCTGACAGGTTTTGGAGGAACCGGTAGCGGAAATTTTGAGCAGTTCGGAGAACCAGTAGGGGAAATTTTGAGTAGTTCGGACAACCAGCAAATACCACCTCTGGCTGGCCCCAGAGTGGGGTGGGAATGGGGATTTTGCAGTATCCTTCCCCTGGAGTGGGATGGGAATGGAGATTTTGCAGTATCCTTCCCCTGGAGTGGGATGGGAATGGAGATTTTGCAGTATCCTTCCCCTGCCATGCCCACCAAGCCATACCCACAGAACTGGTAGTAAAAAAATTTGGATTTCACCACTGTGACAGACTCAATAATTCCTCTGTAGAACTAGATCAGCAGCTCCTTGGGCAGTTTGAGCTTTCTGAGTTGGTGGAGAAAGAACATTCTTTGTTTTGCTTTTTTGATGACCTTTTTGATGTTAGCTGTCCATTTTAGATCTTGAGATATGTTAGAATCTAGAAATTTGAAGGTCTCTACTGTTGATACTGTGTTGTCTAGTATTGTAAGAGGTGGAGATATGGAAGGGTTTCTCCTAAAGTCTACCACCATTTCTACGGTTTTGAGTGTGTTCATTTCCAGATTGTTCCGGTCGCACCACGAGGCTAGTTGTTCAACCTCCTGTCTGGAAGGATGGAAGGCTGAGTTCAACCTTGAAGCGGTTCAGGATTGAGGGAATTGAATGATAGTTTGAGTAGTTTATGAAGAAGTTTGCTTTTGGAGGAGTTGTCTGGCATTCTTACTGGATGGACTGAGTTGCTGGTGCTACAAAGTTAAGATCTGCCTGTGTGAAACCTACAACCAAGGATCCTGGTTAAGGTTGCCAAATCTGATATGCAGCAATCCAGATGAGCCCCAGAAACCATCCTGCTGTGGTAGCCCTCCTCTAAATCTGGAGCCAAAAGGGGCTCTCCCTCATTTTCTGAGACAGTTGGTAAAGCGACTCCATCCAGTGTTGCCAAATTCTATCTCCCAGCTGCTTGTCATGTTGGTTGAGGGTTTTGTAGTTTATCAGGTAGGTGATTACAGATTCCTAGTCAGTTTATCTTCCTCTTTATCTTTCAAAAGGTCCACTACAATTGGCATTGACTTAGTACAACACTCTAGAGTATGTAAAATGAATCTTCATGGTCTGGTTTGGCAGGTTATGGGAACCGGCATCATTATTTTATCTTATTCTAAAAATGAATCCTGCCATCATGGTTTATTTGGGGGATGTAGTAATTGTGTTTTGTTAGGCCACATTTAGGGTTCTAAGTTACCTAATATGTAGTTAAGAAATAAGCCCTAACCCAAACTTTAGTGTCTGTGTTCAAAGGACTGCAGCAATAAGATAGAGTAGTTGCCATCACTTTTAATCAGCAATAAATCATTTAGAATTAATGAATAAAGACTGGAGGTAGTGTTTCCTTGATTCCTCCTCAAATACGCTTAGAATAATATGAGATTTGAATCAACTACAATATGTGTCTCAAATATTACACTAGAGGTATGAATAATGTAAAAGATATTTGAGTGACCAGTTTAATGGCTACTCTTATGAAACACTCCTCGAAGGCATAATGTGACTTGTTTGTCTTATGTAATCTATGATTGATTGATTACATTATGATTTACCATTATGTGTGAACTCAACCTGTGTGACTTAATTGGGGAGAATGAGCCTTGATTTTTTTATTTTGCTTTACATATTAAGGTTTTATGCTTGACCCAATAGGATAAGATAAAGCTTGAATTCTAAGTTTATTTTGTTTGTATCCTGCCTTTTTAACTTTGCCAATAACTCAAGGCATCAAACATGTACCTTCCTTCTCCTGTTTTCCCTACAACAACTCTGTGGGGTGAGTTGGGTTGAGAGTGAGTGAATAGCCCAAAGACTCACAGCTGGCTTTCATGGTTACGGTGGTACTAAAACTCACAATTTCCTGCTTTCTAGCCTGGTGCCTTAACCTCCAACTGAACTGGTTCTCAGTTTTAATGGGTGGCATGGAACTTGATAATAATTAGTAATATATGGCATGCGGTTCCATATTGTTACTCTAGACTCCCCAAAGCCACAATCAACCAAACTCTCAGCACATTTAGAAGATACTGAGAGTATCTTCTATGGAAAATAGAAGATAGCTTTATATGGAAAGCTGCTGTAGATATTAAGACATAATGCTGAAATGCACCTTCAAAAAAAAATCTCATTATTCTTCTTGGCTCACTTGGACAATCCTTTCACACATGAACTTGAGGCGATTAAAGAATGGTATAAAATGGATGTACTTTTTCTATTCATGGAAGAAAGATTGCACCTTGGGAATTGGAAGCAAACGAAACTTTTGTTCAAAATCTCCTCACCTGATACATATGATCTACCCACTGGTGGGACTGCTGGGAATTCATGCTGAAGGATTCTGGGAGTCGAAGTCCACACAACTTAAAATTCCTGAGGTTGAGAAACAGTGGTATAGACATAGCTGCTATATTTTGTTCAGAGGGAACTTTCAACAGTACCACAAACTCTTCAGTACTTGGGACCTTTAAGCAACATCTTTAAGTTGCGAACTAGTGATAGGAATTACTGCCCTGAACTAGGGAATGCTCTGGAATGCAAAATAAATAAATAAATAAAAATGGATTGATTATGTGTCAACAAGTTAATATCAACTCTTGATACAAACTTGATTTTAGAGTTTCTCCAGGACAGTCTATGCCCAGACTGGTCCTACAAATTTCCAAACTGTTTATTAGACTTCCTAATCGGCTTTAAGCAAACATGCATTCCTGGATCTCTTTCAAGTAAGGACTTAGTGAGGTTTATTCCCCCAGGAAACATTTGCCTTGACTGCCTTGCTTGACTACAAAAACTAAGGCAGCCTTAGTTTTAGACTGATTTATTAACAATTGTAAGATTTGTTTATGTGTTTGTTTTTGTATGTGTGTGTATGGATGGATGTGGATGAAGAATATCAGGCAGCTGCCCTGTGTTGAGGATGCAATGTGATAGAAGCCTTCTTTGTTTATAGTCAAGAATTTGTGCCTCACTCACACTCCCCGCTGACCACCCTTTCCTTCCCCTTCAAGCATTCTTGCTGTCTGAGCAAACTTCAAAGAGAGAACCAGCAGGATGGACGGAAGGCAGGGCCACTTTTGTTTGAAGAAAGGCATGGAGAAGGAGAAATGGTTTTCTGAATGTTGTTCCACACAGAGGAAAGTCAGGACTGGCCTGTAGGAGGATCATAGGCAAGCAAAGGAGGATGGCTCTTCAAATCCTGTCTGTAGTTTGGCCAAAAAAGGAACATTGCTAGGAACAACTTGCAGAGGTCTGCATGAAAAGCTGGGGGAGTATCAATCTTCTTCCTTAAGGCATTTGTCAAAGTGAGAGGCTTCCTTTGCTATTGTTGAGGAGGCGTATTGGGCAGAAAACAGAGCTGAGCCCGGTCTGTGACATATATTTTTATGCAGAAAAGCCCCTGCTGCAGTTAAGAGCATCATGAAACTGGTAATGGAAAACCTTTTCTTTGCAGCTGTTCTAGTACTGGAGGTTGTCCTCAAGATGGACAGATTAATAACTGACCTTTCAGAGGCCATTGTGCTCTTCATACAATGTTTTCATCTTATCAGTATAATTTCACAAAAATAGGGACAGAACGTACCTTCCTGTAAAGTCAAGGGGCCTATCCAACTGCATTTGTTTGGCTCGCACACAAAAGAGACACCACTTGGGGATTTTGTGTTTGATTTTGAAAGGCTTAGGGCTGACCTTTTCCTGCATTTTAGTTGTGTTAATTAGACTAAAAGACTTGATTTTTTTTCTGGGAAGGCAACAGTTTCCTATATCGCATTAAACCAGGAGTCCTAGAACTGGGTGGCAGAAATTGGAGCAGCAAAGAGATTTAGAAAAATCTAACTCTTTGTTGCCATCTAGTGGTTCTCTGGATTTTTGTAAGCTAAATTTATTAGCTCTACATTGAACTAAAAGCAGTAAACATTTCTACAACTGGGGCCTTAGTTTTCCATTTTTAAAATTTGTAGGGGACTCCAATAGCCTCAGAGGGTGTGAATGTTATGTTCATAATGTATTGTTTATATATTATTGTTATGTATTGTATATAATGTATAGTTGTCAGTTGAAGTTCTCATTCTGGTCCTCTATGGGAGCGGGAAAATACTATCTTCTGATTGGTTGTTTGGCTAATCAGTTCCCTATAAAAGGAGCTGTGTCAGCCAGTAAATTCAGTTGCCTCACAGGCAGTTTTGAATAAAGAGCTGTTAGAAATCACTCTGGCCTCACCTCCATTCTTCGCCTAGACCAGTGGTTCTCAACCTGTGGGTCGGGACCCCTTTGGGGGTCGAACAACCCTTTCACAGGGGTCGCCTAAGACCATCGGAAAACACATATTTTCAATGGTTTTAGGAATAATTTTATGGTTGGGGGTCACCACAACATGAGGAATTGTATTAAAGGGTCGCGGCATTAGGAAGGTTGAGACCCACTGGCCTAGACCTTAACAATTATGGGGTTTTTTGTTTGTTTGTTTGTTTGTTCTCTGTACATGCCCTGGGCAGCTTTTTGATAATGAGGCGATATCAAAAAGTCTATATAATCATTGAAAATGAGACTAAATTGTACTTGTTACATTTTTAAGGTGATTAATTGCTCAGAAAGAAACACAAGTAGAATTATTCTAAAAATTTCATGAGAGCACTTGAGTGACTTTGCTGGCACAAAGATGTTTACTGTAATGATTTGATTGGAATAACAAGCAGGCCAGTGTGGATTACCTTTTGCTACTAGTTCAGTACATTATTTCTTCCCTGCGGAGTCAGTGAAGGAACACTGCCTTTAATGTTGGCAAATTACTCAAACAATGAAATTAATGAAGCCTGACAAGATTAAAGAGCTGCTCTAAAAGTCATTTGCCTTCAATATAAGTAAACCATTAATTATAAAATGCACCTCCACTCTTTGAAATTTAATTTCTGAAAATAAATCCCTGCTTTACAATATTTGCATTCATAATTATTTTACAATCAACTTATTTTGCAAAATTAATAACAGCTGATGATTTACTGTTGTTATTTAGAGGCTGCTGTGTTCTAAATGCTTAGCCATACCTCCATAAAAGGTGCAATTTTAAATATATAATGCATCCACACACCCATGTTATGACAACACAGTAATATGAGGCTTTGAAAAACATTTTTAATTGATTCTTTCCATCTCCCACCCTCATATTTTGGGAATGTTTCTGGATATCAACTCTGAATTTTTTTCATTTCCGGGATAAAAGAAATATGCCTATGCAGTTCTGAAAACAATTGCTTTCATAAGTCACAAATGGGGTGTGTTTATTCCCTTGCTTGTTCCAAAATACGCTGTAGAAAAATATGATGCAGGATGACTTACAATAAAAAGTGGTCATTTCTATATATAAATGTATAGAAAAGGGATTTGCAAACACTCCAAATGCAGCCTGCCAACGTGTCTTGTAATTCTTTCTCAGTTCCAGCTCGATTTTTAAAAAGAAGCTACATTCTTTTAGTGAGAATTGTCCTTGCATCACAAAGCAGTCCTGTCCTTTCAGGGGTGTTTTCTGTTTTCTCAAACCACAGAGTGGTTGGGACCCAGAATTTGTGTAGAGGAACTGTGGTGGCGCAGTGGTTAGAATGCAGTACTACAGTATTTCAGGCTAATTCTGCTGACTGCTGGCTGCCACCAGTTTAGCAATTTGAGTCTCACCAGCTCAAAGTTGACTCAACCTTCCATCCTTCTGATATCATTAAAATAAAGACCCAGACTGCTGGAGGCAATATGTTGACTCTGTAAACCGCTTAGAAAGGTCTGTAAAGTACTGTGAAGCGGTCTGTAAGTCTAACTGATATTGCTTTTGCTATCAATACAGAATGGCTCAAGTTTGAAACATCTAGGACTCTCCAGAACTATAATTTGGGTTTCATGCAATGGTGAAATTCAGCTGGATCTATCCGGATTGCGCGATCCGGTAGGGCCAGTGGCGGGAGGCTCCGCCCACCCTCCCAGATGTCATCACTGACCCTCTGCGCATGTGCAGAAGGCTCTGCACATGTGTGGAGGAGACACGCGCGAGCTCACATTTGCAATCCGGTAGCGAAGATAAGTGCATTTCACCCCTGGTTTCATGGGATATAGGGCAGCAATAGGCTGTGATTATTCTAAAGCTTGCTAGTACATTTATTTGGATATTTCCCACTTTTGGAAATCTGATGCTTATTTTTAAAGTCAAAATTCTTATGCAATTGCCCAATCGGCAATTGCACAAAAACAGAAGAACTTTCTATTTGTGCCTGACATAAATAGTGTGAATCATCTCTCTCTCTCTCTCTCTCTCTCTCTCTCTCTCTCTCTCTCTCTCTCTCTCTCTTTAAGTTAATGAATAGGAAACTCCTGTCTTTGCTGCTTATTTTTCTGGCCTCCTCTATACATGAAAGCTGTGGGAATGTTAAAGAGAAAGCAAGTTTCAACTGTAAGTGTTTTTTTTAATATTATGATTGCACATTGCTGTAGTCATGAGGTAATGGAAGGGATCCAGGGAGTTTTTATTTTATTTATTATTATTTTTTTGTTAAAGAAATGATGGAACAAAGCTAACTGCATTGACCTTAAACGACTTTGCTTCAATTTTTGCTTCACTGCTGAGTGTCTTCCAAACACCCTGCCTTGATTAGTTTCTGGAAACAGATTAGGAAGTAGCAGTGTTCGTTTATGTCCTGCTTCAACTTCTGTATTATGGAAGCTTTGTGTTGTGTGCCTCTGTGAGTCTGCATGTTTGTGTATGTACAGGTAGTCCTCAACTTACAACCACAATTGAACCCAAAATTTATGTAGTTAATTCAGAAATTTGTTTGCCTCATTTTATGACTTTTCTTATTATTTATTATTTTATTTTATTAAATTTTTATACCGCCCTTCTCCTACTGGACTCAGGGCGGTGCACAGCCAAGAATAAAAACATCCCAATACAAAATTTAATTTTTTTTTAAAAGTATTAAACAAATTTTGGCCCAAAATTTAAAATCTCCCGACTAAAATCCATTTACAATTAAAAATATCTAAGGGAGGGGGGGTTACGTCAGCCCAGCTTGATGAAATAGAAAAGTTTTGAGGGCACGGCAAAAAGCACGGAGATCTGGTATCCTATGTATCTCTGGCGGCAGGTCGTTCCAGAGGGCAGGTGCTGCCACAGAGAAGGCCCTCCCCCTGGGGGTCGCCAGCCGACATTGCCTGGCTGACGGCACCCTGAGGAGTCCCTCTCTGTGGGAGCGAACTGGCCGGTGGGAGGCTATCGGCAGCAGAAGGCGGTCCCGTAAGTACCCAGGCCCAATGCCATGAATAGATTTGCTGGATTTGTTCAGTGAACCACTGCAGTTGTTAAATTAGTAACACAGTTGTTAAGTGAATCTGCTTTCCACATTGACTTTGCTTGTTAGATGGTTACAAAAAAGATCACATGACTCTAGGACACTGCAACTGTCATAAGTGTGAGTCAATTGTCAAGCATCCAAATGTAAATCCCGTGACCATGAGGATGGTACAACAGTCATAAGTGTGAAAAATGGTCATAAGTCACTTTTTTCAGTGCCAGTGTAACTTTAGTCACTAAATGAGGTATTTCTATTCTATTCTATTCTATTCTATTCTATTCTATTCTAGTCTAGTCTAGTCTAGTCTAGTCTAGTCTAGTCTAGTCTAGTCTAGTCTAGTCATTATCCTTGTTTGATTTTTCAGTGTAGTTTGTCCAAAAATCAGCAAAATGCAAGGAATACGTGCCATTCTTCTTGTTGCTCCAATTTCCTACAAAGTTGTGCTAAAGAAACTCAGCCTTGCTTGAGCCTGATGTCATCCAGCTGGAAATTTTTAGAGGTGTAGTCTAAACATATCTAGAAGGCTCCAGGCTAGGAGAAAACCAGGGGAATTTAGGACTGTGTTTTATTAAAGTCATCAAGGACAGAAGCTTCAGAAAAATGTTGAAATATCTTGAGAAATTAACACAAATGAATACAGTCGATGGCAAAGGCAAAATACGGACTCAGTGTTTGTTGTTGACTATTATGGTGTATATAAAATGAATTTTTCATCTTCATCTTCAGACCCATGAAGAATTACCCGTTCTTTTCCCATATGGGAAATGGGGCTAGCGTAATAAAAGCCAAGCTCATATGTGAACGGGAGGGAGTAGGGTTTCAATCTTCTGGTCCCAGAAATCCTCACGGATTTGGTCCATCTCTCTGTCTTGAGGATCTACCTTAGTAATTTATGGTTGCAACCACTCTGTTTATTCTGGAAATGTCTTTATGTGACACCGTCCCCTTAACTGAGAACGATGATAATAAAAAGGATGTTTATTAACAAGGAGAATGAACTCTGTCATGCCAAATTCTGCTCCTTTGACAGAAAAGCTATGATCAAAGAGCTGGAACAAAAGGACAAAAGGACAATTTCTTTCTTTCTTTTTTTTTAAAAAAGAAAGGTGATAAAAAGGTAAATGTAAAATTTATTTTGAGCTTTTCTACCAAAAAGTTGTCACACAAGTCAGTTACAGGAGAATAAAATAAGGCGTTTAAGTTTAACTGAATGACAAATAACCTATTAAAAAGAAATCTCTTCTAAAATACTGTGAGACATAGATCTATATCAGAGGTGGGTTTCAGCAGGTTCTGACCAGTAGCAGAAATTTTGAGTAGTTCGGAAAACCAGTAGTAAAAATTCTGACTGGCCCTGCCCCCATCTATTCTCTGCCTCCCAAGTCCCAGCTGAGGAAATGGGAATTTTGCAGTAATCTTTCCCTGGATTGGGGAGGGAATGGAGATTTTACAGTATCCTTCCCCTGCCATGCCTACCAAGCCACGCCCACCAAGCCATGCCATGCCACGCCCACCAAGCCACACCCACAGAACTGGTAGTAAAAAAATTTGAAACCCACCACTGATCTATATGAGTAAGATCTGCTGCCCCAAGATCACAAGATCTTAGTTTAATATTTGTTGCTTTGCGTAGCATAGGTACAGAAATCTCAGTCAGCTAGTGGACACACATTCAAATTAATGAAATTCTGAGGAAAAAATTGTAGCCGAACTTGCTTACATGAATCTGACATCCCGTCAGAAAATTGTGCAGCCGGATGTTCAAATGGAGTCAGAGACGCTGACAAGAACTTGCAATTTTATATCATCCTCCTCCTCCTCCATCATTTTAAGTCTTTGTCTATCCACGGCAGGATGAAGGCCTCTTCCGCATATTATAAATAAATATATTTACAGTAAATAAGATAGGAAAACAGGAGCATCGTCAGGTAAATCAACACAGCAGAAATATCATGAGGTTTAAAATCCCAGAGAGCACACAGAGGAAAAAGGCGGGAAACAAGGAAACGCCCCCTTTCAACCAATCACAGCTCAGATTTCCTAATGCAGTGGCCAGCTCTCTTCAACTAATTAACTACAACTGTGTGTTCTTACTCATTGTCCAATCCTTCACTGTTCCAGCTATTAAATTTTAAATACCTTAACACGTCCTTTCTGGTTAATATTACTTTTGACTTGCTTGTAACTTTTCTGGAATGTCCCAGCTCATTCTTGGGGTTAGAGAACAGCCCCACGTATCCTCCGCATCTTCACAATATTCTTTTCCCTGCCGTATTCTTCCTCCTCCTTTAAAGCTTGGATTGAAAAATGTTATTTTTTTTTTCTTTAGAAAGAGAAAAGTCTTAGGGAACTCTATGCTGCATAAACTACTAGAGCCTCAGATGGCAAGATCCTACTAGAGGCAGAGGAATGAGACAGGAATATTGACTCCATGTCTGGGAAATCACTTATCATTCTTCTGATGGCTGAATGACATTCTAACTGGAGCTTATCAAACAAGATTGAAATGAAACGATGGGATCTTAGTTATAATATATGGCATGCTATATTGGTCCAGGTCTTCAGCCCCTCCATCTTTCTTTTGACATTGGTTTTTAATTTCCCCAAACTACCAGTCAGCTTTCTTCAACCAGTGATCATGTTCCATCATCTTTTCTTTGGGGGGGGCTGTTTTCAATTTTCTGCAAACATTTGAGCTCCCCAAAGCTTTTTATCTTGTGTGTGGATCGTACTTGTTGACCCCTTAAGCCCACAGCTTGTAGTCGTAGCCTGAGGCTGCATTCATAAAACACACATGAAACATAGTAACATAACACAAAGCGAAGCTTATTAACTACAATTTATTGGTAAGCCCACAATATTTGATTTGGGGCATGCATACCCCATGTCAACAAACCACACCATGCCTTAGGATTTGTATGGCTAAGTAATGCATTCGAAAATCAATAAAATGGTCCTGAGCTTCAGAGTGTATATGAGAGACCATCTTCTCCTATCTTGATCTGCCCAAATCCCAACAGAATTTTCTCCTCATTGAGATCCAGTCTCGTCTTTCTCTGAGAGGTCCTTGGTGCTCTCTGAGCTTAGTTGTTTTCTTGCAAGGTAACATCATCAGTGTTAAGTTTTCTTTCTCTCCTGGGTTTCAGCAGATCTGTTAATACCTGGCTTTTCCTCCTAGCATAGGAGGAAGACCTGTTGCAAGGTGAGGTTTGTAATCTGAGAAGTGCATGACTTCATATTTTTGGTTTATTATTTTGATGTTTCCATGTGGTTTATATCATGAATGGGTTTATTATTTTTTGGGTTTGAGGGGTAATGCTGGTCTTTATTGTTAGCCATCCAAAAATTTAGAACATCTCAATACATATCCTCAACAAGGTTTTGGCCACAGCAAGAACTTGTCTTTTCCATTACCATACTTTTTTTAAATGAAAGATTCTAAATTACTTATGGAAACTGACATGTTGTAAGCCCTCTCTCCATAAGTTCTTCATACTGAGCAATATTGTGTCCTTCACGTGCAAAACATAAATATTAAATATCATTAAATATTGCATTGATGACTTGATGCCCATCTTGAGTGGGGCTGCAAAAATCCCATCAACAACCAGGTGTCATGGAGTTAACATTACTTCCTGCCATTTAATAGCTTTCCAGTTTCTGCAGCCTAGATCTGATAGTCTAACCCCTGCACTATTTCTTGTGCGTTACATTTCAGCCCATCAAGATAGCAGCATTAACTAATTTTGGCTAATCTTGAAAGCTGAGCTGAGTTGTTTTTTTTAATGATTGCATGGGAGACTGGAAATAGTAGGAGTAGACATTAGATGGAAAGTCATCAAAACATCCTGGAAGAAATCAAAGCCAATCGCTTCCATGTTGGTGCCAAGAAAATTACACAAATTGTTCATAAATGCACCAAGAGACAAACTTGTCTGATTCAATAATTTTTTCTATTTATGGGAATATAGCTGTGAAAAGTTAAATAATTGTACTGCAGTATCCTTTACAATGCCACACAGGTCATGCTACTGCCTCTGAAGTGTGATGCCAGCAGTGTTGGAAGTTTATGAAACTATTGTGGTTTAGCATCTGGTTAGGACATAGTTAGGATGCTGGGCTGATGATTGGCAGATTCGTGTTCAAGACCCAGTTGCTGCTGTGTGGTGGAGTGAGCTCTTGTCACTTGCTCCAGCTCCTGCCAACCTAGCAGTTCACAAGAGAGCAACTGTGAGTAGATAAATGGGTACAATTTTGGTGGGCAACTTAATGGGGACAGAAAAGGCACCCCTAATTGGGTGTCCCCCAGTCCACTGTGATGTTACTAGTTGATCCTTTCACCATGAAAGCGTTTTGGTGCTTCTGATAAGGATGAATAGCAGTTGTTCTGTGATGGTGATAAAGTTCCTTCTAAGATGAACATAGAACCTGCCAGGGTTAATGTCTGCTTGTAAACATTAATTATTGAGTAAATGTAGGATATTTCTGATGACTTTGAAATAAGAATGTAAAGACAGACGTAATGGTCTATAAGAAACACTTCATAATACACAACAAATTCTTTAAGGCCAACCAAAATGTCATAAAATAGGAAACAAATGTACAGTAAGTTTTTCAGAGCTTTTTACCTGGCTGCATATTAAGGAGAATGAAGTCTGCCTGTGATTGCATATAATTCAGAGCTACAGCTTGTTTTATGTATTGTCTGTTAGGTTTGTCAGTACCAAATAAAACATTTCATTTCAGTCACTCTGTTCCTTCAAGATAAAGCTAACTTCCTTGTTCCTTCTCTTCTTCTTCCTCCTCCTCCTCCTTGACATCTGTCTTGAGAGTCAGTTTAAAAGAACTTAAAGCTTTGCTTTTCACCATTGGCAATGACAGTGAAAGCATTATCCAAACTTGTTTTTTGGAACTCTTGAAATTAGAAATGGTAACTTTCCAATATTTGCATTGCCCTCTTCGTTTTCCTCCAGATTTGATAATTGAATACCTTTAAGATTCGTTATCATTCCAGAACAATTTGAGTGATCTGTTTCATCCTGTCTTTATGAAAAGAGCCACGGTCAGAAGCTTGTTGCTTTCCATCATATCAGAAAAGGACTAACATATTTAGGAAACTTTTGAAAAATTTCATCAAAGTGGGATTATTGCAGACAGTGACAATTATGTGGCAGACAAGATGTTAGGCTTACTAACATTAGTCTGTTTCTTTCCTGTTAGATATATTTCTCCTCCTACAAACCCCTAACTTATTTGTGTTCTAATATAATACAAATTACTTGAAAGTTTAACATATTTTGTGTTTTCTGAACATCATTCATCTTACTTTTTTAATTTGCCACTTTTTGTGTTCAACTTGATATGAAGCAGTTAAACTGAATAATAGTAATATTTTCCTGAGAACTGCATTATGAGCACATAAGCTATGTCCAGTAAGGCACTTCATTGACATTCAGCTTTAGTTTTTTAGTGGCATGATGGGTGGATTAAATGGCAAATGGCAGTAGGTGCCATCATGGAGAAAAACTATGTGTTTGTTAAAAGTTGATACTGACTTGATGGCACATGTCAATTAATACAGTGGTTCGCAACCTTTTCTTTACTATGGGCTTCCTTTAAATACCTTTTGTGGCCACAGACCATGGCCACAGACTCCCAAAACTTAACTCAAGTTTTAAATCATAACATTTCTTCAAGCCTTCGCAGAACTCCTGTGATGACATCCTAGCCCCGCAGAGGTCTGCAGACCCCAGTGATTTATTAATCACTGAATTAATAAATCTATACATTCAAGTCTCAATTTAAAAACTACAGTACCGTTACTGATTCTAAATTATACTTGAAGATAACAAAATTGTAATAAACTTAAAAATATATATATATTGAGAAACAGCATGACAGGCTGAAAAAGGAAACCCAGAATAATCATCCATAAAAATACACCATAAATACTATTGCACAGTAAAATAAATTTTCCATTGCAAAACAGGATTTCAAGTGGGGATCAGACAGAGGCAATGAAGAAGAAGGCAATGAAATCCCTTGGATGTAGTTTGAATTTTTCCAGGTAACCTGAGATGGGAATCTGAGGAGACAATAAAGTTGACACTGGTGACACTTTATCGAAGGGAAAGTTGGGCTTTAAAAAAAAAAATTGGGTAGAAAAGAATATTGACACCTTTAAACCCTGAGATTGGAGAAGACTCCTGAGAATACTGTGGACAGTGAAACAAACAAATGAACGGATCATTGAACAAATTAACCCAGAGTTCTCACTCAAGGCCCAAAGAACCAGGTTCAAAGCAATGGTGAAATCAATTTTTTTTTTACTACCGGTTCTGTGGGCATGGCTTGGTGGGCATGGCAGGGGAAGGATACTGCAAAATCCCCATTCCCTCCCCACTCCTGGGGGAAGGCTATTGCAAAATCTCCATTCCCACACTACTCTGGGGCCAGCCAGAGGTGGTATTTGCTGGTTCTCCGAACTACTCAAAATTTCCACTATTGGTTCTCCAGAACCTGTCAGAACCTGCTGGATTTCACCCCTGGTTCAAAGTATTATATTTCAGACATATTGTGCAAAGGCCAAGCTCTGTTGAGCATCTCTATTGCTGGGAAAGGTGGAAGGAAAGAAGAAGAAGAGGATGACCAGCAGCAAAGTGGATTGACTTAGTTACAATGGCAACAGTTGCAACATTAGAAGACCTGAAGGACCAAATTTTAGGGTCAGATTGTCATGGAAAAAGATTATGTGATTGTTAAGATTCAACAGCAATTTTATGGCACATAATCATATATCAATTGTACGAATCTTTTTTGACCCTCCCCCCCAAATTTCTAAAAATGTTTTCTTTTTTTGCCAAATAAAAAAACAAAGCTAATATAGCCACAGTTATAATGTTTTATAAAATATGTAAAATATTGATAAACGACTAGTATACAACTATAGAATGTAATACAGGTAGCCTTCAATGTACAACCACAATTGAGCCCAAAATTTATGTTGCTACGGGAGAAATTTGTTAAGTGAGTTTTGCCCCATTTTACGGCTTTCTCTCGCCACATTTGTTAAGTGAACCACTGCAGTTCTTAAATTAGCAACACGGTTGTTAATTGAATCTGGCTTCCCCATTGACTTTGCTTTTGAGAGGGTCACAAAAGGGGATTATGTGACTCCGGGACACTGCAACTGTGATAAATGTGAGTCAGTTGTCAAGCATCTAAATGTTAATTCTGTGACCATGGGGATGCTACAAAGGGTGTAAGCAGTGGTGAAATCTAATTTTTTTTACTACCGGTTCTGTGGGCGTGGCTTGGTGGGCATGGCTTGGTGGGTGTGGCAGAGGAAGGATACTGCAAAATCCGCATTATCTCCCCACTCCTAGGGGAAGGATGTTGCAAAATCTCCATTCCCACCCCACTCTGGGGCCAGCCAGAGGTGGTATTTGCTGGTTCTCCGAACTACTCAAAATTTCCACTATTGGTTTTCCAGAACCTGTTAGAACCTGCTGGATTTCACCCCTGGTTTTAAGTGTGAACAACAGTCATAAGTCAGTTTTTTCAGGGCTGTTATAACTTCAAACGGTCACTAAATGAACTGTTGTAAGATGAGGACTACCTGTATAGGCACAATAAGAGGTGTGCTAATTGGTTTGTTTATCTACCTACATCTGTCAGGTTATTTAAGGGAAGAGTTTGATTCGTAATAGGAGAAAGCAAGACTAAAAATCTGATTTCTTTTAATCAGATATTTGCCCCTCTGTTTTGATTTTCAGCCATTGTTTGGTCAGTAGACCTACTCAAGGATTCTCACAATTTCCTCATCACTCATCCAACGTATCTGTCCAAATGAAGCTGCTGGCATAGACTTACCTCTTTTAGTCCAATTTTCAATGGAAGGATTTCACATAGGCGTGTCATTCATAAACATGGCAAGGGTGCAATACCACAGCGTTAGGCTTGTGTGGTCTCATATAATCTGAATCATCCAGCACATGTGCCCACAAATGTCTGTGCAAGTGGGCGTCTTGAAAGAGTTGAATAAGTTCTTGAAACAGGATATTTATAAAGCCCTGCCTAAGTGTTAAGTGAGGATCACGTTACTCCAGTATTGCAGGGATGGGCATGGCAGCTCTGTTTAGTTCCCAAACTGATTTATTTTTCCCAAAGTCAGATAATACAAGTAGTCCTCGACTTAAAACAGTTTGCTTAATGACAGTTTGAAGTTAGGACACTGAAAAAAGTGACTTAGGTCCGCTTTTCACACTTAGACCCACGGGTGGGTTCTAATTTTTTTTACTACCGGTTCTGTGGGCGTGGCTTATTTTGTGGGCGTGACTTGATGGTCATGTGACAATTCTTTAGAATTTATCAGAGGTACTGGTCTACCAGGCTTTTAACTGCTTGCAGAGCTGTACCGGTCTACCCATTTATTTTTGCAGGCACGTCATATCGTCACCGCTACCGGCTTGGCGGAACCGGGCCAAACCGGGAGGAACCCACCACTGTTATGACCTTTGCAGCATCCCCATGGTCACGTGATCAAAATTCAAATGCTTGGCAACTGACTCATATTTGTGACAGTTGCTGTATCCTGGGGTCATGTAATCTCCTTTTGCGACCTTCTGATAAGCAAAGTCAATGGGGAAACCATTGATTCACTTAGCAACTGTGTTACAAACTTAACGACTGCGGTAATTCACTTAACAGCTGTGGCAAGAAAGTTCGTAAAAGGGGAAAAAACTCACTTTAACAAATGTTGGGCTCAATTGTGGAGGACTATCTGTGTGAACGAAAAACGAAGGCTATGAGCTTTATACTGGCCTGGGACAGGTTCTTCTGCTACCTTTTTCCTCAGCATTGCATATGGGTAAGAAGCAACCAAACATCAGTAATAAATAAAAGATTCCAGTTCCCAGCATTCATAGGAGAAAGTTATACCAATGTATAAAATTATTGGCTTAATTTTTTTGAGCCTCAGGTTACATGGAAACCATGATGTGCAATTAGCTCATGACTCAGATAAAAATTTGCCAGGAATCCTGAAGTAGTGTAGCACACCCTTGTTTGCCTCTGTTGCAAGTTTCTTATTGGTAACTGTTGGCTGTTAAGTTGATATACCCACAAAAGAACATCGTTGACGATTCAGACTTGTTAAGTAAAAACAGAAGGAAAACAAGGAGACTTCATCATTCTTTTGTTCTCTGTCCTGCCTTCTGGAAAAAGAAGAAATGACTGAGAATGATCTTTAACACATAATGTTGATGTTTAATGCTGTTGGAATAAATCTGAATGAATTTTGGACTGGAAGTATTGAGTTCTCTTCAGGGTGGATAAAAATCAATGATTTTTTTTAAAAAATAAAAAAAAATCAGATTTTTTAAAATTTAAATTGGATTTTTTTGATTTAAATCGGATTTTTAAAATTTTTATCGAATTTATTTTAATAAAAAACTTTTGGGGTAAAAATCTATTGTAAGATAGTTTTCTATTTAAGATACATAAATAATTTAGTTTATTCAGTATGAAATGGAGCTTAGTTATCTAGCATGAGGCTGTATATTCTGCAACACTGGGACTATCGGTGAGTCAACAGTGGGTCAAAGGAGTAGCAGAGATGACAGTTGCTCTTTAAAAATTATGATTTAAATCGAGTTGATTTAAATCAAGCCTTTTTACTAGTGATTTAAATCATGATTTAAATTGTGATTTAAATCAACTCGGTTTAAATCAAATCCACCCTGGTTCTCTTTCTGGCTGGGTCCTTCCTTGAACAAACTTTGGGTTCACACATCGCCCTATGCCAGTTTTAAAACATATTAAAATGACCAGGTCATGCTTGGGTGACTTTACACCAGCGATGAAATCCAGATTTTTCTACTACTGGTTCTGTGGGTGTAGCTTGGTGGGCGTGGCTTGATGGGCGTGGCAGGGGAAGGATACTGCAAAATTCCCATTCCCACTCCACTCTGGGGCCAGCCAGAGGTGGTATTTGCCTGTTCTCCAAACTACTCAAAATTTCCGCTACCGGTTCTCTGAACCGCTCAAAATTTCCACTACCGGTTCTCCAGAACCTGTCAGAATCTGTCAGAACCTGCTGGATTTCACCCCTGCTTTACACAGCACATAGAAGTAACTCATGGATTCTGTTAAGCCAAGAAACTACACTAGGACCAAATGCAATATGTCTACCAGCCCCAAATCTGATAAGTGCAACAAACCAATTTCAAATGATGGCTGTCATTCCTTTGCTTATTTTACAAAACCACCATTGATATTGTTCTTAAGAGAAACCATAGTTCATTGAACAGGGCAGATATTCTGAAAGAGAAAAGAGGTTGGAGCACACAAACATGTCTCCTGCACATACTATTAAGAAGAGTTAGATTTACCTGTGACCCAGGCCAGTGTACTGACCTTTTCCGTGTCATGGAAGATAAGAAAATATCTGTTGAGCAACCTGTGGTCCTCAGGACGTTACTCAACTAAAACTTCTAGCTTCCTCACTATTAGCATGCTGGCTATGGATGCTGGGAATTGTAGCCAGAAACGGCTGGAAATTCACAGATTCATGCGTTTCTTTCCCCATATGTTTATTTTGCCTCTAGCATTATCATGATGAACTGATTGTTTATTCTGAATGGAATCAATTAAAATCTTCCTCTCACTTGATTTCCCATTATTGCTTATAATGCTGGAATTATTGAAATGAGGGGAATAAGTAATTTAACAATAATAAACAAACTGGAAATTGAGATAATAGTAATGATCAATTTTAGTCACCTTTCCCAATCATTTAGATTGGGGGAAAGTATCATTTGGAGTGGGCAAAGAATCTAGATCTGTGATGGTGAACCTATGGCATGTGTGCCGGAGGTGGCATGCAGAGCCATCTCTCCGGGCATGCCAGCCATTGCCCGTTGCTCTTCCGGGTTCCGGCACACACATGCGCACTGGTCAACTGGTCTTCGCGCATGCTTCACACCTTTTTCTAAATATGTCAAAATTGATTTCTGATCTGTTAGAAACGATCAAGTGGGGGATTGCCAAAACAATCCACATTGGACGTCAGAGGTTATTGTTGAGGGTAAAACTTCCCTCTGCAAAGTGGTGCAACAGACCAGACAGTGAATAGATACGTTGCTTAGAAAAACACACAGATACTCACAGACTCGGAATGTTTAAAGAAAAATAAACAGTCTTTACTTATAGTAAAACAAACTTGGCTTCTTAAAACAAAGATAACACTTCTTCAAATAATCATGGTTCAACACAAAAACATCGTTTGCTTACAATTCCAGTTCTCTTCAGTAACACAGACACAGTTCCTTTCAGCAGTTCAACCTTCTAATAGAGGAGCAGAAGTGACCACCAAGAGTCTGGCTGCTGTTATTAAATTTAAAATCAACTTAGTCTCTATAACAGTACAATCTGTAATTATGCCTAACAAAAAGAACTGTGGAGTAAATTTTATCTTCTTTTTGAGAATATTTTGTAGCATCTTTGTAGCATCTTGTAGCAGTTAAAGTTACAGAACATAGTTTTCTATATATTACCTACCCAACCGTAGAATAAGTATCCAACAGTTATGACCTTTCCAAAAGGATTGGTAAAAAGAAAGTTAAAAAGCAGGGTCAAGTTTTTTTTTCAGAATCTTTGAAAATCACTCAAAGGTACAGCCTTGAAAACTCAGCTGGAAGGTAGTGCCATGCAATTCATAGTGTGCTAGAATTGTTAGTCAGCAAAGTCAGATGCATAGAAGCAAAACTATTGTTTTTTTTTTTTAAATGGAAATCCCGATTTTAAAAAGGCCAATAAAAAGAAATATGGCCACTGCTCATCCCTAAATTTCATTTTGGAACACTTTAAAAAGCAAACTAAAATGTTACAAAAGGAACCCAAACACTGATTTTTGATCATGTGTTAACCACTGGCTGACGATATGTATTGTGACCTAGGCTTACTGAGTCATTACAAGACACAATTAAACCTATTTTATTGTAACAGCTGAGTATTATCATTCCCAGCTGAGTCCCAATTAATTGCAAAACAAGTCCTTTGGAAGAAGTCCTTCAGGATAATCACCAGCCTTTAACTTCTTTGATACCCTGCCAAAGGCCTTACTTGGCAAAGCCCCACGAAGTTCAGAAACAAACAAGAGATGCCGACTGGAAACAGAGTTAGCAACGTTGCTTTCCTGCAAAAGGCCCAAGTGCCTTTGTTTCTCTTTTAAGCTTTATGGGAGGGGCCAATCATCTTCTGGCCTTATTCCTGAGTCATCCCTTTTGCTTTAGCTGCTCTTGCCTTCTGGCAGCTCTGCACATGCGTGCACTAGGAACAGGCTCCTCCTGTTCCTCTGCCTCTCTGCTATCCGACTCTGGGGGCTCCGGAGTCCGTGCATCACTCCCAGATGGCCCTGGCCCCATCTCTGCCTCTGACGCAGAGCCCTTGTCCAGGCCTTCCCTAGACTCCAAGACTGGCCCATGTTCCTCCCCAGCCTCCTCACTGTCCGACTCTGCTGCCAGCTCCACAGGCTGCTGGCAGATCACAACAATATGCAAGAATTCTCTAAAAGGTGCTCTACCCCTAAGAGAAAAAGGAATTGGAACAGCATACCCCCAAGAACTTAAGATGAATGACAAAACCTTCTTTAAAAACAGGAAATGGCAAGCAAGACCTTTGATGTTTGTGTAACAAGAGCATTAATTCATTAAACGCGATTTGTTTTAGATTCTACTAGAAAGCTGGAGGCTATGAGTTCTAGTCTCTCCTTAGCCATGAAAGCAAGCTGGGTGACTTTGGGCCAGTTGCTCTCCCTTAGCCCAACCACCTCACAGGGTTGTTTTTATGGGGACAATAGGAGGAGGAAGTTTTATTAGATAATTTGACTGCCTTGTTGTTTGTAAAAATAATAAAGAGGGGATTGCAAATTAAATAAATAAAATTACCAGTGTGTTAAGGGAGTGGAAAAATGCAGAGATATGTCATCAGTTGGTTTTTTCTTTCCTGTTGGATTGTAAAGCAGAGCTGGCCTTTTCGGAAGAACTAGTTGCACTGAGACTACTTGATGATGGGTAAAATTTTGTCATCCATTTTTGGAGGAAAGTTTAAGGATTGGCAGAAAATAGAGGCACATTGGAGATCAGCAACAGAGACAGATTTCATGCCGAGGTTGTTTTCTGCCAGTCTGAGGATGGGTGGAAAGCACTTCAACTTGCCCGCAGGGAAGGGATCAATGTTATTGAAGTTTGACTGGCAGTTCACATGCATTCCACATACAGAGAGCTATATGAGCAACCTCTGTGAAAAGAGCCACTTGTAGATTTTCTCCACTTTATGTAAGATCTGAGATCATTCAGTGCTAGAAATTGCAGTTGTGGAATGTCCTCACCTCTTCTCAAGGGACAAAAAGTCCTGGTCCTTTTGGAGAGTCAATGCCATCCTTCACATGTTCTGAGTATTTGTCTTGGTCCATGACCCTTCTTTTGCCCTGAAATTGGCACAACCCTTGATATAGATAGATAGATAGATAGATAGATAGATAGATAGATAGATAGATCGATCCATCTTGTTTTGTTTATAACAAAATATTTGTATATTTGTTTTCATAGATTTTCACGGGTACAGGTATGCAAGTCTTGGCGTATTCAGGTCTTTTCCCGTGTAAGATTGAGAGTATCGTGGCGACGTTTCGACGAGGTCCCACTTGTCATCTTCAGGCTGGTGTTTTCGGCTTCGTGCCTATGCGAGCAAAGCTTTGCTCACACAGGCACGAAGCCGAAGACACCAGCCTGAAGATGACAAGTGGGACCTCGTCAAAACGTCGCCAAGATACTCTCAATCTTACATGGGAAAAGACCCGAATGCGCCAAGACTTACACAGATTATGTACTATAGAAAGTGGGACTAGCCAACAGGATCAAGTGACATGCATATCCTGAGAACAGACTGCCTCCAATAATAAACTGAATTTCATCAGTTTAGCCTTCCTTGCTAAGCAGATTTATGAAGCTAATCCAGCATAGTTTTTCACATATGAATACATGCAAACTGTTAAACACACTAAAGTGATTATGTGATAATAGATTATTGGCATTCTGCAAGCAGTGAAGTATGGTGAAGTTTCTGGGGTGCCAGCTGAGGCTGTCTGAGCCTGCTGATCCAAATCTGTATTTCCAAGAGGGGTGAGAAGTTGATTGATTTGTTTAATTTAATAGGCTATATTAATATGATAAAAGTTGGATTGCTATTCACTGCTTACCTTCAATTAGTACTTGTTCTGACAAGCTTTTTGTGGTGTCCCAGATAAAATTGATTCACATGGATCAATAGTTTTGCATACTTAGGCAAAAAATATCTTGCCTTATCATTGCAAAATCATCAAAACAGGCTTTCACAGACCCAGAGAATGTGATGCCTAAAGGGATACGTTTTATTTGATTTCTCTTCTTTCTCTTCTACCATGTCGTTCATCTCCTTTGCTCCAAATTATCTGGAGTCTGATATGAAGCAATTGTACTATAGTGCATTGACTAACCATGATCACAGGAAGCCTTGATTCAGACACTTCACTAAGCCCTAGTGGGGAAAAAAGAATTGGTTTCAACTTACAATATATAAATCATCTGTCAAATTATGGCTTAATAAGCTTTTCCATGATTTTAATCAACTTTTATTTTTCAATGAATCTTGCCTTAGTGTCATGTGTGAATCAAAACACAACCTCTAGGTTGCTAGGATGATCATGGTTTCAAATCTTAAATGTGTGTTGGAATAGCCCCTGCTAATATGTTATTTTTGTTCTTGGAACACATTTTTATAAGAATTGGGTGTGTGGATCTTTGATAAGTGGCTATTACATGTAAATGTGGAAAGAAACTTATAGGTTGCCAAGTTAGTTGATAATCCATTTCCAAAATTATTTTGAGCGTGTAATTCATGGGTGACTGCATAATCAAAACTGCATCCTTTGTTGTTCATTTCTTTATAAATCCTCTTTAAAAATAGCAATCTTGTATTTATTTCTTTATAGAAGTATCCTTCCATCTCTTTGCTTCGATCTGCAGATGAAGACCTATCTTGGCAGTTTCCAGTTCTTTAAGGTAAAATGTTTGCTTTATTCCTTCTTTTACTAATGTTGCAACATGAAATACTGTATAGAAGCTTTAGAAGCTGAGCACTAATGTATTATGGTTTCTAGCAGATTCTACAAAACACATCACAATGTTCAGTAGCTAGTTGTAGCTCACTCAATACAGGCAGTTCTCAATTGAGCCCAAAATTTCTGTTGCCAAGTGAAACATTTGTTAAGTGAATTTTGCCCCATTTTACTACCTTTATCGCCACAGTTGTTAAGTGAATCACTGCAGTTTTTAGGCTAGTTACACGGTTGTTATGTGAATCTGGTTTCCCCATTTATTTTGCTTGTCAGAAGGTTGCAGAAGCTGATCACATGACCTCAAGGCATTGCAGATGCGTCATAAATATGAGTCAGTTGCTGAACATCTGACTTTTGATCACGTGGCCACAGGGATACTGCAAAAGTCGTAAATGTGAAAAATGGTCATAAGTCACTTTTTTTAGGGCCGTTTGAACATTATTAAATGAACTGTTGTAAGTTGAGGACTACCTTACAATATTTAAGGCTGGCCTTTTCTAGCCTGGGGTCATCCAGCTGTCTGTGATTATAGTGACTACAAGACACAACAACACAAATTCCCTTGAGGTCTGGGAGTTAAAGCACCAAATTGAAGAAGAATATTATCTGTAGTTTGGGAATATTATGACATGATTAATTTTATTTTTATAAACTAGCAGCTAAGTTCTCATAATGGTCATTCATAATGGATATCATTTTTAACCTTCAGAAAACCTTTAGAAATTAACCACAAATTTTATTTTTGATGAAAAGCTTTGACAACTTCAAGATAAATAGAAGAGAATCCTGCATAGGAATCACACAGAGAATTGTCACACTTAACAGTAATTTTCAAGCAAGGTGATCTCATAACTTGGTTAATAGGAATTCTGTCAGTGTTATGATTTGTTCTTGCATTGTTGAATCCATCATCCAATCAAATCTCATAATTATCGTGAAAAGTTTGTCAATATCTTTCAAATAGAAGGTCTCCAACCCAACCACTCTTCAAACATTCTTAAGCGTTCTCACCTCATTCTACCTCCACATTTGGATATTCAATTTTATTGCTCTCACAAATCCACTGAAGAACCACAGTGATGATAGTCAAGAGAAGGTAAAAATCAATATGTGACTTGGCTACATACTTGGCATTGCCCATTACCAAAATACCTATTAAGTTAAAAATTCCAGAAAGGACTGGTTGGACTCTTAGCAGGTTCACAAGGAAACTGTTGATGTTAAGTTTATGTGATTTTTCCCAAAGGTGCTTTTTCAAAAGGCAGCTGGACTTTGTTTTTCCTTGAAGACATTTCATTTATCAGCTTCTTCAGAAGAAGCTTCTTGAAATGAGAAGTGAAATGTCTTTAAGGAAAAACAAAGTCCAGTTGCCTTTGAAAAAGTATCTTTGGGAAAATCACATAAACTTAAAATCAAGAGTTTCTTCGTGAACTTGATAAGATCTGGATGACTGAGAATCTCCATAGACATTTGTATGATTTTATTCCTAAAACATGAATCTCACTATGGATATATCTGATCTGATACATAATGAGTATTTTTTGGGGGGGAAAAAAATCAGATTTTCTTGCCTCATGTTCAAGTGCTTTTAGTTCAGAAAAGGTGGTGAAATTTAGATCTCTCTCCAGGCAGGTCCTGTTCTCTGACCTGGAAGTTTCTCCCCTTTCATCCCAGATATATTGGAGAAATATTTGGTTGCTATTTAAGATTAATTCTAACATAGATTGTGTGGGAAGAAAGTTGAGCATTCTAATTCCACCAAATTTTTACTGCTATCAACATTGACGTTAAAGTCCATCTTCTTTCGTTTCATAATCTGAAACAGAAAAAAACTCCACACCAAAATATGAATGTATGATTTCTATTCAGAGTTATGTATAGTGATGGCAAATTTGTTTTAAATACATCAACCCAATGCCTGTAATCTATCAACATTGACAATATCTTTCCATTACTCTTGTCAACTGGAGCTAAGAAAGAGAAACCTTGGTAGCTGGCAGTATTCTAAGATCAGATAAGATTAATAGCCAGTGAATGTTAGGCTGTCTAACTGTCAATTAAGACAATATCTGTCTTGGTTGTAACTAGGGCCTAAAGTAGCTCTTTGGATTTTGACCGAAAACATTTCTGAAGACTCTGAAGTACTCGTAAAGCCATTCCTAGATTGGAGCTTTGCAGTGCTCTCTTCAAGTAGGTGTTCTTTCTAAACCCGAGCTGCTAATTTCTGAAAGAAATAGAAGAGAAGAGAATTCTTTATTGGCCAAGTGTGATTGGACAGACAAGAAATTTGTCTCTGGTGCACAAGCTCTCAGCCTGTACCTACAAGCAACAAGTGATAAATCATTATCATAATCATAAAATGCAATAGTCATAAATCATAAGATGTAACACTCAGTGATAGTCATAGGATGCTAAATAAGCAATCAACATAAATAATTCTAGGATGCTAAATAAAACAATATAAATCATAAGATACAAGCAACAAATTTATACTCATAAGAAGATAAAGACATAGGTAATAGGAAAGATGAAAAGAAAATAGTAATATACAGTCCTACTAGGTAGTTTGACAGTGTTGTGGGAATTGTTTAGCAGAGTGATGCATGGGGGAAAATTGTCCTTGTGTCTACCGGTAGTTGTTTGGCATGCAATGCCCTGTATTATTTATTTATTTAGCCTTCATACTTTTGTATATACCTGCTTAGTAGGGCTTTCGCCCCCACCCCCTAAATGGTGTTCTTTTTTATACAAAGTCAGCTTATTGCCCCCACAATCTGGGTTCTCATTTTACCTACCTCGAAAGGATGGAAGGCTGAGTCAACCTGGAGCCTGGTGAGATTTGAACTTACAGTAATTGCAGGCAGTTGGTGCTACTTAGCAGCACTTTAGTCTGCTTTAGTCTGCTGCGCCACCAAGGCTCTGTATTAGGGTCATCTTGAGGGAAGAAGCTGAAACAGTTTATGTCCAGAATGTGAGGGGTCTGTAGATATGATGTGAAAGCTTGTACTTATCCATTTTTACATTCTGAAATGTATCTGTGAAAAATAATTTCTGGGTATGATAAAAACTCTTACGGTTTAGAGTCCGGAAACAGAAACAGATCTTTGCACATGTATCCTTTTATGTGCGTTCACATATTATCATGCTTTCAATTTCTCCGTTCCCATCCCATTCCCGGAGGTTCTTGGATCTTTAAAACACGGGAGGACAAAATATGGGCTCCGTTTTTTGCAGCCCTCCAAAAAATCATGCTAACAAATACCGAAGTGATAAAACACAAGTTTTTAAAATATAGCAGTAGTTCAATAGAAATGGTTGAACTGTGGTTGTTTCATTTGTTCCATATCAAAGAGCATCCTGCATTTCTGACCTTTAGAGAGCAGTTAAAAATCACAGATACCACCTAGAAAAAATGTTCCCCTTTCTCTTTTGTTTTGCAGTTGCCTTGAGCTAATACACAGATTAATCTTACTTTTGTTTGCGTTGCTCATCTTGTTAATTAACACCAAAGGGAAATGCCTGATTTAAAGATGATTAAGGTGTATCTTCTTTCACTGGGTTTGATACAATGAGATTTCCAAATGACCAAAGAACTTAGTACTTGCAATGCATTAATATAAGGCTAATACATTTATAGTGACATTCTATGAATGGCCCCAATTTCTCCAGATGCGTGAAAGGTAATATTAAATTCCTGACGTATGTGGTTGAACGGATTGTAAACACTGAACTCAAATAGGAATAAAATGCAGAAAGGATTCTGTCAACTTTCCCTCATGAGTCGCAGCCATTCAGAAAACACTTGGTTAGTGCCAAGATAGACATGTATGCACTAGTGAGCTGACTAACTCAGTGAGAGTTAGTAATAACAACAAAAGTGTTTGCATGAACTGAAGATGAATATGGTTGATAAAAAATTCATTTCAACCATTTCAGATTGAAATCTGTCGGTGACGTCCTTTATTCCTTTGTCTAAGTTCAGTAACAGAGTTTCCTGGCAAGTTGCACTGTCTTTCTTGCGGGATGCTAAAATAATTCTAATACTGGATTTGCAACAAGTCCTACAGGAGCATAGTTTTACTCACCAGACTGGCCTTTTTGCTTTTACATAGTTTGTTGAGAAAGTAAAATTATTGGAGAAACATCTGATGAAAATGTTTAAATTTTAGCAGGTGAATCCATCTAAATTGCAGCACTGAATTCCTGGCTTTGGTTCCATGTCATGGATTTGGTAGTATGCACTAGGTCTGTAAACTTCAATTGGATAAAAGACTCCATCATCTTTTGAAAGGACAGGACAGGTCTAGCTTGCAAGAGAGGGCCATGTTTCATAAATATAGTTAATTAAACAAATTATTTAATAACCAAATATTATTAAGACACATTTGTACTGATCTCCTTCCCCTCCCCATTTCTTAAATCACATTAATGCAAATATTTCT
Source organism: Arizona elegans (assembly GCA_022577455.1). Lineage (NCBI taxonomy): Eukaryota > Metazoa > Chordata > Lepidosauria > Squamata > Colubridae > Arizona > Arizona elegans. Next base: position 74,575,057 of record JAKOOJ010000005.1, read on the forward strand.
TTTCTTTCTCCATGATACTGATTTGGTTATTGTCCACTTGGATATGCTGTTGAAGGATGGGATATTTACAAACATAAAAGAATCTTAGCTAGGAATTTGATTATGCAAATATGTATGACATGTCATATGGATAGCAGATGTATTCATAGCAAAGCTATATTAATAGCAAGTTAAAGAGGTTTAGGGCCACAAGTTTATGGAGTTGATAAAAATCATTTGTTTGGGGGGAAGTTTTCATATCAGGGCTGAGAATTCTTGGACATGAAACAGGCTACTTCCATCCTGGTTGTCCTTCAAATTTATTGGGACCATAACTCTCTGGATACTACTTAGGAATTCTGGTTGCAAAAGGTTGGCGCAGTCCATGTAAAAATACCATAGGATCTGGATCTGGTTTCTCTATTGTACTTTGAATGAAACATGATCCACCGTAACTTGAAAAAACAAATCATATAACTTGGAAAACAAGCTGTTTTCCAAGACTTGTCTTCTCCCTCAAGACAAGATTATGTTGTAGAAAGTAAAGTACATGGGCCCTCTATTGGTTAACCACCTGCTACTATTAAAAAAATATATGTCAGTGCCTAGGGCTAAGATGATTTGTTTGCTTTCTTTCCAGGGAGAGGTACATTGTGCAGATGTAGGTAGTAAACAGCCACGATTCAGTGCATCTCTGGCTAAAAAGGAATGTAGGAACTATCCTAGCAAAATTCTCCAAAGAACTCTATCCAGTTCAGTGATATCTCATTATTTCAGCCAATGGTAGATCGTGAGTTCAAGTCCCGCCTTAGCCACGAAAGCTATCTGGGTGACCTTGGGCCAGTCACTCTCTCTCAGCCCAACTCACCACTCAACATTGTTGGTGTGAGGAAAATAGAAGAAAGATGTGTTGGATATGATTGCTGCCTTGAGTTATTTGTAAAAAAACAAAACAAAACAAAGGCATGAGTTCCCTACCTGAAACTTTGCCCAGAAATGGCCCAAAACCTAATAGTATCCAGAAGGGTAGACGGAGTCACACTGAAAAAAGCAGAGGCATTTTGGGGATGTTGTTGTCTTTTTCAATTGTTAACTCCAGGAGGATACTGAAAAAGGAGGTTTTTAAGTAAGTTTCTTGACAGATTTTCTCCTCAAACTCCCTTCCCCTATCCCAACCTGGAAGAAATGTCAGGAAAATAATTGGAAATATGTTCTTCTGAATGCAAGATGAAGCTTAAAAGGTAAAGGTAAAGGTTCCCCTCGCACATAAGTATTAATCGTTCCTGACTCTAGGGAACGGTGCTCATCTCCATTTCAAAGCCTAAGAGCCAGCGCTGTCCGAAGACGTCTCTGTGATCATGTGATCGGCATGACTAAAATGCCAAAAGCGCACGGAACGCTGTTACCTTCCCACCAAAGGTGGTCCCTATTTTTCTACTTGCATTTTTTACATGCTTTCAAACTGCTAGGTTGGCAGAAGCTGGGACATGTAAGAGGAGCTCACCCCATTACGCAGCACTAAGGATTCGAACTGCTGAACTGCCGACCTTTCTATCGACAAGCTCAGTGTCTTAGCCACTGAGCTACCATGTCCCTTAAGATGAAGCTTATTTCCCTTTAAACTATTGTCAGAGTAATGGCTAAGATTATTTCCATGAAATTTGCATCATCATCTGTTCATTTGGGAATCTGTTCAGTTGGGCAGGTTGGGCAGCCAATAGTTGCTTTGAAACAGAGTTATAGGGCTTCTGGATCAAATGAACAATAAACAGCAAAGAGTGGGCATTTTCTTTACTTCCCTCTGCTGGTCATCTGGATTTTTGCAGCCCTGATCCAGAAGGTAAAAAAAAAAGGAACTGCTTCAAAGCAAGTAATGGTGTTTCTGACATGTCAACATTTCTGTGCATTTTAATCTTCAAAATCCTGTTAACATGCCTTGCTTTCTCCCCTAACAAATGGGTAATAAATTGCATGTATTAGCATGTCTATCCAACTGGTTTTTATTTATCAAAAATTGCAAATGTGTATATTTAATCCAAAATCTATGGAGATTCTCAGTCATCCAGGTCATGGTTTCCGCAGAGGTGCTTTTTCAAGAGGCAACTAGACTTTCTGGTTTTTCTTTGAAGATCTCTTCTCATCCAAGAAGCTCCATGTTGTTTCCAGCATCTTTCTCCCAGCTTGGAACTGAACCAGATGGATTTTCCTTTCAACAGGGGAAGCCAGATTCACTTAACAATTGTTAAGTGCAGGGATACACTTAACAACTGTGGCAGGAAAGGTCATAAAATGGGGCGAAATTCGCTTAACATCTGTCTCGCTTAGCAATCAAAATTTGGGGCTCCGTTGTGGTCAAGGACTACCTGTAATTGCTTTAATAGTTTTGTGGACCTATAACTTTCCACATATTCCGCTTTTTTTTCTTTATGTCTACATTGAATGAAGAATGATTAGTTCAGAGTCATCCAATGAGCTGCATGGCTATGGGAGGAACCTGAAACTAAGTCTTCCCAAGTAGATGCCAGCCATACAACCATTCTACCATTATAATTTCTTCGCAACTACCTGTATTCCACACCAGGATAGTTTTAAAAGAGGAAAGGCTTCCTTTGAGTTGAGCTTAACTGCTGTGACATCATGGACATGAGTTTTTCTTGGCAACAAGAAGGGTGTGCCATTGTCATTTTTCAGGGTATTTGTTTGGCTTTCCAGCATAACCTACTTTCCTGGAAGTCTCTGAGCCAACTCTTATCAGGCCCAATCAGTCAAGGTTGTCCAGGTCCTGCCCCCTGTATAGAGATTGGTCTGTGGAGCTAGTAGTTGATTCAGACACCGAGGTGTCTGGTGTGGTGCTGCACCTGCAGCCTGTGCAGCTGGCACTCGAGTCAGATGATGAGGAGGCTGGAGAAGATGTGGTGCCAGAGGCGGGGATTCAGCCAGGGCCTTCAGAACCTCCAGAAGCTCCCTTAAGTGAAGAGGACGAAGAGGAGGAGCCTCTTCTCGATGCACGGGTACGCAGAGCTGCCAAAAGACAGGAGTGGCTCCTCAGGGGGAGGAAGCAATTTGCAGGAAACAACTTAGTTCACATACCTTTGTGTCTTATCTTCCTTATCTTATCAGCTTCCTGCAAATTGCTTCTGGGCATTCTGCCAACCACAGTAAGCTTTCAGTTATTATTCTTTGAATTCTTGGTGGCTGTTTAATGCAATTAATTAACAGCCGTTGTTGTAAAAGACTGATTTATTTAGTAAACCAAGGTTCGAACGGACTTTGTGTGTGCTGCGTTCTTTGGGGTCCATAGCTGGGGCAGAACAAGAAGTATGGTTAATACTGTGTTCATACCAATGTTGCAGAAGGCTAAATGTACATTAACAAAGGAATTGTGTCTAAGAGTAATGTATAAAATGTCAAGATTCTACAAAAGCTAATCCTTCCAAGAACTGATGTTGATTATGATTTTTTTTTTTAAAAAAATATTTACTTCTTTTTTAAAAAACCTTTTAGTGATACGCACAAAGATTGTGTAGGTTGATGGACTGCAACAGGTAGTCCGTGGTTGTCTTAGCAGTGTCATTAGAGGCTTTGCCAACTCCACTGGAGGCAAGAGTGCCATGAGATTGCCCCACCCCCACCCCACAGCATGAATATATTATCAAATTAAATTGCTATCAGCTAGTCCTTGAGTGGGGTGAAAACTGGTCAAAATGTTTACATTTTTAAGAAAGGTAAAAAGGTAAAGGAGTCCCTGCGGATCATTGCTGACTATAGTGGACAGTGCTCATCTCCATTTCAAGGCCATTGAGCCGGTACTGTCTGAAGTCATTTTCATGGACATGTGGTCAGCATGATGTCAGGAAGCAAAAGTCATTCTGTCCCAAAGAACCTATATTTGCCAGGATGCCCTACCCAGTTTGGCTTGCCACAGAAGCCATATAGGCTAACTTTGCTGGCACTCCACAGTATAGGTAGTCCTCAACGTACAACCACAATCGAGCCTAAATTTTCTGTTGCTAAGTGAGACAGCTGTAAAGTGAATTTTGCCCTATTTTACGACTTTCCTTGCCACGTTTGTTAAAGCGAATCAATGCAATTGTTAAGTTAAAAACAGTTGTTAAATGAATCTGGTCTCTCCGTTGACTTCGCTTGTTAGAAGTTCACAAAAGGAGATTACATGACCCTGGGACACTGCAACTGTCATAAATGTGAGTCAGTTGCCAAGCATCTGAATTTTGATCATGTGACCATGGGGATGCTTCATTGGTCATAAGTGTGAAAAATGGTCGTAAGTAATTTTTTTCAATGCCATTTAACTTCGAACTGTCATTAAATGAACTGTTGTAAATTGAGGACTATCTGTACTCAAGGACAAAGTACCCTCATATTTAAGTCAGTTGTCACTTACCAGTGTCGCGGTAAGGTCAGTTCTCCAGAAATGCAAATGGGAAAAACAAGAGCTTAGTTTCTAAACATTTTTTGGGGGGTTTTTAATTTTCAAGTTGAGTTGGATGCTTTCCTCAGTGATTCAGCAAATGGTTGGCCATTTCAAGGAGAAATTTGGTAGCTCTGCTGCTGACCTTCCCTTCAACTGCTATCTCTGCTTGTAAATTGCTGAGGAAAAATGCCTGAAAAACCTATTATGTGTTGAAACCTCGACAGAGTCAATATAAAATTAGATAAATGTCTTGCATCATATCTATTTTCATTCCGTTCCACCCCGCAAAGGAAGCAGCTGCACTGTATAAATGCTTCCCTATGATAAGACAAGATTAATTTGTCCTATTTCAGACAAATTGCAAAATGTCAAATTGAATTGCTTTCCCCTCAAACTGCACACTCAGATTGGATCATTGGATGTGCCTTCTTCGATTCTCACATTTGTAACTGGAATTGAATCAGGGCTGGTTTATAAACCAGGAAATTTCTGGAAGTTAACTGCCTACACTCATGTATACTCAGAGGAATTTTCCACAAGAATGTCCATCCAAATGAAGTAAGGGCTGGTGTCTTCTAGTCAAAGCACCCCTCCAAAAGATTTATATGGCCCTAGCAATCCCTAGTATTTCTCATTATTTTAGAACAGGGGTATCAAAGTCAAGGCCTGGGGCCAGATCTGGCCTACAGGACTGCCCTGGAAATAGTGGACCAACCCATGGTGCCTCTGCCAGCAAAAACAGAGCTTGGGAGGGCCCTCCCTCCTGCCTGTGGCCCTCCCTAGCTCCATTTTCACTGGCAGAAGGTTGCAGTTGGAACAGAGCTTGTGAGGGCCACATGTGTCCCCCCCCCCCACCCTCGAGGTCCCTTTTCACTGGCAGAGGGTTGTAGGAGGCCGTCGCAGCTGAAAATGGAGCTTGGGAGCCCATTTTCACTGGCAGAGCACTCAGGCCCTCACAGGTGCCCCCCAACACAAGTAATGTCATGCTGGCCACGTCAAGCCTGGCCACACCCCTTTGACCCCAGCCCCCCGAGGTCAAACACAAACCTGATGCGGCCCTCAATGAAATTGTGTTTGACACCCCTCTTCTAGAAATAGTCTAGAAATCTCATGCCAGCTTCTGAGCCACTCACCTTTGTTTTTGTTTTTTTTTTTGGCAGAAAATTGTACTATAGAAATGTGACCATTTTGCCACCTTATGCCACCTTACGTTCATGGAGAGCTTTGAGGGCTGCAAATGGTGGTGGGGGAGGGGCTAGGAAGCATCAGAGTAGATCCATGTTGTCCAGCCAATATCAAGCATATTTCAAAATACTAGCATTACTTCTGTGTAGAGTCCAAGAATCCAGTCAAACATTTACAGCTGATTTCTTTTTTTAATGGGCTGGTAGCTCCGATGTGGCAAAGGCCATAATGTAAATAGAATAGAATAGAATTCTTTATTGGCCAAGTGTGATTGGACACACAAGGAATTTGTCTTTAGCACGTAAGCTCTCAGAGTACATAAAAGCTATAAGTGATAAATCATGATCATAGTCGTCATAAAAATACATTCATCATAAATCTTAAGATACAACATTTAATGATAGTCATAGGATACTAGATAAGCAATCAACGTAAATCATACTAGGAAACTAAATAAAATAATATAAGTCATAAAGATGGAAGCAACAAAATTATAGTCATAACTTTCAAATTAATTACCAACATATGGCCTGGTTTTGTGGGAAGCTCTTATAATGTGTTGGACAATCCTAGTATGTACTTAGTAATTATGATGTAAGACCGTCTTCGATCAGTGCTAATTAGAGATGTTGACCTGCAAATTTCTCTTAAGTTACTTTTGATTGTTTACAGAGAAACCGGTCTCAGCCTAGATGGTATCAGATGACATTTGATGGGTCAGCCTCTGATTCTTGTCAGCGTGAATACTGTGTGTGCAATAGCTAATTAGACTGCAGCTGGGCCATTTTAAGTTCCTCTCCAAGAAAAACTGAAACACATACCAGACAGTTTTTTCTGAAATCTTAATTTAATTCAGAAGGTTGCAGGGAAGGGGTGGAAGCTATATAACTTTCAACAGTTTTGTGAGCTATTAAGATAAATGGTCTAAAAGGATTTTCTGCATTTGCTGAGTCCATGGGGGTGATTAAAAAAAGGGCACTCAAAGCCCCGCCCCTTTTTGGCTGCCATCTTGCCTTTTTGGGATTCCCCACCCCCACCCGTCCCATTGTGGACACCTCTGAGCTTCCAAAGGAAAATTCTGAAAGAATGGATACCAGGCTTCAAGTCTGCCAAGGATGGTATTCTTTGCTTCAGACATTGTTTCTCTTGTTCTGAGATATATTTTATTTATTGTTAGCAGATGAATTGAGGAGGTTTTTAATCAGTTTATCATACCTTTTCCTGGAAAATTCTGGGGAATGCAATATTGTGAGTGTTTGAGAATATATTCTGACCTGCTCCCCTTTCTCTACCAATTTCTTTGTATACATGATGTACAATGACAATAAAGGCTATTATTATTATTCTTTAGCGGTAAGAAGTAATCATAGCATCAATCAGATTACATCTATACAGCATGCTAACCTGGAAAAGATCATTTTTGTTTCCAGTGTAGGTCATGGAATTGCTGGGGGTTATGATCTGGAGATTAGAAGCTGATGATACCCAGATTTATTTGTCTATATTTTCTTCAGAAAATGGCCAAGTTCCCCAAATGCCTTTCTGCAGGCAGGAATGGACTAGATGAGAGATAACAAATGGACATCGAATCCAAGTAACATGGTGTCTCTTGTGAACAACTTCAAAGATGTGGTAGATCTCTCTGTTCTGAATGGACTTGAAGGAGGAGGTATGCATTTTTTAAGTGTTTGTGGATCCAGAACTCTAGATCACAGCAATGGACAGGAATACCTTTGATCAGCTTTTCTGGTATGTCAACAGCATTCCTTTCTGGAAGATAATAACCATAAAACTATGATGCATGTGCCGCCAACTTCCAGGGTAGACTATAGTAATGAGATTTACATGGGGCAACAGAATGACAGAATTGGAAGGGATTTTGGAGGTCTTCTAGTCCCTCCTCCATCCCCCGCTCAACATTTGTCTCTTATCTGGAAACTTCAACTGATAAGAAAAGGTTGATTTTAGGAAGGATGCAAAGAGATCATATGATCCCTATGCTTAAAGTCCTGGTCATTATTTTAAAAGTCCTCTATTACTTAATTTCAGGTTATTTAGCACATAGACTTATATACCGCTTCACAGTGTTTTACAGCCCTCTCTAAACGGTTTACAGAGTCAGCATATTGCCCCCAACAATCTGGGTCCTCATTTTATAAACTTCGGAAGGATGGAAGGCTGAGTCAACCTTAAGCAGGTCAGGATCAAACTCCTGGCAGTGGGCAGAATCAGCCTGCAATTCTGCATTCTAATCACTGCGCCACCACAGCTGTTTTAAGAAAAGATATGAACTTCCATGTTTACTGAGAGTATTTGTGAACCACAGTTATGATTATCTGAAGCTCATCTGACAATGACTAGAACTCATCCTTCTCTGTTGCCATCCAAGCTCATCTGAAAAGCTGAGAGACATAATAGTTTCATTAGCTTTTAAATAAGCCATTGGAACCCATATTTCATGCAGGCTTTTAGATCGTTTTAACTCTTGATTTTTTTTTTACTTATTTGCATTTTTCATTGTCATTAAAATTGTGACCTTAATTTGTTTTTTGTAAACCACTGGGGTTCTTCAATAGTTGATATTATGTCAATTTAGATCAATCAGTAAAATCAGACATTTTAGATCACTGGGTGGGATCTTGATTTATCTAGATATCTATTTATCTAGATTTATCTATCATCTTCCAACAATGTGTAGAATTTATATCTTGCAATCCTTGGAGCTAGAAGTACACCTGAACCTTTGAGAAATGCTTTTTTTTAGAGAACAAAAATGGCTGCCTTTAATTTTTTTTTTTCTTTGTTCTCCTTGTTTCAGATGTCGAATAATCCTTGTAACAGGTAGTATTCCCTGTATATTCTGCCTTCAACTGGCAGTCACCTTTTAAAACTAACTTTACCTCAGTTTAAAAAGCGGTAATTCCTCATCGAACTATGGCTGCGGCAAAGAAACGTTCAAGTACCTCCCCTCCTGATGGCGGATGGGGATGGATGATTGTGATTGGCTGCTTCCTTGTTACGATCTGCACTCGAGCTGTGACCAGGTAAACCTTGGGGTTCATGAAACTTTGCTCTATTTTACTCATCTTGTCCTTTGCTTCAAAGTTGAGGGCGAGGATTTCTAACGATCGGATTGAAAACAAAGAGAAGTGGACAGTTTGGGGACTCTTTATTTGTAGGAATATCTTTACATTTCTGCTGGTCAGCTCTCCTTGTAGTTTAATTGAAACTTTTATCATGCAGATGTAAGTTCCTTACTTAGTTTTGAACTGCAGTTTCTGCTGCCTTCAGCCAGGGTTCACGAGAACGATCAATTATTGATTTCACGCTCTCCGGCTCTACTTGGAATTTGTTAATTTGAGCTTTCATTGTATTCATATAATTTCATGAAACGAGGATGCGATGTTGAAATCCAGAGCGGGAATATTTTAACTATTATGCCAGTATCTTTATGAACCTAATTGTCTCATAATTTACCATAAGGTTACCTTACAACCATAGAATAATTTACCATAAAGTCAGTTTGATCCAGTGGCAAAGACACCAGGCTAGAAACCAAGACCCTGTAAATTCTAGTCCTGCCTTAGACATCTGGGTGATGTCTAGCCATCTGGGTGAATTTGGGCCAATCACTCTCTCTCAGCCTAATTCATCTCCCAGGGTTGTTGTGGGGAAAATAGGAGGAGGAAAGAGTATTATGTAGATTTGCTGCCTTGAGATATTTATACAAATAATAAAGGTGGGATAAAAATAAATAAATGAAATAAAAAATAGGGTTACACATTGATTGTAATTTATCTACCGTTTGGGTGGAATTGACTAATCTTGAGGATTCTGAGCCACAGATTGAATTAAGGTTGACCATACTGGAGGCATTTCATCTTGATTTCCAAGAATCTCAGCAATAGGAACAGTTTCATCTTGAGGACAGACATCAAGAGTAATTCTTCTAGGGGGAAAGATCTGGCTATTTCCTCCTCAGCTTTTTTTAGCCTTCATTTTATGAAGCATAATTAACATTTCTCTCAAAAAGCATACAAGGCACTTATCAAAGCAAAAACAAAGCAGAAGAGTAGAAGAGATTCACTTTTACTCCAACTAAATTCACTCCAAGTAAAGTACATTAAGGTGGGAGAGGAGAGGATTGAACAAAGAGCATCTCAGATCTACATACTATCAAACCTCGAACATTTATTCTGTTTAAGTTTCTTTTTTTTTAAATATACTTTATTAATTTTTTCCATTATAAAAGAAAATATACAATCTCTATTTCCTTCAGAGGTACAGTGTTTATACAATTTACGGAATCATACTTTAAATAAACTTCATCCTTAGCTGTTCAATATTCTATGCAATATAGCTCATACTTCGAGTGCATAACAGGTCATATCCTAAAATCATGTTTTTGTCTTGTTCTTCAACCAATTGTACCAATTTCCCCATACTTCATAATATTTAGATTTCTCCTCATTATTTATCTCACTCGTCAATTTTGCCATTTCTGCGCACTCTAGAATTTTATTTATTAGTATTTCTTCTGAGGGTATGGATTTATTTTTCCAGTATTTCGCAAAAGCTAGTCTAGCCGCAGTTGTAATCTGGATTATGAGTTGAGTTTTGTTGTTATTGAGGCCGTCTCTGATTATACCCAGGAGGAAGATTTCTGGAGATAGAGCTATCTCCTGTCCCGTTATTTCACAAAGCCAATATCGAATTTTTGACCAGAACCTTTTGGTCTCTGGACAGGTCCACCATAGATGATAGAAGGTGCCGACCGTTTTTCCACATTTCCAACACGTGGCTGAGAGATTGGGAAACATTTTCGCTAACCTAGCTGGTGCTAGATACCACCTGTGTAGCATTTTATAATGGTTTTCTCTAAATGTTGCGATTTTGTCATTTTATAATTCCTATTCCAGGCCATCTCCCAGTCGTTAAAATTTAATCTGTATCCCAGGTTTTTTCCCCAAATATTTAGCTGATTTTTTGCTATAATCTCTGCCCTATCCTCATCTAATAAGAAGTTATATATTTTTGCTAGCATTTTCTTGTCTGTTCCCCAAATAATTTTATCAAAATTTCCATATTTAGCTTCAATACCAAATTGGTCTCTGTCTTTTTTGGAATCTTGAATTAATCTGCAAGTAATTCCACCAGTCCAAGTTGAAACCCTGGTCCCTCAATAAATCCAAAGATTTGAGCTTCCCCTTTTCATCAAGAATGTCTTTATATGTGCCCAATTTATAATCGTCTCTCCTGTTTGGGACCGCCAATGCTTCCGTAATAGAAAGCCAGTTAGATACCTTAGTATAAATCCTCTGTCTAATTTCCTCCCACGTGTGTATAAGAGTCTCCCTAATTTTGTGTTTATGAAAGTAGGATTTTTTTCTTGTTCTTTGTGTCCCACAGGTGAGCATGCCATCTTTCCAATAGGTCATGTCCTTCTAATGTCAGGATTCTCCTATTTCGTAACGTGATCCACTCCTTAATCCAAATTATTTTCGCCGCCTCGGGGAAAATATTCCCAATCAGGGAGCCCAAATCCTCCCAAATTTCTTTTTCCTTGCAGTATCTTAAAGGAGATCCTCGATTTCTTACCCTCCGAGAAAAAATTTCTAATGTGTTTGTTCAGGTCCAGAAAGAATTTTTTATCTAAGGTTATCGGAATATTTTGAAATAGGAACAGAATTTTAGGTAGGATGTTCATTTTAATCGCTGCTATTTTACCAATCAGAGACAGTTTTAGCCTTTTCCATCTTTCTAGGTCTTGGTATATTTTCTGCGATAAAGGGATATAATTGTCTTCTTTTAATGATGAGAATCTCGGAGTGATCCATATTCCCAAATATTTTATTTTCTTAACTACCTGGAGGCCTAATAAGCTTGGAGATAAAACTCAGGTATTTCAGATCCAAAAAGGAGTGAGGCAGGGATGCCCCCTATCTCCCCTACTTTATATTCTGGCGCTAGAGGTGCTACTTAGAAAGATCAGAGCCAATAAAGAAATTAAAGGATTAAAGATCAGGAAGGAAATATTTAAAACACAAGCTTTTGCAGACGACGTAGCCCTCATAATGGAAGATCCACTAGAAACCGGTTTAAAATTAATGCAGGAAATACAGAATTATGGAGAAGTGGCGGGCCTTAAACTCAATAGGAAAAAAACTAAAATAATAGTGAAAAATATGACAGATTCACAAAAAAAGGAATTGGAAGACTGTTTAAGTTTCTTATCTTGTCCTTGGCATGAAAAATCTGGATATTCTCTGTCCTTGGCTATTAACGTATTTTTCAGAGTATAAGATGCTCCCGACTATAAGAGTCACCTACCCTTTTTGGTGAGGAAAACAAGAAAAAGAAATCTGCCTGTGCCTCCCAGCAATTTTGCCTCGTTGCAGCAAACAGCAAATAGCCTGCTTTACTTTCATTTTCGTTTTCAGCATAGCTTGATTAGCACAAGAAAAAAAAATCTGCTCCCAACAATTTACCTCCTTGCAGCAAGCAGCAGAGGCCCGCGCAAAACAACTAAGAGCAAAATAGTTGAGAGTCGGGAGGCCGATCCAATCAACTTGTGCTGATTAGGCTGTGCTAATTAGCACATACATTACATGTATGATAACATATATTATCAGCCCTTCCAAGTAGACCATAGTAGGAATCCAATACCATTTATTACTTTTTTGCTGTAAATTATAGTAATGGAATCTGAATGGGCTTCCTCCATCTCTCCCTTTATCTTTGTGTGAATTAGGGAAGATAGTTCTATGCTCTCATTACTTCTTGTCCCTGTTCAAACCCTTTTATCTGACCATTGCCTTGATGGTGGCTCTTCCTCCTGTTCTTCAAGGCGATTCTGTCTTTCCTTCTACTGAAATGACCGGTGTAATTGATTATTGTCAGTGATGTACTGTATATAAACTAGAACCTATCTGCAGATCTAACCTGGGTGAGGGAATACACGTGGTAGATTGAAGATGGAAGATCATCCTCAGTGTTTCCTGAGTAGCAGGGAGCGTAAGGTTCTTTTTCTCTCTTCTTTGTACTATACTCTTTGTACAAACTGTATTTTATTGCTTCTTAATTATATATTTTCTGAGTTTTATCCTATTATTTTTTCTTGCTTCTCATACCGCTATGGAATAAAGTTTAATTATCCATACTATTGTACTTACTGCTTCCAAATGTGAAAATACTTGTAGCTGAAACACTATATAGTGCTCAGAATCAAGCAGTTAAGACTACGACTGATTCCTTTGCTTTTCAGTTTCCAAGTACTTTTCCTATACTGGTAACAATATTGTTCAGTGTCTGGTTACTATTCCACTTGAACACAATAACTACTGTGACTATAATTATTTTCACATGACTACTGGGTAATGTTGCGAGGGTAAACATTATCTGTCAAGATCCCGAACCCAAGCAAATCAGAACTCTGAGACTGAGGTTTTCCTCCAAGAACTTCTTTATTGGGTACATCATATCGGCACAATCAAATGGAAAACCAACTCTAAATGTTTCCCGTGGTTTCAGGGTAATTAAAATAGGAAATAACTCCCTCCCCAAAAGTCACAGGTCATGTTGGCCAATTAGGTTAATTGGTGGGCTTTCCAGGGACTCCTTCCCCGTCTCTATCCACCACTGTAGAGATGACCTTGGTTACCACGAGAAAGTTCTGTGTTTTGTCTACCAACATATTTCATCCTCCCCCCTCCCCCTTCTGTGTGGCAACTGAAGAATAGAAAAATGGCTTCTGCCAGGTTCAATTCGAAGTTGACAGTATCATTATAGAACTTACCACTCCAGTGTAAATTCCCCCAAATTGGAAAAACAATAATGAAGTCTAAACTGTGACAATTGCTGTTTTTTTAAAAAAATATATTCTCCAATGCATAACACGTGTAACTTTTAATTTGTCAAATGGCAGGATTGGCACTTCCTGAATATGGAAGATGAATTCCTTTGCCATTTGTATTCCTCACGTTACTCCGGTCAAATTTTGACTTTATCTGTTCTTTTCTTATCATAGTTCTTCATTCATATTAGTTGATTCCATTTATTTATTTTGTATAATTATAACATTGAAAACAAGGTCTCAACCTCTGTCTTCCCTGCTAATAACAGAAATCTCCCAGCATTGTATAGTTTCATCATTATAAGCACTTCCTTGATTTACAACCATAATTAAGCCTGACAATTTCAATTGTTAAGTGGGTCATCATTTCACTGACTTGATTTTACAACATTTTTTTTGTGATGGCCGTTAAGCAAATCTGGTTATAAAACAAACATGGCAGTCGTAAAGTGAATCCATTGTTCAACTACTGGGTATTTTTTGCCGAAAACCAGAAGTAAACCTTGTTCTTAAATTTACACACGCTTGTTCAATCTGTGTGAAAATAATTGCATTTAGAGATATGTTTGTTGCTGCTGTTATCTCAAGATGATGATTGATATGGAGGGTGGATTTGCAGATATTGTACACTGCAAGATTTGTATGCTGAAGAAACCATCTCCATATCTTTAAACATGCATATCTTTTTAGAGATTTTGGCTTAGTTCTAGAATTAGTAGATCTTCGGTCAATTTCTATTTAAACTTTCACTCTGATGGTACCGCATCCGATGATAAGTTTTCTTTTTTTCCTTTCCTCAGATGTATCTCAATATTTTTTGTGGAATTCCAGACTTACTTTGCACAAGATTATGCCCGGACAGCTTGGATCCATTCCATTGTAGACTGTGCTACTATGTTGTGTGGCAAGTATTTATGTACTGTACAGTATTACATCAGTGGTGGATTGCTACCGGTTCTCCCCAGTTCTTGCGAACCGGTAATGGAAATTTAAATACCACCTTTTCCTGGCCCCGCCCCAATCTATTTGCTGCCTCCTGAGTCCCAGCTGATTGGCTAGAAGGAAAAAAAACTGTTTAAACTCTTGCCACGGCACTTCAAAGGGCCGTCCTACAGCTGATCAGTGGTAAAAGGCAGTGTGGTGGTAGACCAGTGCGCTCCATAAACAAATAGGTAGACCGGAACGCTCCAAAAACAAATGGGTAGACTGGTGCGCTCCAAAAATGAATAAGTAGACCGGAACGCTCCAAAAACAAATGGGTAGACCGGTACGGCTCTGCAAGCAGTTAAAAGCCTGGTAGACCAGTACCTCTGCTAAATCCTAAAGAATTGTCACATGACCATCAGACCACGCCCACAAAATAAGCCACGCCCCCAGAACCAGTAGTAAAAAAATTTAGAACCCACTCCTGTATTACATGGCATGTGATGCAATCCGCCATCCAGTAACGCTTATATTTCTTCTGTTTTGTATTATGTATAACCTCCTTATGCTTAGTCCCAAATAACTAGAACCAAATAGACCCAGCTCTTGATTTAATCTTTCCTAACTCAGTGTTTTAGACTTTAATTCCCAGAATTGTTAATTGGAAATTTGGGGAATTGCAGTTGGAAAAGGCTAAAACAAAGTGAATTATTGTGGACCTGAGAGAAACCTACCTCCTTGACTTACATCCATTCATTTAGTGGCCTTTCAAAATTACAACAGCATTGAAAAAAGTGACTTGTGACCGTTTTTCACATTTATGACTGTTGTAGCATCCCCATAGTCACATGATCAAAATCGGGATGCTTGGCAACTGGTTCATATTTATGACAGTTGCAGGGGTCTGCTTCTGATAGGCAAAGTCAATGGGGAAGCCAGATTCACTTAACAATCATGTTACCAACTTAACAACTGCAGGGATTCACTTAACAACTGAGGCAGGAAGGGTCACAAAATGGGGCAAAACTCACTTAACACCTGTCTTGCTTAGCAATGGAAATGTTGGGCTCAACTGTGGTCGTAAGTTGAGAACTACTTCTACTTGCTTTATGAATTACAGTTAGAACTTGTCTTTCCTCCAGGAATTCAGTTTTTGTGAACCTATAACTGTCTACACACACTATTTTTTTCTTTATTTTTACATTGAATGAAGAATGATTGGTTCAGAGTCACCAAATGAACTGCATGGCTATGGGGCAGTGGTGAAATTCAAAAAAATTTCCCTACCGGTTCTGTGAGCATGGCTTGGTGGGTGTGGCTTGGTGGTCATGTGACTGGGTGGTCATGGCTTGGTGGTCATGTGACTGGGAAAACCAACTATCCCACTTTATACAAAAATAACACAAAAGCTACACAACTGACTCACACACAGTGCAAAAGCAGTTGGACTTCACACAAAATGGCCCCTGCAACAAGCAGGAACCTCACAGAGTCACAGAGAGCTCAAAAACAAACTATCACACTTTACACAAAAATACCAGTTCGGGCAATAGGTAGTAAAAAAAATGCTTTAAAAAGTAAAAAAAAAAGTTCTAACCATCGAGTGGCACAGCTGATTGTCGGGTTTTACTTTTTTTAAAGCATTTTTTTACTACCTATTCGCCCGAACCGGTGGTTAAAAAATGCTAAAAAAAAGTTCAGACGATCAGCTGTGCTGCGCGATTGTTGGCACTTTAAAAAAAAATTTTAAAGCATTTTTTTTACTACCGGTTCGGGCGAACCAGTAGCGTTTTTACTACCAGTTTGGGAGAACCGCTCCAAACCAGTAGCATTTCACCCCTGCTATGGAGGAACCTGAATCTGTGTATCCCCAGATAGACTCCAGCTATACAACCATTATGCCCACTTGGGATAGGCTTCTGTGAGTCACTTTGTCTATGTGAAACTAAAGCTTTGCCAGTATTCTCCAATCATCTTGAAATTAAACTTCTGAAAGATGCTCTTTTTAAAATTTATTTAATATTAAACATAAGAATTATATTTCTCTGCCCATTTGAACTTTATGGAAAAGAGATCCTCCTCCTCTTGGAGGAACAAAAAAAAATTGTTTAAAAATTCCAGCAGAAGGTAAAGTAAATGAAGCTTTAGCACGGCTTTAAATGAAATAATTTTTTTTTCTGGTATGAAAGTGGCGCAGTGGTTAGAATGTAGTACTGCAGGCCACTTCTGCTGGCTGCCTGCAATTCGGCAGTTCAATTCCGACCACCTCAAAGTTGACTCAGCCTTCCATCCTTCCGGGGTCAATAAAATGGGGACCCAGATTGTTGGGGGCAATATGCTGACGCTGTAAACTGCTTAGAGAGAGCCGTAAAGCACGTAAAGTAAAATGGTATATAAGTCTAAATCCTATTGCTATTTCTTTTCATTTCAAGCTCCTCTTGGGAGTTTCATCAGCAATCATGTCTCTAGCCAAGTGGGAATCATGCTTGGAGGACTCCTTGCATCTGCTGGATTTATCTTGAGTTCCTTTGCCACCACCTTGGAGCATCTTTACCTTTCCTTGGGCATTCTTACAGGTATTTTTTCTGGCACGGATATAATTGTTTACACACACATTAATGAGAGTTGTTGTTCTATTATCTGCAGTATACAATGCATGGGAGTGTAATCCTGTGCATGAATTTAGGATACAATCAAATTGCGTTCAGCAGAATTTACACTTGAATTTATTTATTTAGGATTACAGCTTGATCAGGGGTCCCCAATCCCCGGTCTGTGGACCGCCACCAGTCCGCAGCATGCTAGAAACTGGGCCACGCAAACAAGCAAAGCCCCATCCGCAGGATGCAGGCAGTATGCAAAACCATGCCCACTCTGATCCATAGAAAAACCTCTCTCCACTGAACCGGTCCCTGGTGCCCTAAGGTTGGGGGCCACGTCATTAGATATTTGAATTAGGCTATTGTAATTTCCCTGTTACAGTTTGGGAATTGAGTAAGAGAGAATGTTTATACAAAGCCATCCAGTGGGAGTTACCTTCAAGAAAATTATCTTAGATATTTAAACTCTTAAATTTATGAAAATAACTGTAGTCGTGTCATATTTTCATCATTTTGCCTAGTGATCAAAAAGTAATGGCACAGTTGTAATTTTACTCTTCAAGGCTTTTTTTTGCTGGTTGATTGCCAAAAAAAAAAAAAAAAGGTATTTGACTTGACATCCAAGAAAGAATTTAAAGAGAAAAGAGATTTTAAGATACTTTGAACAAAACCAGCAAAGGAATATAAAGAAACGTGGACTGGAACTAAAATTAGGTCTGGAAAATAATACTTACATTTGAGTCGTGACAAAATCTTAATTTTGGAATTTAAAATTTAGGTTTGCTGTTTTTCATCTGGGTATATGTGAAGGCTTAACATTTAATGGTTATATATTTACTATATTTACTTGTGGCAGACTGTATTGTCCAGAGTCTCGTTCCCAATGAATTGAGTCCTTCCTTTTAAAAACAGAACAAAACTAAAGTTTCCCATTGTTCTCTCCCAATTCAAAATGAGACATAGAAATGTTTATGCTAAAATTGCTGACTTATTCAAGCCTGCATTGTAGCTGTAGTGATGTGAGCTTACTGCTTAGACCCCTGCTATCTAAAAACAATTTTGCAGAAATATTGCACTGAAATGCTGCCAAGAGCCTGTTTATACAAGGAACAAAAATCCTGTGTTATGATGGATATTTGATGTGTTGGGCCAACACCTCTCCATCAGTCTTGGTTGGGAGCATTGTCTGTAAATGCATCTGTTCTTTTTATTGATGACATTCTAAAATATCCATAGAGCAGCGGTCCCCAACTTTTGTGGCTTGCCAGCCTGACTGGAGAGGAAGGGGAGAGGGGAACCAGTCTGTGTGAGTGGCAAGCTGAGATGCACACATATGTACCCGCATCTCAATTTGTGTAAATTGAGCTGTGCATGTGTACGCATGCACCAGCTCACCACACATGCAGCCTGGTTCTGTATAGGACACGGTCCAGTAGTGAGCTGTGACCCGGGATTTTTAATGGGATTTATTATGAGAAACGAAGTATTTATGGAACCCAAAGCTTGTTTTCTTGCTTACTTGCTTGCTTGCTTGATTGAATTTATATTGCCGCCTATTTGGCCATGGCGACTCAAGGCGGATTACAGAATATAAAACCATATTTAAAACAATAAAAACTAACAAAAAGAATCAAATAAATTAATATAGTACAATATAACAAAATCACATTTAGATGTATTAATGATTGGTTTCTTAGATGAACCAATTAATAAATGATAGATGGAATAGTAGGTTTAGACTGTGATGTATAAGTTGGTGGTTTAGCCTTAGGTATAGTAAACCAAAAGAAAACATACTATCTTCCTGCTGGTTTTTAAGATTTAATGTTGGCAAAACTACTAGTTCACTCTTCTATTTCAACTCAGTTGTCATAAAGATATTTTAAAAGGCAGATTAATACAAAATGAGGACCCGGATTGTGGGGGCAATAAGCTGACTTTGTATAAATATACAAAAAGTATGAAGGCTATTGCTTAACGCATTGTAAGCCGCCCTGAGTCTCCAGAGAAGGGCAGCATATAAATCAAATCAAAAATAAATAAAAAAAATAGGAAGGATAATTTTTGAGAAACTTAACAGATTCGTACAGTGTTTCACTATTCATTCCCTCTTGATTGCTGCAGTTAATCTATCTTCTGAATGTTGTGTATGTGTGTGTCATTCTCTTTTCAGGATTGGGGTTTGCTCTTTCGTATTCTCCAGCCGTAGCAATGGTGGGCAACTATTTTCACAAGAGAAAAGCCCTGGCCTATGGAATCGCCATGTCAGGCTGCGGCATTGGGACCTTCATCCTGGCTCCTGTGGTCCAGCTTCTGATTGAGCATTTTTCCTGGCGCGGTGCCTTGCTCATCCTGGGTGGTTTTGTTTTGAACCTCTGTGTCTGTGGTGCCTTAATGAGGCCAATTGCCGGAAAAGAGGACCAGAAGAACATGCTGGAGTTCTCTGAGCTTGAGCTGGAAGCGCCAAAGGCA
Organism: Arizona elegans; assembly: GCA_022577455.1. NCBI lineage: Eukaryota > Metazoa > Chordata > Lepidosauria > Squamata > Colubridae > Arizona > Arizona elegans. The sequence continues at coordinate 74,594,501 of JAKOOJ010000005.1, forward strand.
GACTTCAAGCAGTGGTCTTTCTGTTCCCCCGTGATCAAGCTATGGTCTCACAAGTGGGTGTGCCGCTGCTCGCAGCAGGAGTACAACTTCGTACTGACCCCAGACTTTGTGGTGCTTGCAGTGTCCATCTTATTCATGGCTTATGGCTGTAGTCCACTTTTTGTTTACCTGGTGCCTTACTCGTTAAGTGTCGGAGTCAGCCACCAACAGGCGGCTTTTCTCATGTCTATCCTCGGAGTCATTGACATCATTGGCAATATTACTTTTGGATGGCTCACGGATCAAAGGTAAGAGGGCTGTGCAGGAGAAGGAGATGGTTCAAGGCAATAAGCACTTGGATGCTCTCCTTGCGTGCCAGGAGCTGTTTGCAGAAGACATTTCTTTGTGATGCAGCCTTTGTATTATTCTCAGATTCAACCTATAGTCGTCCCAAACTGCTCTCTCCTTCTAATGTAAATGTTTCCCATCTTCTAAAAGAACCCTGAGGGTTTGAATGCTCTGTGAAGCATCTCTGCACGGTGACCTGTCACTCAGACAGCTTAAAAATTGATTTAACACCTCATCCCAGTCACCCAGCTACCCTCACCCATGCTTTAAGGGGCATGATTTGTGATGGTCTCGCTTACAACCTAATGCAGTTACTGTATTTTTCAGAGTATAAGATGCACTTCCCCTCCCTAAAAGTAGGTGAAAATTTGGGTGCATCTTATACACCGAATGTAGCCCCACCCACCCACCAGCCCCCACCCTTTGACCTCTGCCTCCCAGCAATTTGCCTCCTTGCAGCAAACAGCCTGTTTCAAGTTTCAGCTTCAGCACAGCCTGATTAGCACAAGCAGCTGATTGTCAGTTGGATCGGCCTCCCAACCATCAGCTGTTTCAGGCTGCAGGGATTGCCATTGCCTATTGCCACATCCGTGTGCCCCATTTTTGGCCTCCTCTGTTTGCTGCAAGGAGGCAAATTGCTGGGAGGCAGAAGCAGATTTTTTTCTTGTGCTAATCAGGCTGTTCTGAAACTGAAACTGAAACAGGCTGTTTGCTGCAAGGAGGCAAATTGCTGGAAGGCATTTTTTTTTGTGCTAATCAGACTGTGCTGAAAATGAAAATAAAACAGGCTGTTTGCTGCAAGGAGGCAAATTGCTGGAAGGCATTTTTTTTGTGCTAATCAGACTGTGCTAAAATGAAAATAAAACAGGCTGTTTGCTGCAAGGAGGCAAATTGCTGGGAGGCAGAGGCAGAGGGAGATTATTTTTCTTGTTTCCTCCCTAAAAAAGGTAGGTGCATCTTATAGTCCGGGGCGTCTTATACTCTGAAAAATACAGTAATTCCTTTTTGTTTTTCTTTGCTCTCATACTATTATTTTTCTTTGAAGGCTCAAACCATCCTTTTGATGGGTGTGGGCTTTATGTGTGCATATAGTCCACAGCCAGGGCTGAAATGTGGAATAAGAGAAGCTGCAGTTTTCCCATAAATCAAATGTTCCCTTTGTCAAAGTAGGAATCACAGTTTCATGAAGTAATGATCACATAAGGCTCTGCATTTGGTTTCCCTTCCAAACAGTAGCCATAAGTCAATCAGCCATTGGAACAGAATGCGTTCAGTAGGAAGAAGGAAGCCAACCCTTTGCAATGACATTTCTACATTTAGTTGGCAAACTGGAGGCAGTGACCATCACTGATGATGGTACCTAATTTGAATAATGAAACATCTGCAAGAGAACAACCAAGCTCAGAGACCACCAAGGACCACCTCTCATTTCGATCTTGAGCTACAAACATTTTTTAAAATCCTCATTAACCAAGTCTAAAACAGGACATTAGAGATAAGCCTAATGTGTTTGTGGGATATCAGAACTCTCTCTCAAGCATGACCACAAGAGTCTTGTTAGTGCTAGCTTTTTATGAACTGTAAATTGTTTTTACTAGAATACTTTGGTTCTTTTAAACCTTTCCGTGAGCCTCTTTTGAAGCCTTTTAGACTGCAAGAACGGATACCAAACATTTTGTTTCGGCCTTCCCTAGCCTGGTGCCCTCATGATAAAATAAGAGATTAAATGTAATATTCTTAGTCAGCACTGATAGTTGGAATTCTGAAAATTGCCGACCCAATATTAATCGGACAGGTTCTAGATTTGGGAATGCTACACAATGAAACTCATTAAATTTATAAAGGAAAAATGAAAGATCAAGCAGCAGTTAGGGAGGAAAGTAGGCAGAACAGGAAAGGGACAGAATTTTTCCATGATTTTTTCTGGAAGAATGGCAGCATTTCCACAAGCTACCAGACTGATTTTCCCCCCAAATCAGTTATAATTCTGATTTTATTTTATCCCAGAAAGGAATAAAGCAAATGGATAATGCTTAATTTCTAAAAATAGATGCTGCTATTTAGTGAGTGGCATGATGGCCTAGAGTGAAGATGCTTACCTCCCACTCGGAAGGTTGAGAGTTCAATCCTAGGCAGCAACAGATGTTTATCAGGGAACAAAAAGAAACTATATGTTGCGAACTCTGCGTAGGTGTCAGGAAGGGCATCCAGACAGTAAACACTCAGCTCCATTCAGTTGCCCTCACTCCACCCCAATAAAAGAGTTGTAAAAAGAAAAAAGACACTGCAATTTGTGTTAGCGTATAACCTGAAAAGCAGATGTTACTTTTTATTCGAATGAAATGATAGCTAGCCTGTCAGAAGAAAAAAAATCTGTGTAGGCCAAACATAGGAAAAAAGAATAAAAGGTGGAACCACAAGACCATCAAGGACTCCCCCTCCCACCCCCTTGAAGAAAGAAGTTCTCATCACAACTAACTCTCTCCTTTCTTTTCTTGACTCTTCCCTCTCAGGTGTTTGAAGAAGTACCGTTATGTTTGCTACCTCTTTGCAGTGGCAATGGATGGTCTCTGTTGCCTCTTCCTTCCGGTTCTCCAAAGCTTTCCACTCCTGTTGCCTTTCTCTTTCACCTTTGGCTATTTTGACGGAGCCTACATCACTCTAATTCCTGTGGTGACAGCAGATGTTGTGGGGACTGCTTCCTTATCCTCCGCCCTTGGAATGATTTACTTCCTTCATGCAGTCCCTTACCTGGTCAGCCCACCTGTTGCAGGTCAGTATAGAGGAGTGAATCAGAATAATATACAGATCTGTTTATATACACCTGTTGAATATGGTTTCATTCAGTTCTGTCAACCGTATCTCTCCTGGATTAAAACCGTTGGTTTATTTCCATCAGTGCATCTTCAATCACCACTAGAGCTGTCTAAATCCATTTTAGCCATTTCATCTTCCAACCATCACCTTCATGTGCAAGCTTTCTCTTCCCAATAAACTCCAATGAAAAAAAACTCCGAGGCTTGAGTTTCCTCAGTTACATTTTATTAGAGATGTCATATTGGTACATCTGGGAAAACCCGAATCTGAAAGTTTTCAGGTTTTCTCCACCCCAAAAAAAGTTCAAGTCCCTGCCCAACACCCACAAGTCCATCACATGATCCAATCAAAGACACAGTCTCAACTGGAGATGCCTCCCAGCTCCAGCCTTCCAGGTGCAGGGCAAGTTGTCCTTGACTTCTTGAGATATATTATGACTATATATCAGCCATACTCAACTCAATCCCCCCTCCCAGTTTTCCACAGTAGTAAACGTGGCAGGTCTGAAGGCCTAATATAAAAGATGGCTTCCAGGGCTGACACCCTCTTTCCTAATCCAACATCTGCTATTCTGCCATTCTCCAATGAGCACCCAGCTGAATGAGAATTATACCTATTCCATTTTGGACAAATGGCTGTCCAATCTCTCCTGAAAAACTTCCAGTGATGGAGCACCCACAACTTCTTAAGACAATACAGTCCACTGGTTAATTGTTCTCACTCTCAGGAATTTTCTCCTTAGTTCTAGGTTGGTTCTCTCCTTGATTAGTTTCTATCCATTGCTTCTTGTCCTCATGAGACGTAGTCAATACAGCTATCTAACTGCAAAACAGATTCCCAGTCAAGGTGCTGAGATACTGCCATATAAACTATGGCATGGAAGAAAGCCCAGCTTTGATTACAATACACGAGAATATTTGGTTCTAAGGTTTTCCCCGTGTCCCATAAAAAGAAGAGAATCAAACTGAATTGCAGATGTGAGGATGGAGTGCTGGTTGGATATTTGCTGCATACAAGAATTGTTGATCTCACCACCCAAATTATTCAAATATGCAGCATTGTTTATTTTGATGAGAGGGAAAACCCAAATAACCTTGAAAGGTCAGATCTTGTTGCACATATCGAGATGAGCAAAGAAGGAATCAAGGTCAAGGTGATCTGTGCCTGAAGTTAGATGGCAGTCAGAACCAGAAGGAGAAACTGAACGCTGCAGGCATCCAGAGAGATTCAACAAAGGGGATCCACTTGCCAAGAGAGAGCAAATGAAAGAGCCCAGCTGATGGGAAGGCATGCCATCTTCTGAATGTAAGGAATGAAGAAAAACTTGAGAAGAAAAGATGAAAGCACTCCATAAGGATCACAAGCTCCTACCCAAAGTCAGAATGACAAGTCAGGAAACTGCCACATTAATTAGAATCCTATGTAGAACGAGGATTATACTGGTAGCAGCCGAGAGCCTGAGGCAGTTATATAATATATGAAATGTGATTATCATTCTGCACACCTAGATTTCAAACTGCCAGCCAACAAGTGCCCCAGACTCAGGGGTGAAATGCTCCCGGTTCGGACCGGATCACCCGATCCGGTAGCAATGAAGGCGGGTGGTTCGGAGAACCGGTAGCAAAAATCCCTGCCTCCCCCCCCCCCCATGCCCAGCTGAGCCGCACAATCATCAGAAGCGCTTTTTTTTTTTTACTTTTAAAAGCATTTTTTCTACAACCGAAAAAAATGCTTTTAAAAGTAAAAAAAAAGCCTCTGATGATCGTGAGGCTCAGCTTGGATCGTCAAAGGCTTTTAAAAGGAAAAAAGCCTCTGCTGATCAGGCAACTCAGCTTGGATCGTCAGAGGCATTTAAAAGAAAAAAACCCCTTTTTTTTAAAAAAAAAAATGGCCATGCCCACCTAGTCACATTACCCCCACCACCGCCAAGCCATGTCCACAAAACTGGTAGTAACAAATTTTAGATTTCACTACTGCCCAGACTATCTCTTGGACAGAGAACAGGTGGTAAGACCACAAGTGGACAGAGTTCCTGTAGACAGGTGTGTGTACAGGATGGGTGGGTGGGGAAATCAATTGGACAAGTAGAAAGAAATCAGTTCTGTTTCAGTGAACAATATTTGTATATGCAGGACAGGTGTGTCATAGGTTGTGAGGCTGCATCAATAGACTTTGGGATTGATGAACCAAAGCCAACAGTGTTATTAAAGACAATCAGGATGTGTCCAACTCTCCAGACGGAGAAGACTGCATCTAAAAATAAAGCACGTGGAGACAACATAACACTATGTTTGAGTTGCTCAAGAAAAGGGAGCATTGCCCCTTGGAAAACCTACTGGACTGACAACCTTTCATCAAAACATTTTGAGATATGATGGGAGCCCTGCAGGATCAGCACATCAGCCAACGAGAAGCAGTGCTTCAGACAGGGCATCAGTTCTGCCAGTGGTCTAGTACCTCACAATCTACTGTCCACAAGGAAGAATGTCTTCCAGATCTCTTCCTTATCTCTCTTTTTGATTCCTCTTCTCCAAGATTGCTGATCCCCAGCAAATAGATTATTTTGTTGAACAAGCACTATAATGCATCTTTTTAAAGGGGAAAAGCTTGTCTACTTCAATATCCCCATCTACAATCTTCATTGGTTGTTAGTCAGTTTCCGAATGCAGTTCAAAGGGCTAATGTGATTAACCATTTGAGGCTCCCTCCGAACACAAATCCTTCACTTTGCTCTGTTTTTTAGAGTTTGTTGTTTCAGGTTCCCGCCCTGTTTAGAATACAGGAGGCAGATGTTCTCTATTGTGGATCCACAATTAGGCAAGAGCAGCCTCTCAAGGTCAGATGGGCCACTGGCTTTTTAGAAATATGGTCAACTATTTGTCTTACATTGGCTCTTTAGAGATTTAGGCTGTTGGGCTGCCTGGTTTGGTGTCCAGATTGGTTCATTGTGTTACATATATATATTTATTTCTGGTTTTCTATCTAGTAAGGTAGATTGTAGTGATAGACTGATTTTACTTTATTGCTCTTATTGCAAATCATTCAGAATCTTGGAAAGGTGGGATAAAAATGTAACACAGTTAAGTTAAAAAAATAAAAATTAATGTGCTTTGGTATAGGCAAGTGCTGTATTGGTTAGAACAGTGATGAAAAATGGATATCCAGTCAGGATTCAGATCTGAGTATGGGATGGAAACACATTGGTCATACTCATGGATGATCACTGGCATGGGATATTGTGCATCCATCCTTGCCCTTCTTGACCTCTCAGTGACTTTCAGTACCATCAACCATGGTGTACTTCAGAGATTGAGGGTGGAGAATACGGTGGATCACTTCCTTTCCTCAGGGTCGATTCAAGTTGGTGATGATTGGGGTGGAGAGATCCTGTCCTTTGCCCCTATTATGTGGGGTGCCACAGGATTCAATGCTTTCTCCTCTCCTTTTTAATATCTTACATTAGGCGACTTGGTCAGTCTATACATCCCCCACGAGTGAGATATCATTAGAATGTTGTACATCTCTATCCCCATTGAATTAAGTGATGCCATGAATGACTTATCCCATATTTTGGGGGACTAAGAAGGAAAAATTTCTTTCCATTTTCAACTATGTAAAGTCTACTTGAAAGGATACACCACAATTCCATCTTTGATTTTCACCAACATACTGAGAGAGTTTGGAAGGCATTCTGAACATCACCGAAGGACCTTTGTGGAGCTCATGAATCTCTGAAGCTGCCTATATGAATATATTAAGGGAATCTTTAAAATAATACACAACTGACTGTATGTACTTATAAATGAACACACATGAAATAACAGATCCCAAAACAGATTGATGCCCAGTTCTTTGGACAAAATCAATCAAAAGTGTGATTTTTCATAAACTCAACACTAGAGAGCAGAGTGTTCTTATCTCTTCTCCAGCCGCCTGGAAAACATAGGAAAGGAATTATATGCACTATCGTTGCTCTTCTGTCAGCAGTACTTTAAGGACTTTGATGAATTTGAAATATGACGAACAGTTTTATTACTTACTACCATAGTTTGGCTCTTTTTCACCCTTCCATTGCCAAGGTCATTTTCTGTTTTCTGAATCTATGAACTCCTTTAAAAAAAAAGTGTAACAATCTAGAGCAGGGATCCTCAAACTTTTTAAACAGGGGGCTGATTCACAGTCCCTCAGACTATTGGGGAGGCCAGACTGGGTGGTGGGCGTGGCTAGTTGGTCATGTGATTGGGTGGGTGTGGCTAGTTGGTCATGTGACTGGGTGGACATGGCCAATTTAACAGTCCATTTTTTTTGCCTTTCTCCTTCCTACGCTCCTGTTTAAATTGTTTTCAAAGATTTTTAATTTAAAGCAGTACTTTACCAGCCCAGAGCTGCTTTTCAAGGCTGCACCAGAAGATCACCCCTCAGCTGGCCCTCATGGGGAGGGATGGGGCAAGGGGCGGGGCTTAATCACACCACTCCATGGGCCGGATACTTTGCATTGGTGGGCCATATCCAGCCCGTAGTTTGAGGATGCCTGATCTAGACCAGTCTATCTTCAAATTGTTAAAGCAGTCAAGTCTTTTTTAATGGCTTAAAAAGCTGCTTCAAGGCTGTTCCTGGTTGTCTCTATTTGTTTCTGTGTGCACCACCACTTCGCTTCATTCCCCACTGCCCCAGGACTCGAAAGCCACACAAGTCTGGAGGAAGACCCATCCCCATTTTTTATTATAGAAGAAGAGAAGGGGTTTTGTATGTCTCCTTTCTTCATAATCTTTTTTTAATGTTCTGTCCAGGCTTGCTGTACTGTATGCCTTCTTTTCTTCCAAAAAGGAAATTGCGCCAAGGCCCTGAAACATTGCCAAGATAATCAGAAGTATGCATCACACTTAAATTATGTCGAATCAGCAGGTCCTTTCCTGCTGTTTATGTTATATAAGAAAGCATTTAGACACAGGGAGCAGAATCGGCAGACTTTTCAGGTACCAATCAGCTGTTTCCAGAAAAGCATGCTCCTTGTGCACATGGTGCACTGATGAAGGATGCTGGGATTTGTAGTCCTAATGAGACATCGACGAGAAGGGTCAACAGAAACTGTGGAAGAGGTGAGGTTAAAACCAGCAAGATGGAGGACAGACCTTGTGATGGATTCTCCATTTGAAAGGATATACTGCAATCCCATCTCTGCTTGGCACCAGCAGATCTGCAAAAGGATTGGCTCTACATCACAATGCTATGTCCCCCATTCTGCCCACTTAAACATGGACACCACTGAGAACGGTTGTTTTTTTTCACCCACACGCATCACCTTATATGCAGCATCTTATACTGGGTGATTTGATCCCAATTTCTAGAAAATTCGACACTAATAAAGCTCTGCAGTAGAATAAATAGCCTGACTAGGTGGCTCAGTGGTGGTTTGAATCCCTAGTACAGGTCTCCTGCAGGGGGGTTGGACTAGATGACCACCAAGGTCCCTTCCAACTCTGTTACTGTTAACTGTTAGTTATTGGGCCATCTTAGTTTCCCATCTTGGGAAAGTCCAATACGCCTAACGTAACCACCTGCCTTTGCAGCTGAAGGTTTATTCCCTCCTGCTCCAGAGAGATTTTGTCTCTTATGAATGTGAAGAAATCTGGTGGAATGGAGAAGTGAAATATTTTGATTCTGCAAGGATCACCACCTTGGTGGCACAGCAGACTAAAGTGCTGTTAACTAGCACCAGCTGCCTGCAATTACTGCAAGTTCAAATCACACCAGGCTCAAGGTTGACTCAGCCTTCCATCCTTTTGAGGTAGGTAAAATGAGGACCCGGATTGTGGGGGCAATAAACTGACTGTATAAAAAAAGAACACCGCTTGGGGGGGGCCAAAAGCCCTACTAAGCAGGTATATACAAAAATATGAAGGCTATTGCTTAACGCATTGTAAGCCGCCCTGAGTCTCCGGAGAAGGGCAGCATATAAATCAAACCAATAAATAAATAAATAAATTCAGTCATTAATTTAAGCTCTTCATAAGGCTGCTCAGCTTGCACAAATGAGGTGGTGGTGGGGGAAACAGCAATAAAAGTAGAATATAATAAGTCCCACTGAAAGGGAAACAAAAGTCCCAACAACATAACATTCTTTTTGGGGGAGCCCCAGAATATACCATACTTTGCAGGACATGCTCATCAATACTCTGGCCCCAACATCCAAGAGAATAACCGTCTTAAGTGCCTCTTAAAGAGTAACAGGATCTGAGCCAGCTGAATGGATGTGTAACTATCCTTTGAATTTGAATGGATGTGTCATTTAATAACCTAGGATAGAGTTTTGTTGCAAGGGTAAACGGTAAGGAAACTTATATTTTCAAGAGTTGCTGGCATGCTAGCAATAAGCCATGGTGGCGCGGTGTTTAGAATGCGGAATGCAGGCTAACTCTGCTCACTGCCAGGAGTTTGATCCTGACTGGCTCAAGGTTGACTCAGCCTTCCATCCTTCCAAAGTTGGTAAAACGAGGAACCAGATTGTTGGGAGGGGTCTGTTTGCTGACTTTGCAAACTGCTTAGAGAAGGCTGTGAAGTGTTGTTAAGTCTAAGTGCTATTATTATTTGTACATCATGGATTCTAGCATAAGCGTATTTCCATTGTATAAACCCAGCTAACTGATTGCCAATGAGCCCTAATCCACAAAAGTATGTGAACTAATCCAAATATGTGAACTAATCTTTTGTGTTCCCTACAGGTTGGCTTGTGGATACAACTGGCAACTACACTGCATCTTTCCTGCTTTGTGGGTTTTCTATGGTACTCAGTTCGACATTGTTGTGCTGCGCACGACTGGCCAAGATCACACCCACGTCCCCAGGACCAGGGAGCAGAGACACTCGAGCCAAACAAGACAGTTGGACAAATGGAACCATAGTTTATCTGGTAACTGGAGAACTGGATCAAAGAGATGAAGAACTGTTGGCTGGGGAGCCAAACAGCCACAGCAAAAGATGACAGATGTGCCAACACTCCCCTTTTGCCTAAAACAGATGTTGCTAAGTCTGCTACACAGTTGTTGTTTTTTTCTCCAATAGAGGGAGGGAGGAATCACAGAATTTTCATTCAGAAACGTTCTGTCTTCCTAGCAAATTAAAAAGCCTGTAGTGAACCAAGGCTTCAGTGATCATGATGATTTTGTAAATTGTGATGGGATTCCAGTACTGTAGTGTGAAGCAAATGAACTCAAAGTTAGAAACAACTTGTATTCACAGGGAAAGGAAAGAAAAGACACTGAAACAGGATGCAGAAATGGTTCAAATGATGTGGTGCAGTTAAGCTCTCTAATGTCATTTTTTAGATCTCTAAAAATTCTGTCAAGATGCCTCAGCATTGTTTGCAAGGAACTGTTATGAAGATCCATGTTTGACAGTGTGACCTGCCTCCTTTTTGTTGAAAAAAAAACAAAACCCAAGCCTTTTACCTAGATTTGGATATGCAGATTGAAAACGGACATTGGAAGGCTGAAGCATCTCAGAGGTTTCCTTTGCAAAGCATCTGAAAATAATTCGTACTAGTGTGACAACATTGGAATGGAAGATCATTCAAGCAATTTGGTACCCCATGGGCGAATTTATGAATCTAAGTTCCCCCTGGGCCTGAGCAGCCCTGGAATTCTGCTGCAATGATTTATTTCTGTTCAAAATTCACTTTCCTGTCTCGAAGTCACGAGTTGACTGTCTTTTATGTGGTTCATAGAGGCATGGATGCTGGCTTGTGCAATAATGTCCAGAACACAGCTACCATATTACTGCTCTTGCTGGGGAAACATAAGTTAGTAATAAATTTGCACCAGTTTTATTGGCAAGAAATGTCTGTAATACTCACATATATTTTATATGGTGATTGGGATTGACTTTTATCTGAGTATGGTTGTTTTAATTCTTGCTTTATATATAAAGAGGTTTATAGTAGAATGTATATGTATGTGTGTGCATATATCATGTACATATACTCACACCTACACAGTTAGCAGCTCAAAGTTTGATTGTGATAGGGTAATTTTTTTTTAAATTTGATTTATATGCCGCCCTTCTCCGGAGACTCAGGGCAGCTTACAATGCGTTAAGCAATAGCCTTCATACTTTTGTATATTTATACAAAGTCAGCTTATTGCCCCCACAAACTGGGTCCTCAATTTACCTATCTTAGAAAGGACGGAAGGTTGAGTCAACCTTGAGCCTGGTGAGATTCGAACTTACAGTAATTTCAGACAGCTGGTGTTAATCACAATGCTATCAGTCTGCTGAGCCACCAAAAATTAATTGTTGGGTAATTAATTAGTTGGGCAATTAATAACTCCTGGATGAGTTACTTGTCTAAACTATCTGGAAGAAACTACAAAAATCTTCTGACGTGTGATATATTAGAGTCCTCCATGTGCTTAACACAGAAAAACAAGCAGTGTCCATTCCAATAGAAACTGATTCCGCTCCAGATTTTACCTTCAGCGTGGAAAAGTTTACTTTCAGTTTCCACTGAAGGCTGGGGATTTCTTAAGTTTCCTTTTCTTCTCACCAGGCTATGCAAACTAATGGATCTCTTGTTTTAAGAGAAAAAACAAAACAAAAAACAAAGCAGTCAGTAATTTTGTAGGAAAACGAAACCCAGTTGCTTTCCATTCCACACCTCATACCAGAACTGCAATTATAAGGTAAGGAATTACTAAAAGTGGGTGGGGGGGGCGGGGCGTTGTTACATTTCTGGCTTTGATTGTTCATCACAACAGATACAGAATAACAGAATTGGAAGGGACCTTGTAGGTTATCTAGTCCAACCCTCTGCTCAAGCAGGAGACCCTATACTAGGGGTGTCAAACTCACAGTCCGCGGGCCGGATGCGTGATGCGCTGGCCATGCCCACCCCCAATCTAGTGAAGGGGGGAAAAGTCACAATAGGTCACGGGACGACAATGTGACGCCGTGAATTTTACACCCCTGCCCTATAAAATTTCTGACTTGTGGCTGTCCAGTCTCTTCTTGAAAACCTCCAGTGATGAAGCACCCACAATGTCTGGAGCAGCGGTGAAATGCTCCCGGATCGGGCCGGATCGCCCGGTCCAGTAATGATCTTGGCTGGTGGTTCGGCGATCCGGTAGCGATGGTAGAGCAAAACTCTGCCCACCCGTCCGGGTGTCATTACTTCCTGGTTTTAACCAGGAAGTAATGTGTTTTTTACCTTCTGCGCATGTGCAGAAGGTTTTGTGCATGTGCAGGTCTGTGCACACACGTGTGCGTGCACAAGCGAAGTGTGCACACCCACAGCACATGCGCTTCCAAACTGGTAAGGAAGGTAAGTGGATTTCACGCCTGGTCTGAAGGCAAGCTGTTCCATTGGTTGATTCTTCTCACTGCCAGAAAATTTTTCTTTATTTCCAGGCTGAATCTTAATGATCAGTTTCCATCCATTGTCTGTCAAGATCCATCTGGATCTTGAGCCTATCATCTATGGCAGGGGTATCAAACTGGTGGCCTGTGGGCTGGATGTGTCACGCACAGGCCATGCTCACCCCAGCTCTATGAAGGGGGAAAAAAAATCATAATATGTCACATGATGGCAATAATGTCACAAGTTTGACACCCATGATCTAGGGCAGTGATGGCTAACCTTTTTGCAGTCATGTGCCAAAAGCGGAGGTTACGCGGGGGGGGGGTCACATATGTGCGTGCCCACACCCACAATTCAATGTGCCCCATCACCCCCCGCACATGCATGTGCGACCACCCCATACTCCCCCTGTTTTTGGCATGTGATGGCCTGGTGGGCCTGGTAGGCCCGTTTTTTGCCCTCCCCAGGCTCCAGAGGCTTTCTAGGAGTGAAAACGGCCTTCCCCACCTGCCTGGAGGCCCTCTGGAGGCCAGAAATGGCCCATTTGCCAACTTCCAGTGTGCCCAGAAGGCCCGAAAATCATTTGGCCTGCACGCTCATGTGCAGTGCAGTTGACCTAGGGCAATGCTTGCGTGCCCACCGATATGGCTCTGCATGCCACAGGTTCGCTATCACGGATCTAGGGTGTTGGCTCTTCCTTCCAATTTAATATCATCTGCAAATTTGGTAAGTTCCCCTTCTATTCCCTCATCTAAGTCATTTATGAAGATATTGAAGAGTACTGGGCCTAAGATGGAACCTTGTGGTAGCCCACTGCTTACTTCCCTACATGTAGATGTAGTACCATTAAGGGCTACTTGTTGAATACGATTTGTCAACCAGTTACAAATCCATTTGGTGGTGATGCTGTCCATCCTACATTTTTCTAGCTTACCAAGAAGTAGGTTGTGGTCTACTTTGTCAAATGCCTTGTGAAGTCTAAGTATACTATGTCCACAGCATTTTGCTGGTCTACTAATTTAGTCACTTTGCCAAATAATGAAATTTATTCATTTATTATTTTATTTTATTAAATTTATATACTGCCCTTCTCCCGAAGGACTCAGGGCGGTGAACAGCCAAAAGATAAAACACAGAAATACAAAATTTAAAATAGATTAAAACAGATTAAACAATTTGGCTAAATTTTAAAAATCCCATAATTAAACAAATTAAAATTAGTGTTTAAAATTTAAATTTAAAAATTTTAAAAGGGAGAAGATTTAGGCCAGGCCAGCTTGATGAAATAAAAACGTTTTAAGCGCGCGGCGGAAGTTGCGCAGATCCGGGATCCTCCGTATCTCCGGGGGGAGCTCGTTCCAGATCATATGTGCCCCCACAGAGAAGGCTCTCCCCCTAGGGGCCGCCAGTCGACATTGTTTGGCCGACGGCACCCGGAGGAGCCCCTCTCTATGGGAGCGTACTGGCCGGTGGGAGGCTATTGGTGGTAGCAGGCGGTCCCATAGATAACCAGGTCCTAAGCCATGGAGCGCTTTAAAGGTGGTAACCAGAACCTTGAAATAAGATTGGCTTGGCATGATCTGTTTTTAACAAACCCGTGCTGGCTTCTCGTTATAACTTTATTTGTTTTTAGATGTTCACATATCTGTTTATTGATTATCTTTTCCAGTATCTTCCCAGGTTAAGCTGGTTAGCCTGTAGTTTCAGGCTTAGCTGAGTCTGCATCCGTACTCCAGGCAGCACTAGCGCTTTGAACTTTTAACCTATTGCATCATCTTCCTTTAAGTTGCAACATCACCAATATCGATTCAGACTAAAGAATGCTCACAAAAATTAACATGACTTAAATCACCACCACCACCACAATCATAAGGGATCAAGGTTGCACAAGTAGCTAAGCTCCCCCTCCCTGACAGCTGGTAGAAATGGCCCAGTCTTCATGGACCACCAGTGGTCCTCTGTCATTCATCGTTCCAAATCACAATGATGCCATGCAACAAAATGTATATCAATGATGACAGGCACCAGCATTGCCTTCAGTACTTGTATCACAACACTGCACAACTACATAATAGGAGAATCTGTGCTGCCACTGTACTCTTAAAATTGGTCTTCCTTTCAAATCTTGCATGCATGCAAGAACACCGAATGATGATGTTTCATCTTTTCTTGACCAAAACTCCTTGTGGAGCATATTCTTCATCACAAATTTCCATAATTTAAAATTTGGGACTGTTTAAAAGCAGTCGTTTTTACAAAAGCACATGGCCTTTAAAACCAGTCAGAGACCGTGGATCTGTACATGTGGGACCGAGAACAGGAAGACCCATTCCAGTGAAACTCCCTGTCAGATCTACCGCACAGGATTCTTGTGGGATCTAATAAAGTTAAATCTCACATCATCTGCCTTGAAGTCTGGCACAAAAGATGAGATGCAAATCCAACACGTATAATAAAAATAAATCGATGAGCATATCAAAAGAGCCATCTGAAAAAGAATGTAAAGTTTAAATTTAATTTAAATTCAATGTGCTGGAAGAAATTTAGGGCCAGATTTCCCAGAGGAATTAAATTTGAATCAATATCAGTTTCCAGGAGGTAGCGTTTATTGAGTGGCCACGGTTCCAAAATAAGGTGTGTCAAAAAGTTTAGAGACCTCTTACACATTTTTTCATGCACATGTGCACAACTACTTGTTTTACAATCCTTTGGATATATAGACAATCAACCCTCTTCCTAAGCCTCCTTTTTCCAAGGCCTTCGGTTTTCCTGTCTCCATTAGGCCTAATAGGGATTTCTGGGCAAACATTTAACAGAATAACAGAATTGGAAGGTACCTTGGAGGCAGTGGTGGGATTCAAATAATTTAACAACTGGTTCTCTGCCCTAATGATTTCTTCCAACAACCAGTTCACCAAACTGCTCAGAAAGTTAACAACCGGTTCTCCCGAATTGGTCTGAACTGGCTGAATCCCACCACCGCTTGGAGGTCTTCTAGTCTAACCCTCTGCTCAAGCAGGAGACTTCATACTATTTCAGATGAGTGGCTATTAGTCTCTTTTTAAAAGCTTCCAGTAATGGAGCATCCACAACTGCTGAAGGCAAGCTGTTCCACTGGTTTATTGTTCTCACTGTCAGGAAGTTGCTGATTAGTTCTAGGTTGGTTCTCTTCATGGTTAGTTTCCAGCTATTGCTTCTTGTTTTGCCTTCTGGTGCCTTGGCAAATAGGTTGACTACAGTGGTGAAATTCAATTTTTTTTTTTTACTACCGGTTAACGGTTCTGTGAGCGTGGCTTGGTGGGCGAGATATGGCTTGGTGGGCATGGCAGGGGAAAGATACTGCAAAATCTCCATTCCACCCCACACTGGGTCCAGCCAGAGGTGGTATTTGCCGGTTCTCCAAACTACTCAAAATTTCCGCTACCGGTTCTCCATAACCTGGCAGAACCTGCTGGATTTCACCCCTGGTTGATTCCCTTTTCTTTATGGCAATCCCTCATATATTGAAACACTGCTATCATGTCACCCCAGTCCTTTTTTTTTTACTAGGCTAGACATACCCAATTCCTGCAACCGTTCATATGTTTTAGCCTTCAGCCCCTTAATCATCTTTGTTGCTCTTCTCTGGACTTTCCCCAACATCTTTTTTATATTGTGGTGACTAAAACTGGATGCAGTATTCCAAGTGTGGTTTTACCGAGGCCTTATAAAGCGGTATCACTTCACGTGATCTTGATTCTACCTCTCTACTAATGCAGCCTAGGATTGCGTTGGCTTTTTTAGCGGCTGCAGCACACTGCTGGCTCATATTTAATTGATTGTCCACTAGGACTGTAAGATCCCCCTCACAGGGGGTTTCTTGGTTGAGCCAGGTTTCACCTAATCTGTACCTGTACATTTGTTTTTTCTTGCCTAAGTGTAAAACTTTACTTTTCTCTACACTGAATTTCATTTTGTTAAAATAGGGCCCAGTGTTCAAGTCTGTCAAGATCCATCTGGATCTTGAGCCTATCTTCTGGGGTGCTGGTATTCCGGCTAGCTTGATGTTGTCTGCAAATTTGATGAATTCTGTTCCCTCATCTAATTCATTTATATTGAGTACTAGGCTTAAGACAGAACCTTGGGGTACCCCACTACTACACTTCCCTCCATGTAGATGTAGTTCCATTAAGGGCTACATATTGAGTGTGGTTTGTCAATTACAAATCCATCTGGTGGAATGCCATCTATCCCACATTTTTCTAGTTTACTAAGAAGTAGGTTGCGGTCTACTTTGTCAAAGAATGAAATAAGATTGGTTTCGCATGATCTGGTCTTGACAAACCTATGCTGGCTTCTGGTTATAAATGTCAAGTTTCCCGCTCATGTCAACTTGAAAGCTTTGCAAGTTGACATTAAATTTGCTTGCTTCTAGGCGTTGTTTGATTACAGTAGTATTAGTAGAATAACAGTTAAGTGTTTATACCTCTGGGTGGTGTACAAGTATGGCTTCAAATCTAACTTTAAGACATGGAAAGTCATTAAGAGACATAATCTATCTCCCAGGAACAGATTGGGGAGGGGCCGGAATGGAGAAGAGAGAACTGCCTGGAAGAAAAGCAGGATAGAAATCTTAAAATTTCTGGAGCCATCCAAAAGGTTATTTAGATTATGCACCCTCAAAAAAAGAAACATCTTCAGCCATATTCCCAGATGTGCAATGCAATGCAGTGTGTGTCCCCACCCCCACTCCATGTACTTAACACAGAAAAATGCAAGCAGCGTCCATTCCTTGAACTAACAGAGTGTCGTGTATTAAGCTAGACCAGACTTATTCGCCAATCTTGACGTTATTTACCTCAAACCATGAAAAGCCAGCCTGTTCTGTCCGTGATCCCCTTATACAGCGATTAACAATGACGGAAATCATAAGAAATGGAAATCGATTCCGCTCCAGACTTTACTTTCAGCAGGGCAAAAATTTGTTTCGATTCTCCCAAGTTCACTGGATCGCCTAAGTTTCGTTTTTCCTTTCCTTTCTTTCTTTCTTTCTGAGCAGACGGGAGGCCGTGTGGAGCAACCGATCCTCTCCTGTTCCCTCTCCTCTTTCTGAAATTTAAAGAAAACCGGGATCGTCATTCCTTTAAGAAAAGGAGATTCCGTAGTTTTTTCCCCCTCCCACGCCTGATAATAAAACTGCAATCATGAGGTAAGGAAACGGATAATAATAGAGGGACATTATTTCTTCTTCTTCTTCTTCTTCTTCTTCTTCTTCTTCTTCTTCTTCTTCTTCTTCTTCTTCTTCTTCTTCTTCTTCTTCTTCTTCTTCTTCTTCTTCTTCTTCTTCTTCTTCTTCTTCTTCTTCTTCTTCTCCTCCTCCTCCTCCTCCTCCTCCTCCTCCTCCTCCTCCTTCTTCAATGGATAATAACAGAGGGACATTTCTTCTTCTTCTTCTTCTTCTTCTTCTTCTTCTTCTTCTTCTTCTTCTTCTTCTTCTTCTTCTTCTTCTTCTTCTTCTTCTTCTTCTTCTTCTTCTTCTTCTTCTTCTTCTAGTAGATGGACATTTCTTCTTCTTCAATGGATAATAATAGAGGGACATTTCTTCTTCTCCTTCTCCTTCTCCTCCTCCTCCTTCTTCTTCAACGGATAATAATAGATGGACATTTCTTCTTCTTCTTCAACGGATAATAATAGAGGGACATTTTTTCTTCAATGGATAATAATAGAAGGACATTTCTTCTTCTCCTCCTCCTCCTCCTCCTCCTCCTCCTCCTCCTCCTCCTCCTTCTCCTTCTCCTTCTTCTTCTTCTTCGGATAATAATAGATGGACATTTCTTCTTCTTCTTCAACGGATAATAATAGAGGGACATTTTTTCTTCTTCTCCTTCTCCTTCTCCTTCTCCTTCCTCCTCCTCCTCCTCTCCTGTCAGTTCCCTGTCAGTTAAAGAATTCTGACTGGGGGGGGGGTGTTCCAGAAAGAGAACTTTCTCTGCCATTGCTCCCCCCCACCCTGTGAGGGCCCACCTCACATTTTTCTGGCCTTCCAGAAAGGTGTACATGCATGGCTCTGCAGCCTTGCTTGGCACTCACATAGGAATATGCAATGAGATTGGCTAGTGCCCTGAAAGTCATCTTCACCCTTCTCTTTTAATTAACTCTTTAATGTTGAATTTTAATCATCTTTGCCTTTTAAAAATGTGTATGTGTTAGTTTTATGGTTTGATGTTTCATCTGTATACTGCCCTTTGTGAGGATGACGGGCAGTTTTACAATTTGTTAAATCTTAAAACACAACTCCGGTTGTTCTTAATTGTTGATGGAGAATGGGAAAAAAGGTAAGAGGAATTAATGAGAGTGTGTATCTTAATATGTTGTACCTTCGTGGTTATCTTATAAATTAGGTGTGTTAATGAAATCCTGAATACACAGGAAACAATACTGGGAGAGAGGATTGTGACTATGCAGGCAACGCCCATCTTTTTGAAGTTGCTTTTGACTTAAAATTTCAACTCAACAGTCTAAACGGCATTCATAGCAACAACCACAACAATACTCACATTCACACTTGTGGGCTTTGAAATACTGATGGGAAAGTATGGAATATTTTACCAAGAAGATGATGAATAGAAAAACAGATGTTTTGTGGGTAAAGATAATTATAGGTAATTTTAAAAAATACTATAATTGACCTGAAAAACTTCATACTTTATAAAGAAATTACTTCCTCTTCAATTTTAATAATTTATCGCCTTCTTTTAAAATACAACAAATGTTGTATTATCTGGCTGTTCACCGCCCTGAGTCCTGCGGGAGTAGGGCGGTATATAAATTTAATAATTAATTTTTTAAAAAATGGTACCTTTTTCCCATATTCAGCCCTCGTCATTTCCCGACTGGACTACTGCAATGCTCTCTACATGGGGCTCCCCTTGAAGTGCACCCGGAAGCTCCAACTGGTCCAGAATGCGGCTGCGCGAGTAATTATGGGAGCAACATGGCGCTCACATGTAACACCTCTTCTACACGAGCTGCACTGGCTTCCGGTGGCCTTCCGAGTGCGCTTCAAGGTGTTGGTTCTTACCTTTAAAGTGCTCCATGGCTTAGGACCTGAGTACTTACGAGACCACCTACTGCAACCGATAACCTCCCACCAACCAATACGCTCTCACAGAGTAGGCTTACTCATAGTACCATCATTAAAACAATGTTGTCTAGTAGTTCCAAGGGAGAGAACCTTCTCTGTGGGGGCACCTACTCTTTGGAACAGAATACCCCCTGGAATACGAATAATCCCAGATCTTCGCACTTTCCGACCTGCCCTGAAGACCTTTCTGTTTCAACAAGCAGGGCTAGCATAAAACACCTAAATTCTATGCCAAGGTCTTAGCAGATACACCAAGTTGACTCAACTTATTATTTACTGTTTATAAAAAAAAAAAATATTATATGTATATGAAATCTTAATCTGTTCACCGACCTGAGTCCTTCGGGAGAAGGGCGGTATAGAAATTCAATAAATAAATAAATAAATAAATAATATTTTATCTCCTATCTATAAACAAATCCTCAGAGCAGAGGTGGGGAATGATGGCCCCTTCATGACTTGTGGACTTCAACTCCCAGAATTCCTGAGTCAGCCATAAAAGGGCCATCATTCCCACCCCTGCCTTAATGCCTTGTCATTTCAGCCTGATCAGCAAAGTCCCTTGAGGGTTACCAGAGATATCCATATTTCTATTTTAACCATGATCAAATAAATCAGCTTTGAATTCCTTTTACAACCTTGAAATAATGCCCTAGATTTTGATTTCATTTTTTTTGTCCCCTCACACAAAGTTCTTCATTTCAACAAGCCTCTTTTGTAAAACCAATATAGGAAATTTTCCAGATCATTCCATTTGTTTGTTTGCATATTCTTTCTTATTAAGACAATAGCCAGTCCTTTTTCCACATCGTTCTTGTAGCGGCTGTATCACTTTTAAATACACTTCCAGATCAGTCGCAATCTTGTCAGATAAAACTTGTTCCCCCTTCCTTAACAACTTTTAAACAGAGTTTATCTATATAGGCAGACATCTTAAAGTTAATGTCTGGGTCCATTGTTCAAAGATACCTTTCAATATATGTTCAGTGTTAAAATACTTTGCTTAATTCTGTGTAAGTCAAATTTAAGCGTTCTCCTTTAATTGTAAACTATAATTTCTTCGAGTTTCCTCTAGTGTCCAAACTTCAAAGTCTCATCTATGCTCTTTTAAACAATTCAAAACAAAATCATTTTCTTATGGGAAGGATTGTTATAATTAATTTCAGAGTTGTATTTTAAATCAAATACAATCAAAATTCTAATAATCTTTGGCTGTTTATTCCCCAAATGTGCATTTTTAAAAAGTTTTTAAACTTGCATTTAATATTCCTTCCACTAAAGATTGAAGGAAACTCACCTGGTACTTTCTGACTTGTGGGACCAAAGGTTCCTAATAGCTAAAAAGTGGTTAACAGGCAATTCCCAAAAGTTTTTAGAAAAATAAGTATGCATACCCAATGTCTTTAAAGGCGCACACTGGATTTGAGAAAGATGGCTTGTCTTCCAGTGCTCTAAACAGTTAAAGACTGATGTCTTGCAGTCTCATTAGAAGAGCATCTGTCTGGAGCACTTTATGGATGATTTCCAGTGTTCTATTTTTCTGCTCTCAGGCTCTTTATTTCACTGTGATAAAAGCACAGGCATCTTCAGATTAACATTTCTTTTCTGGAAGACCAATATTGCAAATACTACTAATTGCTCTCTACCAGTATATTTAAATAATTTTTAAAAAGTATAAAAATCCATCACTAAATTCAGTTTATTTTTTTAAGAAAATCTCCCATTATCACAGATAATAGGACTGTTTCTTATTTTTACAGTGTAAATGTCTCTCATTCTCTTTCCTTTTGTCCTGCAGTCTCCTCTCCCAGGAAGGTTTAAAGGAGATTCTCCAACAACTTGAATGCCATTTTACATGGGAGTTGCAGAAAGAGCATATTGATCCTGATGAGTTGGAAGAAAGAATTGCTGAGCAGATCCAGTTCTTAATCAGTAAATCCAAAGTTCGAAATTACAACCTTCTTGCCTATGTGAAATTCCTGAACGACAAGAAGGACGAAGCCCTGGAAAACCTGCAGAAAGCTGAAGAGGCTGTGCCCATAGAATACCCTGAGGATGTTGAAAAGGGAAGCCTGGTTACCTGGGGCAACTATGCCTGGGTGCACTACCACATGGGCAATCTTACTGAATCCCAAGCCTACGTGGAGAAGGTAGAAAACACCTGCAATCAACTTGGAAGTGAATTTCCTTATAAAATGGAGCTCCCACAGATCAACTGTGAAAAGGGTTGGGCTCTCCTCAAATTTGGAGCCAGGTATTATGAAAAGGCCAAGGAGAACTTTGAAAAAGCCCGGGATAAAGAACCTGAAAACCCAGAATTTAATTCAGGCTATGCAATCACAGTATACCGCCTGGAAGATTATTATGCAAAAAAATGTTCTGGAAAAGGCTCTTCACTGGAACCTTTGAGGCTTGCAGAAAAACTGAATCCCATTGACATGTTTGTGACTCCTCTCCTTGCATTAAAGTTACAGGAAACAAACAGAGTGAAGGAAGGAGAAAAATACGTTAAGGAAGTGCTTGGAAAACATCCTGACGTTCCTTATGTATTAAGGTATGCTGCCAAATTTTACAGAAAGAAAGGAGACATAGAGACATCATTGCAACATTTGAAGAAAGCATTAAGCTTGACTCCGAACTCTGCATTCCTGCACCATCAAATTGGGATATGCTATAGAATACAGTACTTTGTCCTGAAAAAAAAAGTGTCCAAGGACCAATTCCAGTCTGTTCTAAAGCAGTATGAACTGATGAAACTTTGCATTTTTCATTTCCAAAAAGTGGTGGAGCGTAAAACCAAGTTTGTCTATGCTTATATTGACCTTGCTAACATGTATGCCGAAAAAAAACAGCTACGGGAAGCAGATGAAACCTTTCAGAAAGTGTTTGCCATCAGCAACCTAACTGCTACAGAGAAGCAGCAGCTCCATTTTAATTATGGACGTTTTCAGGAATGTCACAGAAAATCAGACGTGAACGCTATGAAACAGTACCTGCAAGGGCTGAAAATTGAAAACCATTCATTTGAACAAAAGAACTGTGAAAGAAGCTTGAAAAAATTGGTAGATAAGACAGTTAAGAAAGGTCCAATATGTGTTGAGATATTCGAAAGCTTAGGATTCACCTTCCAACGCCTTGGATTAAAAGAAAAAGCCATTGAAGCCTACGAATCGGCCCTTAAAATGGATCCTGGGAATGAAGAGTATCTGAGTGCAGTTATGAACTTGAAGCTTTCCTTGGAAAGCTAAATGTTTGCTATGTTTGGAAAGCATGTAGTTTCCAAATATTTTCACCTTTGTGTTTCATGCCATGTCAAAAACCCAAACTTTTACAGCATTTACAGTTGCCTTGAGCTAGAGTACTTACATCTCTGCTGTGTGTGTGTGTTTTTTTTTTAGAAGAATATTAGCTTCTAATAAGGCCTTCTTAGAATACTAAAACTCAAAACATTAAACTGAACAGCAAGCAAGATTAAAAAAAGAATCAATGTATATATGGGGTGGAAGTGGCATCTTACGATGATGCTGTGTGGCTTCAAGTCCTTGCAGAAGCTGCAATGACTCTGTGCATGTATCCAATTTACCACTGAGCCATGGTGGCGCAGTGGTTAGAAGTCACTTTTGCAGTGCCTTCTAACTGTCGGCCAGCACTTTGATTCTCACTGGCTCAAGGTTGACTCAGCCTTCCATCCTTCCACAGTGGGTAACATGAGGACCCAGAGCGTTGGGGGCAATTTGCTGACTCTGTGATATACAGCACTGTGAAGTGATGTATATAAGTCTTAAGTGCTATTGCTATTGCTATTTCATCTGCTTCAATTGTGAAGAGAGGCAATGTGGCAGTTCTGCTTCTGTTAGAAAGGGAAGGGCTCCTGTCATGTCATGACTTAGCTTTGGGGATGGGACAACACTTAAATATTATCAAACTAAAACATTGCATAGGCTAATCTGCAGGCAACCTCAGTCTTATGTTTATCCTGCAGTTCTATATTTTAATTGGTTCCCTAGGCAAAGAAATTTCAGTCCCAATACATCTGCAGGGTTAGACTTTCCTGTCAGGACAAAGTAGTGGTTTGTGGTTTGTGACATAGATAGAAATACAATTTAGCAGCAAAAGCTAAAATTTTCAGTATAAGAGCTAAAATTTACCTAGTATATGGAATTTGACAACTACTCATTCTCCATGCTCTTATTATGACTGATACTGCAGCATTGGAAAGATAAAGGTATGGCCACATTCACTCAACAGATTGAAGAGCTGATTATACTTGTCCTCTATGAGTGGATTGCCTATAGGCATACTATGTGTGGACAAGCATAATATAATCTGTGACAAATTTATACTCAGTTATAGATGCGTATTAAATATATATGTCTTGAATAATATATTTTTTGCTCTTTTGTATTTTTTAACCTCTTAAAGTAATCTGTTACTTTTCTTTGATAATGTAGCTTACTGCTATCATAATTATCTTTGTAAATACCAAATAAATTGGCCTTACAGGTCTCTTATGGCTATTTTTTTTAAAAAAGGGTGGGGGGAATACAGTATATATATATATTTTTTGGCTTTTATCCTGCATAGTGATCTATGAAATATCTGGCTCTGCTGAATAAAAGTAAAATATCCTGACCTTTGCATTCTTCAAGGTGTCACCTGCAGAAAGTTGTAATTGCTGTAACTGAAAAGTAAATAATCTGGACAATAGCTTTAGGGAAACTCCTGTTTAATTGCTGGGTTGTTCATAAATGAAGATGCTATCACAAATAATTGAGGTAGCTGGCCCAAGTTCAATTTAGTTCAAGTTCAGTTCCCAGTTACTTTATTAATCTGTGGTTTTCTTTGAAACTGAGGAAGTAATCTGCCATTGGTACTTCTGGAATGCTATTTGACTTCTTAGTCTAGCCTAGTCAGGAAGCTAATGAGAGTAGCCTCCCATTCAAATACCAACCAAATCTTGTTTTATCATTTTGGGATTAACCAAAGCCAGCTGCAGATCTTTGTCTGATTGATGATTTCCTTAGCAAAGACATCACAATTGAATACGGGTGTGTGCATTTTTTATTTATTAACCACATTAGTCAAAATTATCTTGTTTCTCATTGCAAAAAATCTGAAGTAGTTTATAATAAAATTCATTAAAAATGAGAGGGGAGGAGGGTTGGTGGATGGAGAAAACCATCCTACAAAGAAAAGAGATATATCTACTCTGTTGGTGTTGGATCTGGCAAATTGCAAAGGGTGGCAGCATAGCAAATCATGAAGAGAATGGCAGTTCAGTTTGTGGTGTTTGTGTGTGTATTTGCTTCATGTTACTAGAACAGAATATTCCTAAAGTGAATGTTTGGTACTAAGTTAAGACCATTAAAAAAATAGACAGGTATAACATGCATCATTCAGGTGTACAACAGTTGTACCAGCATTTTTTTAAATTAAATTTTATTAACATAAACGTAAAACACAAATACATGTAAACACTTACACATTAATAAAAAGTCAATCGATTAACTTCTAGAAAACCTTCGCATCGGTGATTAATGTCCATTTAACCAATTTTCCTTAATCATACTATTTACAAATTTACTTGCTTATACCTTAATACATTCATAGAAGTTCAGCAGTATCTTTCTACAATCATATTAACCATTTATTTATACAATCCTATGGCTCATCTCATGTATCTATTTCTGCAATTCTTGAGTTATATTCTATGTGCCGCTGTCAATATGTGGATGGTAAGATATTTTATCTCCTTGGTACACTGTGTTGTAGTCATTCCAAATAGAAAGAATTCTGGTTTCATTTCTACACTTTGCCTCGTTGTTTCTTCAATTATTCTCTTAATCTCTTGCCAGTAGTGTTGTGCCTTCCTGCAAGACCACCAGAGATGATAATATGTCCCCATTTGTGTCTTGCACTTCCAACACATTGGTGATGTGTTTGGAAACATTTTAGCCAAACGTGCCGGAGGAAGGTGCCATCTATAAAATATCTTGTATAAATTTTCTTTGTATGGAATCGACAGTGTCATCTTATAATTTTCTGCCCATAGCTTGTCCCATCTGTCCAATTCTATATTGTGACCTATATTTCTTGCCCAGTTTACCATGTTTTCTTTCACTGTTTCCTCCTCTAATTTATACCCTATCCATAAATTTTAGATATTATTTTCTCATCTGTGCCTTTTAAAATTTTATCTAGTTCACTTGGTTGGCTTTGAAAATCATAATGTCTCCGGTCTGCTGTATATTTTGACTCAATTTGAAGGTATGGCCACCAATCAATCATAATGCCTCGTCTTTCCAGTTCTTGTCTCATAAGTAGGTCTCCCTCACTACTCAACAATTCTTGATATTTCCGCATCTTTCCTATTTCTATAGTGTTTGGATAAATTAGCGCCTCCATAGGTGACAACCATCGCGGGATTTTACTATAGTGTTGCCTTTTGATACCACGTTTTATATAGTGCACCTCTTATTACATGTCTCTGGAAGTATAGATGTTGTTTGTCTGTGCCTTCCCACAGAAAGGCATGCCAACCTTGACTCAGATCAAATCCCTCTAAGTATAGCGTTCTCCTATTTGATAGATCTATCCATTCTCTGATCCAATTCAACGCTGCCGCCTTGTAATATAGCTCCCAGTCTGGTAGACCTAGGCCTCCCTTCTCCTTTGTGTCCTGTAAGCATCTTATTTTAATTCTAGCTTTCTTTCCTTGCCAGATGTATTTCATTATTGTCTTGTTGAGATCCTTAAAGAAATCTTTTCCCGGACCAATTGTGTACCAGCATTTTTAAAACATGTCTTATTTGCAGTTTTCACATCATACATATTTTGTGGACTGTGTATTGATTGGGGGAAATCTTTTTAAAATAACGCTAACAATAATAATGCAAATAAGTATGTGTAATCCTAATCTTCCAACTTCAACAATACTATTCTCTCTTTATAATTCTTTTATCATTTCTCCCATTAATTCATTTAAACATAGGTAACATTTCTTTGTGCCATGTATTTGTTATCCCCTACTAAATTACTAATATTTAATATTTTAAAAATTACTCATTATTCCACCATTTTCAATATTCCAAATGTGTAGGATTACTAATAAAGCCAAATATTAACAATATTTAATTTATTATTATTATTATTATTATTATTATTATTATTATTATTATTATTATTATTATTATTATTATTATTATTATTTGAATTTGTATACTGCCCTACTCCCGAAGGACTCAGGGTGGTGAACAGCCAGATAAAATACATATAATACAAATGTTAAAAAAGCATTAAAATACAATTAAATAATTTGGCCCGGAAAATGAAATTTAAAACACCCCAAATTCTTAAGACAAATTTAAAATTAAAGAATTTTAAAAGTTTAAAAGAGAGGTTAGGCCAGGCCGGCCTGCTGGAAAAGAAATGTTTTGATGGCACGGCGAAAAGTGTGCAGGTCCGGGATCCTCCGTATCTCCGGGGGGAGCTCGTTCCAGATGGCGGGTACCCCCACAGAGAAGGCTCTCCCCCTGGGGGCCAGCAGTCGACATTGTTTGGCCGACGGCACCCTGAGGAGCCCCTCTCTATGGGAGTGTACTGGTCGGTGAGAGGCTACTGGTGGCAGAAGGCGGTCTCGTAAATACCTCGGTCCTAAGTCATGGAGCGCTCTAAAGGTGGTAACCAAAACCTTGAAGCGCACCCGGAAGACCACCGGGAGCCAGTGCAGCTCGCGGAGGAGGGGGGTCACATAGGAACGCCACATCGCTCCCATAACCACCTGCGCGGCCGCATTCTGGACCAGCTGGAGCCTTCGGGTGCTCCTCAAGGAATCCTGGAAGTATATCTCAAAATCCCCACAATTTCGAATCTGTAATATTTTAAATTCACAATATACTTTAACACACTATTAATGTTGATAATACAATTAGATTACCTAATCCTAAATTTCCATCTACTAAACTTAACTTATTTTTAGTTATAGTAAGTTGTATTATCTGTTAATATATATACTACTATTTTCTCTATTTGTATTTTTCTATTATTTTATTTTCTCATTATCCATCATCTCTTAACCTTTTTGAAATTCCATCATTTATTGACTTTTTAGTCAGCCTTTTATCTCTCTCTCTCTCTCTCTTGGAATCTTGTAGCTCTTTTTGATAGATTTGCACCTACTAAACATTCCCTTCTGGGTGCCCTTTGTTTCTTTCTGCTGTATTATTTGAACACCCATCCACAAGACTTCCTCTTTTTTTTAAGAAAATATATTTTTCTTTTTTTCCTCTAAACCTTTCCTTTTTTAAAGAGAGATTTTTCTTTTTCCTGTCTGTTCTATTGTAAGCTTTTAAGGAGTTATTTAATTCAGGGATCTCCAACTTTTTGGACCTCAGGGACCACCAAGTTCATAATTTTAAATCCTGCGGACCACTAATACGAATCCAGCACACCACTTGCTGAAGCACTGGACTCCCAGTGATGGGATGGGATCCTTCAGGCACTCTCCCTCCTCTCTCCCTCCCCCCCTCTCTCTCCCCCACTCATTTTCTTTCATTTTCTCTCTTTCATTTTGTCTCTTTCTCTCTCTTTCTGTCTCTCATTCTCATTCTCTGATTCTGTCTCTCATTCTCTCATTCTGATTCTTATTCTCTGTCTCTTTCTCATTCTCTCATTCTGTCTCTCACTCTCATTCTCTGTCTCTTTCTTTCTCATTCTCTTCTGTCTCTTTCACTCTCCCCCTCTCTCTGTCTCATCTCTCTCCCCCTTTCTTTCTTTCTCTCTCTCACTCTCACTCTCATTCTCTCTCTCTCATTCTCTCTTTTTCATTCTCTCTCTGATTCTCTTTCTTTCATCTCATGGGCCAGCCAGTGTCTTGAGGCTGAGAGGAAGTCAAGCGTCTCCCTGAGAGATTGAGGTACATGGAGCACAACAAGGGCCGGAAGAAATGCTTTGCTCCCACTCTGGAATATGGAGCAAATCTCCATCTCCCACCCTTCCCTTCTCAGGCCAGGTGAGGAGTGACTGGGAAGGGAGGGCAAGGGGCGGGAATAGCCACTGGTGGGTGCAGCTGACAGGAAGCTACAGCAGGGGGAAGAAACAGCCCGGGGTTCCCGCCACCCATTGCTTTGGCCTGCCTGCACTGCAACCCCCCCCTTGCACCTCATTCCAGCCAGTGAGGGCTGCGCTACAAAGTCGCAAGTTGCATGAATCTCCCTCTACAACGGAGATTTACAGCCCCACCATGAGTTGCCTGGCCAGTCTCATATTCCAGAGCTCTAGTCACAGGACTGGCCATTGCTCATCCCAGAGCAGCTCCTTCACCTGAGTGCACCAGAGACCACCAAAATTTTCTTGCGGACCAGCATGTCCGCGGACCACCGGTTGGTGACCACCGATCTAATTGATTCCTACTTATTAATCCTTTATCTTTTAGCTTCTTGCATCTCATTTTGATTTTCCCCTTCTACTGCTTCTTATTTCTCATCTATTTCCTGAATATAGTGTTGCTCTTTCCCCCCCAATTGTTGAGTGACTTCTACATTCATTTCTGTGTCTTTAAACAATCCCCTTGTCTCCTTATGTTCTTTATAGTTTCAGGCACACTTTTTAACATCAAAAATATTTCTTCGTATGCCTCTATCATCCCCTGTAAATCCATTTTATATCAATTTAATAAAAATTACTCAGTATATTTCTATAGTTCCAACGTCTCAATATTTAAAAGCTTCTGTTTAATAAGATTTCATCAATCCTATAATTATACCTCCAAAACCCCTATGATCTTTAAAATTCTTTAGTGCTTTACAGCCTTACAATTTTCCAATTATATATCTTCCCAATTGTCCAAATTTTAAAGTCTTATCTAACTTTCCTTCTTTTCTCTTTTCTTCTATCACCTTTCTTCTTTTGTCTTGTAGAATGCTCTGTTAAATAACATTAATAGTCCAAATCCAAATTAATTCACTAGATTCCTCCAATCTTTCAGATCCATAATCCTATAGCAAATTTTAATAAAGCTTAGTTATTTGCAAGTTAGTTCCTTTTAGAAATCTTCAAAAGAGAAAAAAACCCTCAGTATTCTCAAAATATCCAAGTTGTCTTCTAACAGGAGTTGTCTCCTAAAGTCAAGGTCAGGCCACCTTCCAGATGTGGTTATTTCTATTCTGTGTATTAGACTTTGTGTGTATTGGGTTCACTTTCACTGAGTATACTGTGGCTATGGTGCTGTAGTACTTCTCTTCTTCCAGTAGATGGCTCTCTTGTTCCCAAATCCAACATTAAACAATCTGTCAAAAACAGCTGATCATCAGATAAATCCAGGGGGTTTAGAAATACAAGTAAACAGGACAGTTTCTCCCGAAAATCACCTTTCAAAATGTTAAGTTTTTTTCAGACTTTCTGTATTTTAAAGCTTCCATTGGGCTTCTTTCACCTCTTGATTTTCAGTTTATTTTTTTTCTCTGTGTATTTAATCGCTGCTTTCTTAGGCTTGGAAATTATCTTTTAAAATTCTTGTACTTAAATCAGGTCTCTAGAGTAAAAATTGGAAATTATCTCACCCAGTTTCAATGCTCGTGTCCATGATCTGCTCCAGCAGAAATCTTGCAGTCCCGGTTGTCTCAGTTTTGTGACTGCCAAAAATGGCCATTGTCCCTGCTTCCGTTCCGGAGAGCTTGGTTTAACCTAATGAGGAAATTGCGAGATCCTCGTGGTCAGCGAAGCACCTCTCCTTCCTTCACCACCCCTACAAAGTGGCTATGACCCTGTAGGGTCTCCTGACAGCAGCTACTGGTTGGATTTTGCAGGGCTTGGCGGAGCCCGCTATTTTCCAGCCATTCTCGACACGATGTCAAAGGAAGTCACATTCCATATTCATGGGGCAGGTTTAGAATAGATGTTCTTGGCTCTGAATGAGTGTACCTTTGAGGTTCCTTGAAGGAAAGAGTGTCAGGGTTCCAAGTAACACCCCCCCCAAAAAGAAAACTCTGAGGCTTGAGTTTCCTCAAAGTTACATCTTATTAGAGATGTCATATTGACACATCTGGGAAAACCTGAATCTGAAAGTTTCCAGGTTTTCTCCACCCAAAGAAAAGTTCAAGTCCCTACCCAACACCCAGAAGTCCATCACATGATCCAATCAGACATTGTTCCAACTGGAGATGCCTCCCAGCTCCAGCCTTCCAGGTGCAGGGCAAGTTATCCTTGACTTCTTGAGAAAGGAATGTTACTATGACTATATATCAGCCATACTCCACACAATCCCCCCTCCCAGTTTTCCACAGTAGTAAACATGGCAGATCTGAAGGCCTAACACAAAAGATGGCTTCCAGGCCTGATGAAGAGGTTGTAGTAAGACCTGAGCTCCCTTGTGTAGTTTTTGCAGCCACAATTGTGGAATTTCTCCCACAGGGTTAGATACCAACATTGCTCCCCAAACTAGAATATCCAGTTCTGGGTACAAATTTATTGCTTGTTTTCCTTATTTGTGGCCTGTCTTCTTCAGAATCATGGAGAATGGCCTTTATTTCTCTACCAAAACCACTACTTGATAAAAGGCTGGTTTGCAGGAAAACGTTGACAAGGAAGAGATAATCTGATGGATCTGGTCAGGGGCCCATTACTCAAATGGCCATCTGTGGTCAGATCAATTGTAGTTTCTTAGCAAAGGTTTACAAATTGTCACTCTTGTTGGCCAGGCTGTTATTATCTTCAGTCAATTGACAAGTTTCTCACAGGAAAGCTCTAGGGAGGATCCTTGGGGTGTGTATGACATTATTATACTTCAGGTATCATAAACAAGCTTGTAATCTCTTAAAGGAAATTAATTGAGTGGTTTGGATTTCTCTCTCCATCCCTATGGGTAGTTAGGAATAAGGACACTATGGCAGCGGTGAAATCTGGCCAGATCTATCCGGCTCGTGCAAACCGGTAGGGCCTGTTGCGGGAGCTCCACCTACCTGCCAGGATGTCATTATGTTCCATTTTTGACCCACTGCATGTGCAGAAGAGGCGCGCGCATGCTCACATTTCCGAACCAGTAGCGAAGGTAAGTGCATTTCACTGCTGCATTATGGTTCATTTTTCAACATAGCTACAAGACTTTGATGCTGCTTGCGTTTATTTCTTTATCTGAGGTGAAGGAACAAAAGTCTTTTCGTGAGACTTAATGTAAGATTAGGAGAAATCTGCTGAAAACCGTAACATTGGTTGCGTATGTGGACAATTTTGAAAAAGAGAACTCCATACCTTTTTAAAAAGATGCAGTGACAGTTTGGTGCAGTAGTTAAAGGTGCTGTATTAAAAGTGGGAACCATAAGTTATAGACTTTAGACATGAGGTCTGCTTTGAGTCAGTCATTCTCTCTCAGTTCTAGAAAGAAGGTCCTGGCAAGCCACTTCTGAAAATGTTGCCAAGAAAACTGCAGGGATTTGTTCTAGCGTCTCCAGGAATCAGGGCTGTCTTAATGGACCATAAAAATAACAATGGCATCAATGCTCGTGAATCATAAGCACCACATGGAATCTCTACACTAAGCAGTGACTTGGTGTAGAAACTTTCCTGGAGGTATAGGGGACTTAGCCTTCAGAGTTTTGTTTCTGATTTCTGTTTAGACATTTGATCATCCTCTGAAGAATAGGTTGGCATTTGTGGAGCTTAGAAATGAGCTTCACAAACCCAGTTTAGTAGCAAGCACATCTTGCTTTTTTTGTATCAAGCAAAATTCCAAAATCTTCGCATCGAACATCTGTTGTATATGTATGTAACTGCTGAACAAATTTTATACTTAAGCTTTCCTAACTCTTAAGTAGCTACTGGTAGAAGTTCTAGAAATGCAGATGTTTTCCTAGAATTCATTTCTTTTGGGCAATTAATTGTGACATATTTTTAAGTTAAGCCTATTGAGGAATATAAATGTATAAATAGACAGTAAAACTACTGGGCAATGGGTGACCTGAATACTCCTGAGGAAGGCTGGTGCAGATGATCACATATTAGGCCTCTGTGACAAATTTGCAAGGTATTTGGGGAAGAAAATTGCTTATATTCACATATGTTGGCTGGGCAGATCCATTAAGAGATGACAGAGGCATTCATTGGAGGTGGTTTGGCCTTGTCAATCCTGAGCAATCTCTGTGGCAACTGGTTTGCTGCCACATTGGATTTCTCACTTGTCAGGGAGGTATAGAGATTGCGAAAGGGCAGTGAATAATGTGCCCTTGGGTAAAGGAGTGCTGCCATCCACCTTGAAGGAAACAGAAGTGCATCTTTTCCAACTGGGTGGGATAACTAGCAGCTTATCGTCTCACTTTCAGTGAAGGTTGTTAAGCTTGCAGTTATGGAGAGGAACAGGCGAAGTGGACTGTCTAGGACTATGTTCTTTTCAGATTGGTTTCAAGATTTCATGGGTTGACCTTGTGGATACCCTGTAGGTGGCGAGCATACTTCCTGATCCTGCTGGATCACCTGGCTTCCTTCAGTACCATCATTAATGGTAATCCTGGACTTTCTGTGAGACAGCTTTGATCCTTGATGCACTTGCATGTCCTCATGCAGAATAAATCTTCAAAATTAGGAAGGGAGCCTGAGTTTTTAATGTTGGAAATGCAGATTAAATGGTAACCAGGAGGACCTTTGCAAAGCTCCATCTTGTGCATTTGTGGTCACCATTCTCCAACTTGGAGGTTTATTGATGGTCACTAAATTAACAGATCATTTCAATTCACTCTACATGGTGCTGCCCTTGAAGACCATTCAGAAGCTACAATTGATCAAGAAGGCAGTGATCGGAGTACTAATGAGCACATCATGATTTCCCCTTGTTATCCCACAGTTTTGTAAGTCCAGCTGGTTGCCAGTGGACTTCCAGGTTAACTTCAGAGTGCTGAACTTTAAAGCTCTACATGGCTTTAACTTTAAAGCCTCACATGGTGCAGGATCATAATGACAAGACTACATCAATCTTTTCAGGTAGGCAAGATCAGGAAACTGCATAGGTTTGACTTGAACTGCACTTTATGGAGATACAGCAACAAAATCCTGAAACCCAGATTGAGTTCACCTCTCTTATACCCCATAGAATTAGGGTAGAGTCAATCTGAACCTCTTTCACTGTTTCCTGGGGTTAAAACATGGTTTATTTAATCATCTGTGCCTAGTTTCTCCAGGGTCATGTCCATGGTTCTCTAATCTATTGACAGAAACTGGTCTCTCTTCATCTCCTTGTATTTTTTTCAAGCCAGCTTCTCTCTTATCACTGGTAGGGTTTCAGTGATCCTTGGGCTTATATATCCAAAATATACTAAAATATAGATAGGGCAGCTCACTAATGATCATTTTTGTACTCTCTAATTCAGGGGTGTCAAACTCAAGGCTCGTGGGCTGGGATGCATAATTGCTAGCCCAGCCCTGCCCCTGGTTTAGCGAAGGGGAAAAAGTCCCAATACATCACATGATGCCACTGTGACAACGCAAGCTTGACACCCTTTCTCTGGTTGAGGAGTTGGAAGGAAGATCTGATGATCTCATCATTCTGAGGTCCATGGCAAATCCTGGTCTTGTTCTTTAAAGACAGAAAGGTCAGCAAGATATAAAACATCATCTTCATACATTTACCATCCTTTAAAAACCCTTTATATTCCTCTCCCTCCCGAAAGAAGGATTAGTATAGCAATTTGTAAGGAAGCCAAGGTAGCACTGAGATTTGGGTTAGAGCAATGGGCACAATCTGGGGGTCATTAGAATTTTCCGTTCCCATGTAGACTATCTACAAACATTTGGGCTGCCTAATTAAAAGGAAGAGAAGGACATGTATTCCCATAGGTGCCGCTTGTCTTCCTATGCAGGAAAACCAGCTGCACAAGTAAAATAAATATTTTGGTATCACATCAATTATCTGAACATTAAAATATCTTTTTAAAGTTTTTGACATTCCTTTCAGATAGAGGCAAGAGGATGTAGGAGGAGCAGATCTTTATAATAATTATGTTGGTTAATATGATTATGGTTATGGGAGCGGCATGGTGCTCCCATGTGACCCCCCCCTCCTGCACGAGCTGCACTGGCTCCCGGTGGTCTTCCAGGTGCACTTCAAGGTTTTGGTTACCACCTTTAGAGCGCTCCATGGCATCGGACTGGGGTATTTCGAGACCCCTTCTGCTACCAATAGCCTCTCACCGACCAGTACGCTCCCATAGAGAGGGGCTTCTCAGGGTGCCGTCGGCCAAACAATGTCGACTGGCGGCCCCCAGGGGGAGAGCCTTCTCTGTGGGGGCACCTACCATCTGGAACGAGCTTCCCCCAGAGATACGGAGGATCCCGGATCTGTGCACGTTTCGTTGTGCTCTCAAAACATTTTTATTTCAGCAGGCTGGCCTGGCCTAACTCTCCCTTTTAAAATTTTAAATCATTTAATCTGCTTTACAAATTAGGTGTTTTAAATTTGTTTTCGGCCAAAATATTTAATAATTTTAATGGACTTTTAATGTTTGTATTATCTGTATTTTATCTTGGCTGTTCACCGCCCTGAGTTCTCCGGGAGTAGGGCGGTATAGAAATTTGATAAATAAATAAATAAATAAATAAATAAATAAATAAATAAATAAATAAATAAATAAATAAATGTTTCTAAAAAAATTAGGTGTACTTTTAATGGCTACAAATCAAGTCACAGATTGGGAAGAAACCAAAGTCTGGCTGTGTTCTATAACATGATACGCAATGTTTGTTTTCTCAAAATACACGAAGCTTCAAAATATCCATCATCATCACTATTTTCACCGTCGTCATCATCACCACCCAAATTTGTATACCACAGACTCATGAGTCTACAAACACATAAATTGCTATAAAACATTATTGCTAAACAACAACAATCATAGTAATAAATTAATATGTTTCCTTTATTAATGTGCCTTTCTATAAACATGTCTTTCTCCCATCATTTTTTCTTCAAGGTTGTTAAAGTCCTGTGCTTATAATGCTTCTATTGTCTGCTTGATTAGCTGCTCATTCTTCTATAGATGCTTGGTTTCATTGCTTTTCAGTATAACTTCCTTTATTAGGGAGTCATTATCAACCCTAAAAACTACTTTTATGATAACAGTTATAGTAACAGAATCTTATACAATGGTACCTCAGTACTCATCATTAATTGGTTCCAGGAGGCTCAATGATGAATACCAAACAATTTTTTCCTATAAGGAATAATGTAGTCACAAGGCAGCCAACACTGACAAGTTCTAGTGTGTGGGTTAAATACCAAACAAACGATGAGTGCTGGGCAGTGGTGGGTTTCAAAAATTTTTACTACTGGTTTGGTGGGTGTGGCTTGGTGGGTGTGGCATGGCTTGGTGGGCGTAGCAGGGGAAGGATACTGTAAAATCTCCATTCCCACCCCACTCTAGGGAAGGTTACTGCAAAATCCCCATTTCCTCCCAATCAGCTGGGACTTGGGAGGCAGAAAATAGATGGGGGCAGGGCCAGTCAGAATTTTTACTACCAGTTCTCCGAACTACTCAAAATTTCCGTTACCAGTTCTCCAGAACTGGTCAGAACCTGCTGAAACCCACCTCTGATGCTGGGACATTTTCACATCAAAATGAGTTGAGTATCAAATTTGTTGAATTTCAAAGCAGATGTCTACCAAGGTATCACTGTAAATCTGAATATGCTTCCCCTTTCCTCACCTTATCTTCATATGAATTAAGGAGGACCTTCTCTGAGATACTTTCTCACGACATTTTCTTGGCCCAGATTCAGGTCACCTTATCTGACTGTTACTGTCCAAGGCCATCATTTCTTATGCTCACCAACATTATTTAGTACATTTCTTTGGCTGTACTTGATCCCTTTATCATTTCGATTTCAGAACTGCCTGGTTTCAAAGTGACCCTGGGCAGCTTACAGTTGTTGTTTTTAAAGGCACATTAAAAAAAAAAAAAGACAATTAAGCAGAAATCAGGACCCCCAAAGAGTAAGCCAAAGGATTTCAACCACCATCCTAATCATAGGCCTGAGAGAACAACTAGATCTTCAGCAGTTTGTGGCAAATGAAAAAGTTGGGAGCACTAGGAATCTCTATGATTTTGGATTTTGACTAGCCCTATCTCACCCAAATAGCTTACATATCTGAGAGAAGACTAGAGCCTGGATTTCCATGCTCCTGGTCCAGCATCTTAACCACGACACCACATCAGCTCTCTGATCCATCTATACTGTAGATAAGAGATTTAAAAATATTTATTCATACAATTTATATAGGCACCCATTTCACAGCAATGACACTAGATGACAAAGAAAGAGTTAAAAACCAAAAGTAAGAAGACAATATGCAGTTTTCAAAATAATAAACTAACATATGCCCACAGTCCACTTGATAAAATTCATTCCACTTCCATTCAATGCTAACATGAACTAAACAGATTAACCAGCACAGCTTGTCCCAACGGTGTTTTGCACATCTTCAAAGTAAAACCAGAAAGGTCTTGAAAAAGCACCTTTGGGACAACCATGACCTGGATGATTGAGAATCTCCGTAGACATCAGGGCTTATTTAACCTCCTGGTCCAACTGTCCAAAGGAGCATCCTTACAAAAAAAAAATAAAACAAAACCTAGCAGAGCAGAGCCATCTGTGTCTCTGGGAAGATGCAGCTCTTTAGGGAAGATGTCGCAGTGGAGAAGGGTCACCTTTGTGAAATTAGGAAATAGATACCATAGTGACTACTGGAACTGTACAGCTGTCTATTAACAGAATATTTATTTATTTTATTTATTTATTTTATCTCAAATTTATATACCGCACCTTCTCCAGAGGGACTCAGGGCAGTGTACAGCCAGATAAAAACATAGAATGTAAACATTAAAAAACAATTAAAAGGATATAAATTAATTTGGCCCCAATTTAAGATAACAAACCAATTAAAAATTAAAAAATATTTAAAAAATATGTTAAGCCAGCCCAGCTTGCTGAAAGAAGAAAGTTTTAAGGGCACGGTGAAAGGCACCGAGGTCTTGGATCCTCCTTGTCTCAGGGGGCAGCTGATTCCAGAGGGTAGGTGCCCCCACAGAGAAGGCCCGCCCCCTGGGGGTCACCAGCCTACATTGTTTGGCTGATGGCACCCCGAGGAGGCCCTCTCTGTGGGAGCGCACAGGTCGGTGGAAAGTTGTTGGTAGCAGCAGGCGGTCTCGAAGATAACTAGGTCCTAAGCCATGGAACGCTTTAAAGGTGGTAACCAACACCTTGAAGCGCTCCACGCACTCGTGGAGTTTCCATCGGCTCTTTCTTGAACTCAAAAGAACCAAGATGGAGCGATCTTGAATTTCTGTCCCACCTGTCTTCCGATCGAAGTTGACATTTACTTAACTGTACCTGTATTCCTCCTTCAAGGTTATCTCCATATTCCTCTACGAATATGCATAACTTCTAGATCCCACAAGGTGGCACTGCCTAATAGAGCATGCCAGACCAGAGATAACAGTCACATAAGATAAGAAGACAGAAACAGACAGAGATAAAGTTTAAAGGAAATTAGTTCTAGCAATGAGGAGGATGTGGGGGAGATAAAATGATTAACTCAGCCCTGAGAAAATAGTGTGAGAAAGTGTCAGAACATCCCCATATTGACTTTTGTCCTTGTTCATTCCCTGTGGAATGAACTGCCCCCGGAAATACGTAAGATCCCCGGCCTCTGGGTATTTCGCTGTGCACTGAAGACCCTGTTGTTCCGCCAGGCCGGGCTATCGACATGAAATTTTAAATTGGGGTATTTTAAATTTCTGGGGTTTTAAATGGAGCCAAATTTATTTAATAATTTTAAATTTTAAAATGATATTTGTCTTGTGTTTTTAAATAGGCTGTACACTGCCCTGAGTCCTTCGGGAGAAGGGCGGTATAGAAATAAAATTATTATTATTATTATTATTATTATTATTATTATTATTATTATTATTATTATTATTATTATTAAAAAGAGACAGTGGAAGCTTTGGATTCCAGCAGGGGAGGAAGGATGGGGGGTAGGTAAAAAGTCACTATTGGTTTCTGACTCTCACATGTCAATGTGAATTGTTAGGATAAGTTCAGCACAGTGATGGGATTCAAATTTTTTTACTACTGGTTCTGTGCGTGCTTAGTGGCCGTGGCATGGCATGGCTTGGTGGCTGTGGCAGGGGAAGGATACTGTAAAATCCCCATTCCCAACCCACTCCAGGGGAAGGATACTGTAAAATCACCATTCCCTATTTGCCTGTATCTAAGGTTACAATAAACCTCCTAATTGTCTCAAGCACACACCGTCTTGGTGCTTACACTATCCTTGCACAAAACTTTGATATTTTGGTTTCCTTATCTGATTAATAAACATCATCATCTGATTATGGACACCCTTGTCTACCAGGAACATCAAGAAATGACACTGGATTACCAGGAGTAAACAGAAGATTTAAAAGGGCTAAAATGATTACAATTTTTTCTTAAAGTGTAAAATATATTTATGAGATTAACAAAATAGGCTGGTGGATGCTTAGAAGACTCCTTTTAAATTTCAAAAGCAATGAAATATTAAATCCTGCAGGAATGATTTAAAGATCAAGAACATGCAGAGAAAATAAGAAGGAATATAAAGTTGGCCTATTTGACCAGAGATAAACTATTTGTTTGATTTTTTGGTAACTCATAATGGACGTTCTGTTGAACATTGATTATGATGAGTGAATGAAAGATTTCTGGATTACATATAAATAAAAGTTAGGCTATGGGGACAAAAGTTTGTTTATTTGTAACTTTAAAGGTAGATGAAAAATTACTAAACACGTAGTCCTTGACTTACAACAGTTCATTTAGTGATTGTTCAAACTTATAATTGTACTGAAAAAAGTGACTTATGACAGTTTTTCACATTTATGATCATTGCAGCATCCCTGTAGTCATGTGATCAAAACTCTTGACTCTGAGCAACTGACTCATATTTATGACAGCTGCTGTGTCCCAGGGTCATGGGATCACATTTTTCAACTGTCTGACAAGCAAAGTCAATGGGGAAACCAGATTCACTTTACGACCGTGTTACTAACTTAACAACTGCAGTGATTCACTTAACAACCGTGGCCAGAAAAGTCATAAAATGAGGCAAAACTCACTTAACAAATGTTTCATTTAGCAACAGAAATTGTGGGTTTGATTGTGGCCATAAGTCGAGGACAACCTGTATTAGCTTATGCCCAGTGTGATGAAGGTTGGAAGCCACTTTATTTGTTTAAATATTTATTAAATTTAGAAACCAGTCATGATCTCCCTCACAAAGGGATTGGGCGATGTACAAATAAAACATTAGAATATAAAAACTGTATATAAAATTTAAAAGGAGGCAAAGATTGTTAACATTCAATATTAAAAGTTAATTTAAAAGTGGTGGGGGAGCCTTCAAAGCTAACCAGCTCCATAGCTATGTGCTCCTCTATGAATCCCAAGCAAGACAGCAGCATTATTAATATCATCTTTATTAACCTTTTTCTTTTCTTCTTTCTTCTTTTCTTTTTTTCTGAACCTTTGGAACATTTTTTTTCTAGTTTAGTTCAGGTTAGTTTTTACTATGTTTATTAAAATCTCAATAAAATTATAACAAAAACAATATGCGTTGAACTAAGGAACTCTAGTTACAATCCCAACCATAAATATGATGGTACTGCAGGGCTTTGCAATTCCAACTCAATCAATAATTTGCATCAATATCAGTGGTGAAATTCAAATTTTATTACTACTGGTTCTGTGGGCGTGGCTTGATGGGCGTGGTGAGGCTTGGTGGGCGTGGCTTGGTGGGCATGCCAGGGGAAGGATACTGCAAAATCTCCATTCCTACCCCACTCTGGGGCCAGCCAGAGGTGGTATTTGCCAGTTCTCCAAATTACTCAAAATTTCGACTACCAGTTCTCCAGAACCTGTCAGAACTGCTGAATTTCATCCCTGATCAATATCGAAGGCTGTTTAGAGAATATCACAAGCTACGTATGATTTGGAAATTCTGGCTTTGCAGCAAGAACTATCCTTACAATTTTCAGAATCCATTACAATAATCTGCAATGCTGACAGTCTCTGAACAAAAGGGCAGCCTATGATATAATTTCGGGAGTTCTCAAAGCATGTTCTTAATTTTTTTTAATTCCATGTAATATAAATGTTTCTTACAAGCATAGCATTTCCTTTGTTGAGATGACATCCAGCTTAAAATGAACTGATTAATTTGTGAGCTCTTCACCTCAGGAATCAGTACATGTACTGATGAGCCTCGTGGTTTATGGAACACACCGAACAACAAGTCACAAGATGTTCCCTGTAGAAAACGAACAGGAGAGGATTAGGCAAAAACTTTTACATTGCTGTTTATTGGATTCATATCCTACCTGGTGAGCCTTGGTGACGCCGTAGTTAAAAGTGTACTATTGCAGGCAAATTTTGCCCACAGCCTGGAGTTCAATCCTGATAGGGCTCAAGATTGACGCAGACTTCCATCCTTCCAAGGTTGATAAAATGAGGATCTAGATTGTAAACTGCCAAGAGAGTGCTGTTAAGCACTCTGGAGTGGTATATAAGTCTAAATACTATTGCTAAATGCTATTGCTAACTTTTGTTCAGCTGCAGACAATATACGCAGCACTGCCTTTCCCATTTCCCACACACAACAACTGCTCTGTAAGAAGGTTGGAGCAGGTTTTTTGAGTGTCATAAAAAGATCCACCAATACCTATCTGATGGGAGGGTCAGACTGTTTTTACAGCTACTTATAATAGCAGGCAAATCAGTCTTTAAAATGAGAAGCAAGGAATCTGCTCAGAGTGAGCATTTGCCTGTGGGAAGATCCAATACGTAAGTTGCATTCAAATCCCTTTTTTTAAAAAAGAAAACAAAATGGTGTTGCTGATAATTTTCAAATGTTGGAGGAAAGGTAAACAGTAGGGAAAAGGGGTCTATCCGCTGAATATTAGAAATTAACATTTTGTAGATATATATTGGTAAATATAAATGAATATAAATGTGTAGATAAGAACAAATGAATATTATAATGTATATATATATATATGTGTGTGTGTGTGTGTGTATGTGTATATGTATATGTATATGTGTGTGTGTGTGTGAGTGTATATATATATATATATATATATATATATATATATATATATATATATATATATATATATCAATTTTCTTACTTCTTCGTAGGGTCTATGTGTGTTTTTCTTCTAGCCAGGTTTTCCCTACGTAGCCAAGGTTTTTTTGTAGCTCCAGCTCAGTAGAATCTCATCTACTCGGTTCTGGGCTTTTTTCCTTTCTAACACCTAGCAAGCTCTGACTGCTAGGTATTTAGGTCTCCCACCTAGCAGTCAGAGCTTGCTAGGTGTTAGAAAGGAAAAAAGCCCAGAACCGAGTAGATGAGATTCTACTGAGCTGGAGCTACAAAAAAAACCTTGGCTACGTAGGGAAAACCTGGCTAGAAGAAAAACATATATATATATATATATATATATATATATATATATATATATATATATATATATATATATATATTGTGACGTGTTAACAATAAAGTTGGTGTTCTCAGCAGCCAAGCCTCCGTCTTTGTCTGTCTGCCAGATCCTACAGCTATCATGTCACCCGAGTCCTTCTTTTCATTAAACTAGACATATCCAATTCCATACCTGATTGGAAAACTGAAACAGCATATAAATAATTCTAGAATAATTTTAGAATTAGAATCTAATTCTAACTAGATTAACAGAGTGACATAGTAGTAGTAAATAAATTAAAATAAATTAACATGATTCAGATGGTCAGCTTTGTAGCCCTGTTACAATAACAGTAAAATTCTTGATTTTATTAACTATTTCACTCTATCTGGCATCGAAAGAAAGTCAATCTGCCAAACCTCATTTTTTTTTCCAGAGTGGTATAAGCAATACATCTTGCAAAAGAAATTTGTGAAAGAAAATTCTACACCAGCTTGATTTTTTTCTCCCTTTACTTTGTCAGCTTTCCCTGTACTGGACTCACTCCAAATTTACAATGCAAAATGTTAATTTTTTAAAAAAATAATTTTTATTAAACAGTTTGTCTTTTAAAACAACACAAAAAACAATCACACATATATAAAAACAAAAAATGTCAAAACGTAACATATTGAACATCATATAACATTAATGGTAATTTTACAGCATTTCGTATCAACTTACGTACTTTGCTTTTGTAGTTCTCTATTCTATCATTTCTATTTATTACTCAATAGTAGAATAATCGCATTACTAAGTATATATATACTTACATAAACTTACATAATATAATATATAAACTTACACAAACTTACATAAATATTAATATATATATTTACATAAATATATAAACATAAATATAAACTTACATAAATTATATATATATATATATATATATATATATATATATATATATATATATATATATATATATATATATATATATATATATCTTTTTCTTTCTTTTTCGTAGGCTTTTATGTGGATATTCTTTCTAGCCAGGTTTTACCTACATAAGCTAAGATGTTATACAGCCCTGGTCCTGTGAAATCTCATTCACACGTTTCTGGGCTTTTTGTTTCTTGCTGACAGACAGCAAAGGCAGCACAGAGTCTGCTGTCTGTCAGCAAGAAACAAAAAGCCCAGAAACGTGTGAATGAGATTTCACAGAACCAGGGCTGTATAACATCTTAGCTTACGTAGGTAAAACCTGGCTAGAAAGAATATGCATATATATTGTTCTTTTATTCGTAGGTTTATATGTATAATACTTTTCTAGTCAGGGTTTTTTTCCTACGTAGCTCAAGATGTTTGTATAGCCATAGTTGGGTGATATCTCAAATCACCACTTTCAGGTTTTATCAGACATTTTGTGTTGTCTGTTGTGAGACTTAAGGAAACTGATTTGAGATATCACCCAACTATGGCTATACAAACATCTTGAGCTACGTAGGAAAAAACCCTGACTAGAAAAGTATTATACATATAAACCTACGAATAAAAGAACAAAATAAAAATAAATATTTGACCTTTACAGGGAGGAGTTATAAAATAAGGGTGTGGCTGGCTGAAGAAGTCTCATAAGACAGAAATAGTACTATCCCAGTCTCCCTTAAGTCTCACAACAGACAACACAAAATGTCTGATAAAGCCTGAAAGTGGTGATTTGAGATATCACCCAACTATGGAGGCTTGGCTGCAGAGAACACCAACTTTATTATTAACACATCATCCTAAAAAAACAAGG
Organism: Arizona elegans; assembly: GCA_022577455.1. NCBI lineage: Eukaryota > Metazoa > Chordata > Lepidosauria > Squamata > Colubridae > Arizona > Arizona elegans. The sequence continues at coordinate 74,638,405 of JAKOOJ010000005.1, forward strand.
CAATTCCATGTAGCGACAACAAGGACAACTCTTGCCGTCTGACAGCTGCGTAAATAGCGAGCTGTCAGACGGTGCGAACCAATACGCGAGCAGGGATTTCCCGCTAATTTAGTTGCTTGAATCTTAACCAATCCGGCAACACAGCCTGTGTGAGTGGAGTCGTAACTGTGAGGACTCAACACCCCTTCCCACCTGGACCGCGCACGCGTAGTTCGCCAAGTACGCTGGACGCCGACGCCACCCAGACCATCTTAATTCAGGCATGGTCGACATCAAGGGTGGAGCCGAGTCCTCGCTTCCTAGAACTATTGGAGACTGTGCGCCACCCAGGGAAGGAGAACCCAAACTCGCAGCAGGCCCTGGAACTACAGGTAGGCCGTCCACCAAGAACAACTCGGTCAGGGAAGGGTGGCTTGTGTCAGCCCGGGCTGGCGGGCCACCTGAAGGTTCCTTAATTGGCGAAGTCGGTTGGTCTTGAACAGGTTGTGGGTCTGTCACATTGGCGACTCTTCATCTTAGCTGATTTACATGCCACCGCCATACTCTCCCATTGGTGAGCTGGACCCTATAAGAGCCTTGGTAGTACAGTGGTCTAAGGCACCCTGTTATTAAGCTGGTTATTAAGACCAGCTGCCTGCAATTACTGCAGGTTCGAATCTCGCCAAGGCTCAAGGTTGACTCAGCCTTCCATCCTTTCTAAGGTAGGTAAATTGAGGACCCAGTTGTGGGGGCAATAAGCTGACTTTGTATAAATATACAAAAGTATGAAGGCTATTGCTGAGCACATTGTAAGCCGCCCTGAGTCTCCAGAGAAGGATGGCATATAAATCAAAAAAAAAAAAAAAAAGGTCCGGTTATTTGTGTTATTTGCCCCGGTAGCCACCTTATGTCCTTTTCGAAGTTCAGGGCGTAGACCAGGTCCCCAATACTGAAGGCCCTGGACTGTAGGCGTGCCCCGGGAGGCGACTCATGGGTGTAATTAGGGTGCAGGAGACCTATGGTTGTCCAAAGCCACCTGCCCATGAGAAGTTCGGCAGGACTGTGTTTGGTGGTCGTGCTAGGGGTCGTGTGTTGTGCCAACAGGTACTGGTAGATCTTATGGTGCCAATTTGTGGTGCCCAAACAGTGTAAAGCTTCCTTGGCGGATCGTATGGCCCTGTCCACCAAACCATTAGCAGCCGGATGGAACAGGGCTGTCTGGGCATGGCAAATGCCCAATTTAGCTAGAAACAGCTGGAAGGGTGCCGAGTTGAACTGCAGCCCGTTATCAGTGACTATGGTGTCCGGCAGTCCATGGGTTGCAAACAAACCCTCCAGGACCCTAGTTACAGCCGCTGAGGTGGTGGATGGCATGAGGGTGAGTTCCACCCACTTGGAATGCACATCAACCATGGTCAGGAAAGTTTGGCCCAGGAAGGGGCCCGCAAGATCCAGGTGAATTCTGCCCAAGGTGCTCTGGGTGGCTCCCACTCCTGAACTGGGGCCACTGGGAGGACAGGTCTAGATTGTTGGCACTGCTGGCATCGGGCCACCCACTCCTCTACGTCCTGGTTAATGTTCGGCCACCAGACGTAACTACGGCCAAGGGCCTTCATGCGCACAATGCCCGGGTGGGCATTGTGGAAGCAAGACAAAATCCTAGATCTGAGGTTGGGGGGTACTACCACCCTATTCCCCCACAGGAGGCAGGCCCTTTGCACAGACAACTCATGTTGCCTGCGGTAGTAAGGGAGAAATTTGGTTGCCACCTGTGGCTGTGGCCAGCCCCTGCGCACTCAGTCCATGACTTTAGACAGGACCGGGTCCGTGGTGAACTGGGTGTGAATGTCAGTGGCAGTCACTAAGGAAGGTAATTCGTCTACCGGTAGAACGGATGCTGCGGGGGCCAGGTCGTGGATGGCCAAGGGAAGAGGACAACGACTGAGGGCATCAGTGGGTCCGATTGATTTCCCTGGCTTATATTGTAATTGATACAAATAAACCGCCAAGAACTCCGCCCAGCAAGACATGCGCAGAAATAGTATCTGAGGAGTTTGATGGTCTCCTGCCAGCAGCGCTAACAATGGCTTATGGTTGGTAACGAGGTAGAAAAAATGCCCATAGACATAGTCGTGGAATCATTTGATTCCCGCTATGGCCGCTAACGCCTCCCTATCGATCTGGCTATAATTTGTCTCCGCCGCAGACAAGGTCTGGGAATAGTACGTGATAGATGCCTCTGTGCCGTTGGGCAGGAGATGGCTCAGGACAGCCCCCACCCCGTAGGGGGAGGCGTCACATGTCAATGAGAGAGGCAAGCTGTCGTCGTACTGTACAAGGACTGTGTCAGAGGAGAGGATATCCTTAACTGCCTGGAAGGAGGTGGCTGCCTTGTGGCCCCAGCGCCACGGCGTTCTCATGTCCAGAAGCTTATGGAGAGGCTCCACTAGCGAATCCCTATTTGGCATTTTTCTCTCTTCAGCTTCAGTCCTGCCTGCCTAAAATGGGTGAGGATGGCCCTAAGCTTAGTGACGAGCTCTGCCTGATCTGCAGCCACAATCAGGAAATTATCAAAATAGGGCACCACCCCCTGAAGCCCATGGAGCAGCCGCTCCATGAGGCTCTGAAAGAATCCAGGGGCGACGCTAACCCCAAACTGGAGGTGGGTACATTTGACACCCCCTGGTAAGTGACAATTGTCTGGGCCAGGGTGGTGGCTTCATCCACCAGAAACTGTTGATAAGCCTGTGCTAGGTCCAGCTTCGCGAAAATCTTTCCCTGGCCCAGAGAATGTAGTAAGTGCTGTACCACATAGTGGTACAGGGTAATGGTTTGCCTGGAGTGCCCTATTGAGGGTGCCCTTATAGTCTGCACAGATTCTAATCGAGCCAGCCTGCTTGAGGGGGATTACAATAGGGGTCTCCCATTTAGAATGGTCAATCGGTTGAAGGACCCCTTGGGCTATTAGTTTGTCTAATTCCTGGTCAACCCGGGGCCACAGCGCAAGTGGCACCCTCCGAGGTTTCAGGCGTATAGGCACCACTTGGGGGTCCAAATTAAAGGAAATGGGAAGCCCCTGTATTTACCAAGTTGGCCATCAAACACATCACTGAATTCATGGGTCAGCTCAGCAGAGATGTCAGGGCTGGTAGCGTGAATCCCGGAAACGCCAAGATGCAGGGCAGCAAACCAGTCCAACCCAAGCAGACTGGGAAGGCCATCCCTCATGACTATCAGCAGCAGGCGACCTGAAAAGGTGTCATAGGCAACATGGAATGTGCCACAGCCCAGGGTGGGAATTGGCTTCTCCCGGTAGTCCTTCACTTGATGTGGCAAGGCTGCAAGTGCCACTGGGAGATAGTGGGTAGCAGGGCTTTGAGTGTGGACCACGCGATCAAGGACTTGGAGGAGCCCATGTCGACCTCCATCTTACAAGGGGCCCCCTCCAATAGGACAGTGAGATAGATCTTGCTATTGGAGAACGGCATGGAGGCATGGCTGATGGCCACCACAGCGACCTCGGCATCGCGGGAAATCGCAAAGCAATCATCACAGCGGCCGAGCCATCTAGCCTTCTGTCGCTTGGGTCCTGGTTTCCCCTTATCATCTGGGGTTGGATAGGCTGCTCGGCAGATTCTTGATAGGTGCCCTCGTTTCCCGCATTGCTGGCAGACGGTGGATTTGAACCTGCACTTAGAGCGGTTGTGTGTACCACTGCAGCCCAGGCAACTGCACTGGGAGGTTTTGACAGTGGTCGACCATTTCTTTTTCTGGGTTATCTTGAGGTGGCTTACCTCTCCGTCCACATCGGAGGCACCTTCTTGGTCCAACCCCTCATAGTGGACCCCCTCTGGACTGGAAATGTTGAATCTCCGCTGAAGACTTGGCTGACATCTTGGAAGGGCTGGCCTCGTCCAAGGCTATAGGGAGGGTCAGGTTGGAACGGGCCAACAGCCTCTGCTGAAGCTTCAGGTTCTGCATTCTGCACACAAGCTGGTCAAGGAGCATATCGTCAAGCTCACAAAATTCGCAATGCAGCACAGCCATTCGCAGGGAGGCCATATACTCATTAATGGACTCTCCCTCTCTCTGTGACCTCTGGTGAAACGCATGATGCCTAGTGATTTTTGAGGGAGCAGGAGAGTAGTGGTGTTTTAACTTTTCTAACAATGTCTCCCAGGGCACCGTAAACACCGGTTGTGGACAGCCAGAGCCCTCACAAAAATCTCTTGACCGCATGAGCTCAGGAAATAACCCCTCTTCCTAGTGCTTGACAAATCAGTCAGGTCATTGGCTTGTAAGAAACACTTGAACCTCCCAGGTCTCCGAGGCTGGTTCGAAAAGGCGTGAATGCTGGGAGGGCTGCTGCCATCGTGACTAATACCAGAATTTGCCTTGTCGCCCATGACTGACTGGCACCAATTGGCTCAGGGCGCCTCAGCTCGGTCGGTGTCTCTGGCAGCTGTCACCTGAGAATAATCCCACCTTTGTCACCAAGTGTAGGATCTGGTGGGCAGACAAAGATGGAGGCTTGGCTGCTGAGAACACCAACTTTATTGTTAACACATAACACTAAAAGAACAAGGCAATTCCGCATAGCGGCAACAAGGAAAACTCTTGCCGTCTGACAGCTGCTTAAATAGCGAGCTGTCAGACGGTGCGAACCAATACGTGAACAGGGATTTCCTGCTAATTTAGTTGCTCGCGTCTTAACCAATCTACGGCGGCTGGCAACACAGCCTGTGTGAGTGGAGTCGTAACTGTGAGGACTCAACACCAGCAGTATTTCAATATCTCAGGGTCATTGCCATAAAGAAGTGGGAATCAAGCTATTCTCCAAAGCATCTGAAGGCAGGACAAGAAAGAATGGATAGAAACTAATTAAGGAGAGAAATAACCTAGAACTAAGGAGAAATTTCCTGACAGAACAATTAATCAGTGGAACGAATTGCCTGCAGAAGTTGTGGGTGCTCCAACACTGGAAGTTTGGAAGGGATTAGACAACCATTTCTTTGAAATGGTATAGGACAGTGATGGCTAACCTTTTTGCCATCGTGTGCCAGGAGGGGGGGGGCCTGGGGGAATCGCGTGCCTGCATACTCACACCCATAATTCTATGTGCCCCCCCTGTGCATGCATGCATGACCCCCCTGCTCCCCCCCACTCCTGGCACATGATGGCCCGGTAGGCTCATTTTCTCTCTCACTTGGCTGTAGAGCCTTTCTAGGAGTCTGGGGAGGGCGAAAACGGCCTTCCCCACCCCCCTGGAGGCCCTCTGGAGGCCAAAAATGGCCAGTTTGCCAACTTCCGCAGACCAGAAGACCCATTTTTTGCTGTCCCCCGCCTCCAGAGCCTCTCTAGGAGTCGGGGGGGGCAAAAATGGCCTTCCCCACCCCACTCTGGAGGCTGAAACAGCCCATTTGTCAACTTCCTAAAGAGGCTCTGGAGGCTGGGGACAACAAAAAACAGGCCTTCTCCACCAGCCCCCAAGGCAGGAAACAGCCTATTTCGTGCCGGGGTGGAGCTCGCGTGCCCACTGATATGGCTATGCGTGCCACCTTGGCACGTGTGCCTTAGGCTTGCCATCACAGTAGAGGGTTTCCTGCCTGAGCAGGAGGTTGGACTAGAAGACCTCCAAGGTCCAACTCTGTTATTCTGTATTTTATCCACAACACACATCATTGCTGCTATCATTTTAACTTTGTGCCTGTGAACACTCCTGCAAGTAGACATAAGACCTCGTCCTGTCTAGATGGACTAGAGCAGTGAATCTCAGCAGAACAAAATAAAATGCTTGCATCTGATAGGCAGAGTGTAATTATTCATTTTTGCAAAGCAAGCTACTTCGGATTTCAGTAAAAAGAAGTCTTATAGAAAATATGGAGACAGTTTTGAAAGGATCTTTAGGACGAGCAGATCTGTGTATATTTAGATGGTTAAATATTAGCTAAGAGTGGATTCTCACACACACTCTTCATCATCATCATCATGACCTATGAAGAGCACATTGGGCAGCAAATATTTTCCAGTGGTTTCAAACATTTGCAGCATCTTGGCATTGTGCAAAGGGACATTAATAATCTTAAAATCTGAAGAAGCTTCTTGGATAAGGAGCAAAACATTTTCAAAGAAAAACCAGAAAGTCCAATTACCGCTTGAAAAAACACCTTTGGGACAACCATGACCTGGATGACTGTATAATGTATAATGTATAATTTCACCAGGAGGCAAATTTTAATAGTGGAACATGGGTTCAATAGGTGTCAATGTGTTTCGGCTTTGCACAGATGTTTTATGTGCACAGGTGTATTTAAATGGAGCCACTCATCAGTTGTAAACACTTGATCATTGGGCTTCTTTGGAACAGGGATTTAATGGAACACAGTGTGATACCTTTCTGCTACACAACATAGTGATGCGAAATTCCTGTTCACAATGTACCCAGTAATTAGGAAATAGTCCTGGTTTTATTATTATTATTATTATTATTATTATTATTATTATTATTATTATTTATTTTAATAAATTATAGGACTCGGGGCAGTGAACAGCCAGCAGATAAAATACAGAAAATACAAAAATTAAAACAATATTAAAAAACCAATTAAATTAATTTGGCCCACAGTTAAAACACCCCCATATTAAAAACCCATAATTTAGCAATTTAAAATTAAAGCAACTTAAAAAATATGGTCAGATCAGCCCTGCTTGATGAAACAAAAACGTCTTTAAGGCATGGCAGAAAGTGCGCAGATCCAGGATCCGCCGTATCTCTTGGGGCAACTCATTCCAGAGGGTCGGTGCCCCCACAGAAAAGGCTCTCCCCCTGGGGGCTGCCAGCCCACATTGTTTGGCCGACGGAACCCTGAGGAGCCCCTCTCTGTGGGAGCGTACTGGTCGGTGGGAGGCTACTGGTGGCAGAAGGTGGTCTCGTAAATACCCAGGCCCTAAGCCATGGAGCGCTCTAAAGGTGGTAACCAATACCTTGAAGCGCACACAGAAGACCACTGGGAGCCAGTGCAGCTCGTGCAGGAGAGGTGTTACATGGGAGCGCCGAGTCGCCCCCATCACCACCCGCGTGGCCGCATTCTGGACCAGTTGGAGCCTCCGGGTGTTCCTCAAGGGGAGCCCCATGTAGAGAGCATTACAGTAGTCCAAGCGGGATGTGACAAGGGCATGAGTGACTGTGCGTAAGGCATCCCGATCCAGAAAGGGACACAACCAGTGGATCAGGCGAATCTGATAAAAAGCCCCCCTGGCCACAGCCGTCATATGCTCTTCCAAAGACAGCCGTGTATCCAGGAGGACACCCAAGTTGCAAGCCCTCTCTGTGGGGGCCAACGACTCGCCCCCAAAAGTCAGCGATGGTACCAACTGACTATATCAGGATGCCAGAAGCCACAGCCACTCGGTCTTGGACGGGTTGAGCCTGAACCTGTTTCTCCCCATCCAGATCCGCACGGCCTCCAGGCACCGGGACATCACATCAAGGGCATTGTTGTGTTAGTCTGGGGTGGAGATGTACAGCTGAATATCATCAGCGTATGATTCACCTATGTCAAAAAAATAAAATAAAATAGAATTCAGTTCTTTTTTTGGATCCAATTTAAGAGGCTTGCTGCACAGAAGCCTCTCCTCTCCTATCCCTTCTTTTCCTCAAGCTTGCTGCACAGAAGTCTCTCTCCTATCCCCTTCTCTCACTCACGCTTGCCCCACACAAGACTCTTCTCCTAGCTCTTGTTCTGCTAGATTGTGGGGTGTGGCTGCAAGTTGCACCCAATTCAATAAAACATAATTTACATCAGAGAGGTGGAATTACCTTTGCAGACGCTTTCATACCTGTTTATTGTTAAATAGCTTAAAATTAACTGCTTAATATCCTGATTCTTTTTAGACTGCATCCATTAAAAAAAATGTTTTGCTGTTGTTGTTTTGCTTCCTCTTTTCCTTTTCCCTGCCTTAATTTTTCTTGTCATTACTCTTGGTCTTGTATTATTGTCACTGGAATTGTGTTGCCACCTCCAAAGGGTTGGCCAAGCTATTGCATATTGATCTTGCTCTTAAAAATCAAAGCCTCCAAGCAATAGTTCAATTGCTGGAGCCAACTCAAAATAGCAAAGGGAGGCATTAGAAACTGAAGCAACAAAACAATGCCTCTTTGGGTATTTTGTTTACGGAATAAATAATAACCCAAAGCCCCACAGAAGACTCTCTTGTCCTATCCCCTTCTTTCCCTCAGGCTTGCCTCACAGAAGTCTCTCTCCTATCCCTTTCTTTCCCTCAGGTTTGCTGCAAGAAGCCTCTCTTCACCTATCCCCTTCTCTCCCTCAGGCTTGCCCTACACAAGACTCTTCTCCTATCTCCTTCTCTCCCTCAGGCTCGTCCCACAGAAGCCTCTCTCCTATTCCCTTCTTTCCCTCAGGCTTGTCCCACACAAGACTCTTCTCTTATCCTCTTCTCTCCTCAGGCTTGCCCCACACAAGACTCTCCTCTCCTATCCCCTTCTCTCTCTCAGGTCTTCCCTCACCGAAGCCTCTCTGATTGCCTTCACTTCCTCTCTCTTTCCCCAGGCCTCTTTTCTTATTCTCTCAGGCCTCTCTTTCTCATTTTCCCCAGGCCTCCGTTCCAATCCTTCCCTTCCAGCTTTCCCCAAAGAAAAACCCTCCCTCCCTTCCTTCCTCCTTTTCCTCTCTCTCCTCTTTTCCCGCCAAAACCTCCTCCTTTTATTCCCTTCTCCCCCCTCCCCCACTACATTAAGCTAACTGATCATCTGACTGCAGCTCACTCCTCTTCCAGTTATAAACTTCAGTCAGGTCTCTAATTAATTGGGTTTCTTCATTTATGAACCAGGTACATAAATGTGGTACCCAGAGAGGCCAATTCATATGAAGATACTTGGTTTGGTGTCTGTCAATTTTCATTTGTCAGCCACTTATCAGTTGTAAACAGTTGATCATTGGGCTTCTTTAGAACAGGGATTTAATGGAAGACAGTGTGATACTTTTCTGCTACACAACATTTTAGTAGTGATGCAAAATTCCTGTACATAATGTACCCAGTAATTAGGAAATAGTCCTGGTTTCTTTAGGATTCACCCCTGCCAACAAATAAAATAAAATAGAATTCGGTTCTTTTTTTGGACCCAATTTAAGAGGTATTATTTGACTCTTAATAGAAATACTTCTATTAATGTTATTTTATAATGCTGAGCTAACAAAAGAAAAGCAAATACAGCAGAACCAACAACGTCAATACTGATAAGCATACCAATAAAAAGGTCTGCAAATTATTAGATATCATCTTCCAAAGTACACTGTTACCAGAATTCTAAGATTAAGAAGGGGGGAAAAGATATGCTTTAATAACCAGACAAATCCTTGATTGAAAAGGATTGTACGTTGTGGGGCTAAGAAGATAGATTTGTAGACTCTTGGTTGACGAGGATAATAGATAGAACTTTTTTTTTTATTTTCAAGAGTACAGCATAGAAATTGGCTTTTGAAAATGGTAGGCTACAAAGGTTTTGGTGCTGAGATCTAAGCTTTTTATAAGGAAGAATGTGTATATATGTTTATGGGAGGAGTATGCATAAGGGAGAAGGGTGTATGTGTTATGCAGTTTTGTACTCATGCAGTTTACATATTCTATTTGAGTATGTAAAACATTTGCATGTCTGGGTGCAGCATGTTGAGTGTTACTGTACGTTTTTGTGTATCTGTGGAATTGAATGTTTTGGTATTTTCTTTGTTAGTGTGTCTCTCACTTAATCAAATAGTCCCCAACATTACTTTCAGCATTACATTGGCATTGACATCCTTCAGTCTCAAGAGACTATGGTATCGTGCTCTGGAAAGAGGTCCTAAAACAGCATCTTGTGTGATTAAAAAGGCCAATTTGGGAGTGGTCATTACATTAGTCTTGCAATATCTTATTAGTCTTGCCACACTGTTTCCTTGGGTTATTGAAGATCAGATTAAGAAATTTATCTTAAATTTTTATTGAAGGTCAGATTAAGAGATTTAGTGATTAAGAAAGCTTAATATAAGGGTTATATTATTATAATAATATAATAATATGAAGGGAGGGTTATAATAATAATAGAACAATAAGAATTAATCTGACCTTATGTAGTTGCTTGCAACTCGTACTTACAAAATACATCATGTATCCATTAAAACTTGCAACATACATTAGTACATTTTTTAAAAAAATCGGCCCAACATTAAGACAATATCTGCTGATGTCCTCAATTAAAATCTTTTCTTTCTGAAGGTCTTACAAAAGAGGGAAATTTTTACCATTTTTTAAAAAGAAAAGGTAGAGCGGGGACAAGTAGACCAAGTAGAGAGGGGCATATCCTATTGGTCCTGAAGATACAAATCAGATAGTCTTTGACTTACGACCATGATTGAGCCCAAAATTTATATTGCTAAGAGAAAAATTAGTTAAATGAGTTTTGCCCCATTTTATGGCTTTTTTTGCCACTTTTGTTAAGTGAATCACTGCAGTTATTAAATTAGGAACATGGTTGTTAAGTGAATCTGGCTTCCCCATTAACTATGTTTATCAGAAGGTCACAAAAGGGGATAACACTGTGATAGTCATAAATACAAACCAGCTGTCAAGCTTCTGAATGTAAATCACATGACCATGGGGATGCTGCTGTGGTCATAAGTGTGAAAAAGGGTCATAAGTCATTTTTTTCAGTGCTGTTATAACTTCGAACGGTCACTGAATGAACTGTTGTAACTCGAGGTAGTCCTTGACTTAAAACAATTTGTTTAGTGATCGTTCTGACTAATGACTGGTCCTCACACTTACAGTGTCCCCGCATTGATCATGAGATCAAAATTCAAGCTCATGGCACCAGGCATTGTCCTTAATGATGGTTGCAGTGACAGGAGTCTTGGGATTACAATTTGTGACCTTCCTAGCCAGTTTCCAACCAGCAAAGCCAATGGGGGTAAGCTGGATTCATTTAACAATTTAACTGCATGATTTGCTTAATAACTTTGGGGGGGGAGAATGGCAATAAAATTGGGCACAACTCATTTAAAAACCTTCTTGCTTGGCGACAGAAATTCTGCTCTCAATTTTGGTTGTAAGTCGAAGGCTACCTTTAAGAAGGGCCCAAGCCAGGTTGGGTTTTATAGGTTATGACCAGCAACTTGCATTAGACTCCAAAGTCTGTGGCTGACCAAGGCAGTTCCTGAAAAATAATCGGCATTGTACTGAACTGGATAGTGCCAATCAGCAAATAGGCACATGCAGAGGTAAAATTCAAAATTTTTCCCTACCGGTTCTGTGGGTGTGGCTTGGTAGGCGTGGCAGGGGAAGGATATTGCAAAATCATCATTCCCACCCCACTCTGGGACCAGCCAAAGGTGGTATTTGCCAGTTCTCCGAACTACTCAAAATTTCCGCTACCAGTTCTCCAGAACCTGTTAGAACCTGCTGGATTTCACCCCTGGGCACATGTATTCTTCCCAGCTGCTATTTATAGGACATTTTCAAGGTCATGAAAATTCCTGTAGCCTCAGAGATTACAAGGCCATGAAATTTCAATTCCTTCCAATGAAATATGAAGTATGCATGAGGTTCACATCTAAAGTCCCATTCAAACCACGGGCAATGTGATTGCAAGTTATTAATATCATAGCCATCATAGTTAACCGTTAGTTGAATTGGGATCAATAGATGAACCCAACCATTTTCAATCTGATGCCTTCTAAATCCGTTGAACTTTATTTTCTAGCCTGGAGTTTGTATCAGCAAACAATACAGTATTTGATAACATTCAAGTTTCATTGATCTTTTGGTAATGAATCAAACGTTCGAAACAGCTATTATCATTGCACAATTTATCAAATCCATCATGTCCTATAGAACAAAGTCTGATAACACTTAATGACGTTTTGTACAGTGAAAAATCTTATCTTTGCAATCACTAATTCTTAACCTTCAGCACAAAAGTTGCTGGTTACAACACGCGATATCTCTTTTCATGTTATTTTATTGCTTAAACAGGGTGTCAGTTGTGTATATATATCGTTTTCATCAGTAAATACACGTCAACATTTTTCACAGGGTTACAAGGTTACATTTCCAATCTGAAAAGTTAAAAAAAAAAAACATCCTGGGCAGCGGTGGGTCTCACATTTTGTTACCACCAATTTGCCACACGTGTGCACGTGCGCTTCGTTTCCACACCTTCCGTGCATGTGCCCGGCTTTCTGCACATGCATTTTGCTCATGCACGCACCTTCCGCACATGTGCTCGGCCTCAAAAATGTGCCTAAATAGGATGGCATAGAGCGGGCTCACCTGCAATTTCCCCTACCGGTTTGTGCGAACCAGTCTGTACCGGATGAATACCACCTCTAATCCTGGGGAAGAACGCACTGGCCCTCCAGCCTTCCCAGGTTAACCAACAGAAAACACAACCAGATGAGCTTATTCTACTCTATGATAAGGCTACGTTAACAAAATCTTGCAAGTCTGAAAATACAAATCTTCTACCTTCTCTTTTTGCAGCCTGATAAACTAGGCAGCTTCCTTTCTGATTTTTTTTCTCTGCCAGTTTATGTAGCTTTAAGCTCCCTCCCTCCCCATCTGATCATTCACTAGGCATCATCTCTTCCCCCATTTTTCTCAAGGTCATTCCCAGATATCATTACAGTCCCTAAATGAAGGCCTCCTTTGTAGCTCTTGGGAGGGGAAGCCTGTGGAGTTTCTCTGGGGTGCTGCTCAGAAAAGAGTTGGACGCTTGCTAGCCCCATATTCTGTTGATTTGCAAGATCTGCATTGCATTGTTGTGCCAGAGCCTGGCATTTTTATTGGGCATCATCTGGTTAAAAGAGCAATAAAAAAACAGCCCATGATCTCTTCTTTGCTTCTCTTTTGATGATAGGCATTTTTTTTTTTTTTTGCTATTCTTATTTGCATGGTTGTCCTGCACCAGATTCTATATTGGATTCCAATTTTCCAAGGCTGGATTCCAAGGTCTTTACCACTAAGCCACCACAGTGTGTGTGTGTGTGTGTGTGTTTGTGTGTGTGTGTGTGTGTGTAGTGTGTGTATATTCATGTATGTGTGTGCTTTATATATATATATATAAAGTGTTTTTCTGTTGAAGCACCTGGTCTACCCCAATATGGGAGGGAGCATACTGCTTCCCTTTCATCTTTCAGCTCCAATCTAGGAGCCCTCAAGCAGTCACATTCATTACAAACGATTTTATACCAAATGTATATATATACACATACATTAGCTGGATACCTATGTGCTCCAATGATCCTCTCCTATCCCCTTCTCTCCCTCAGGCTTGCCCCACAGAGGCCTCTCCTATCTTATCCCCTTCTCTCCCTTTCAGGTGGAGAGTAGGATGTTTAAACTCCCAGCCCGCAGGCCAGATGAGTCATATGCTGGCCAAGCCCACACCCAAGTGGCAGTTGGAATAGAGTTCTTTTGAGGTGGGGAAGGGGAGTAGAAAGTCTAACTCCTTAGCATTAGAGTGTGTTAATAATAATGTAAAAAATACCAATGATCTGATAGTCATTTCGAAAAATCCTTTCTTAGTGAGCACCTAAACGCCATGAGAAACATATGGGCCAAATTTCAAGTTTTTAGGCTTTAAAGTTTCTGGAGATTTCGTGATGATGTGTGAGTGGTATTTCACTTTTACACATATAGATGTATATATTTGTGCATAAATACACACATACATACATATACATACATACATACACATGGACTTTGCTGTCTAAATGCTGCAAATTTCAGGAGGTTAGGAGTTCAAGGTTGAAGTGATACATGATCTTGCTTACTTGTTTTTCTTCCCCAGTATTAACTGATAAAGCAGAGGTTATCAGGGAATCCTCGTTAGATAATGCTATTCTCAATTGCTAGATTATAAAAGCATTGCTAGATTATAACAGTATGATAAAATTTCTATATTATAAAAGTGAGAGTAACATGCAAAACTTTTCTTTCTCAGTGGAATGCCGTTAGAAACCACTTCGACTGTCCCCCCACACTACCATGTCATTTTGATAGTTCTGTGTTTCTTTCAGTATCCATGAAGAACAAGGAGAAGAGTCCAAATTCTGCACAGTGAAATACAGGAATTTCCAGCTTTCTTCTGATCCTCTGCAACCATTCATCAGGTAAAGGTGCTTTTGTATTTTCCAGTTCAAGACAATAGCTCTCTTTTTATTTATATTCTATCTGTTATCACATGGGGATCGACTCGTGGGCCAAACTAAAAAAAAAAAAAAATCACAATCAAAAGAGTCTAGCCTCAGAAAAACAAACAAATAGCTCCAGCTATTTGGTGGTTTGCTGAATAGATTAATATAAATCAACTAAGGATGACTGTAATTGAATATATTCAATGTTTTGATATATTTGTCCCCATGGACCATAGCAGGCTAGGCTCCACCTTCCTCCACTGTCTCCCTGAATCTGCCCAGATTCATGCATTACGTTGGTGACACTAACATTGCTTTGGTGACATTATCATTGTGTTGGTGACACTGTCTAATCATCTAATTCTCTGCCGTCCCTTTGTCCTTTTGCCTTCAATCTTTCCCAACATCAGAATCTTTTCCAGTGAGTCCTCTCTTCTCATTTGGTGGCTGTTTTTGAGCTTCAGCTTCATCTGTTTTGATATATGCATGTCTGTAAATATACATTTTATACCTTTCTGTTTCTTTTTTCTAACTCTCCTCTTTTCAATAATTTTGTGCATTCTTTTCCTCTGCTTTTGATTTTGGTTGGTTAAAAAACAGAGAGAGAACACAAGATAGTAGCTAACCAGGCTCTGGGCATGCTGTATATGTAAAAATAAAATCAAGACAGGATCTCCTATGAGCCATGGTGGTGCAGTGGTTAAAATGCAGTATTGCAGGCTAATTCTGCTGACTGCCGACTGCCAGCAGTTCAAGTGGCACCAGGTCAAGGTTGACTCATCCTTTCGAGATTGGTAAAATGAGGATTCAGATTGTTGGGTGTAATACAGTGGTGGGTTGCTACCAGTTTGCACCGGATCAGGTGAGTCGGTAGTGGCGGTGGTGGAAGGCTCTGCCCACCTGCCTGGACGCTTCTGCGAATGTGCAGAAGTGCTGCGCGCGCACACAAGCAAACCCGTAGCAACAGGATTTGGAACCTGCCCCTGGTGTAATATTCTTTCTCTGTAAAACACTCAGAGAAGGCTGTAAAGTACTGTGAAGCGGTATATAAGTGTAAGTGCTACTGCTATTGCTACTGTTGGATAATGTGAAACAGTTGCCTAAGGATCAGTGGTAGTATGAGTTACAGAGTTATGGATATTCGGTAATCCACCTTGCAGCCCTAACCACCTGTCTTATTGAGATTGACTTCCGCCTGTGACACTGTGTGGTCTTCTTCTTCATGAGTACAAAATATTTGAGGTTATCCAAAGATATATAAGACATCTACCTAGGTTACCGATACTTCTTTTGACTTGTTTCCTCTACTTTTCTTTTTATAGTTGCTGTTCCATTGATGAAATCCAAATTAGCAATTGCTCTTGGCATTGTTACTGTTGCCTTCGTGATGGTAGTGCTAGCGGTGGTCATATCCCTATTAGTCCTCTATGTTCAGCCAAGTGGTAAGTCTCTGGAGGTCTTCTATCAGTATTGTAATAGTGATGGAATAGTGGTGTCCATGAAGTTATTATCAATTGCACTTGAGAGATTTCCTACCAAGGATGGGATTGGAATGACTTTGGTCCGTTCATTTTCCCTCATAAGATTTTTTTTGCCCCAGAGTATTCATGCTCATTAAAAAAGAAGACAGATGAGATGACAATGAAGAGAAAATACTGGGCCAGAAGATTTTGAAGAAAGGATGGTCCTGGCATAAAAGTAGAAAAAGATTAGGTGTTTACAATTAATTCTCAAATTGTATTTCCTTTCCGATGGTAATTGTTATATTGCCAACTGCCAAATAAAGGGAATGTTTATATGCAGTGTTGAAGGTTGTACTCTGGTGACAGGCATGGATATAGCAAGGCACCTAATGGGGGAAAATAAGAGAAAAAGGGAAAACTAAGCTAAATTAAAAAAAAAAAAGTTAAGGGATAGTAAGTGCCTTGAAACATTATTCCCGAGGGACTCAAAATTTCCTAAAGCTTTCTTCTAAAAATGGCACTATTTATACTTTTCCCTTGGTTCCTTGTGTTCTCTTCCTTTTTGCCCAAAAGAAAAGAAAAAGCAAGACATCATCTGAAACCAATCAGATCTTTATTACGGTCAAAGTCCAGCATAAGGACAGTGGGGCGCAGTCAATTTAAAAGCAAACATACTGGCTTCTTCGGGATCTATTAACAATAGTGAGAGACAGATGTCATAATCTTCCATTCCACCATTGATTTTGTTGCTTATCAAACTTGGAAATAAAATTTGCAACAACAACAACAACAACAAAAAAGAAAGAAAGGTGAAAAAGAAAATAAGCTAGTTGTTTTTTTAACCGGTGTTTTTGAGGGTACCAAATTTTACATAGAGTATGGGTTCCACTTACCTTCGCTACTGGTTCGAAACTGGGAGCATGCACAGAGCGTCCGTGATGATGTCTGGTTGGGTGGGTGGAGCCTCCTGAACTGGGGTGAACCAGTAGAAACCCACCTCTGCTTACATGCTTTTAGAATCAAAATACTGTTCCTCACAAAATGGCTTATTGCAGTCACCACGACTGAAATCTCCCATCTGAGGAAACACACTTCTTCTCATCCTGAAGGTGCTGTGCTGTGTTTCATTTCATTGGACTTAATTTTGGACCCCTCAAGCAGTGTTCTTTCACCCGTGTCAACCTAGGTTTAAGATTTTAGATAGGCTTTTAAATTTGAAATTCTGCATAACCCTGCTCCTGTCTTGGAAGGAATGCCTAATTCTTCTATCTATGTTTTTTTCAGATGCTATTCCTGAATTCTCTAAAGGTTCTGAGGGTTACTTAATCGGTGTTGGTCGGGCGGATTGTACTGGTCCTATAGCTGAAGTACCTTTGGTGAGTATTTGCCTGGCCTCAATAGCTCACAGCCTAGTTATCAGGGGTGAAATCCAGCAAGTTCTGACAGGTTCTGGAGAACTGGTAGTGGAAATTTTGAGTAGTTTGGAGAACCGGCAAATACCACCTCTGGCTGGCCCCAAATTGGGGTGGGAATGGAGATTTTGCAATATTGTTCCCCCAGGAGTGGGGAGGGAATGGGAATTTTGCAGTATCCTTCCCCTGAAGTGGGGAGGGAATGGGAATTTTGCAGTATCCTTCCCCTGAAGTGGGGAGGGAATGGGAATTTTGCAGTATCCTTCACCTGCCATGCCCACCAAGCCACGCCCACGAAGACACATCATGCCCACCAAGTCACGTCCACAGAATTGGTAATAAAAAAAATTGAATTTCACCACTGCTGAAGAGGTAATACCATCAGGGATTGCAAGGTCTTCTGCAGTTCTCCCTCACCCCACTTTTTTTGGAACAGTATTTCTCCCATGTTTAATCTGGCAATAATCCTAAAAAAGGTTGGCTGTTCCAAAATGGGATTGAGATGATTAAATTTCCTCTTACAGTAAAATCAGGGCATATATGAGTTTGCTTGATGATGTGAGATACTCCTATATGAGTATATAGAGTATATAGAGTATAACAATATGAGTACAGAATGTAAGGATTTATATTCCTATATTTTTTTTATTTATTTTTTTTACTTAGTCAC